>JAWWEN010000038.1:23655569-23727665 GCA_035582955.1 Sycophila texana
GAGGTTAAAATCCAATATCAACGTATAATAGAGGCGCGCGTTGCGGCCTCGTAGGCAAGCCGTTCATTCGAACTTAGTCTTGCCTCGAGGCGCTACCGCGCCTCCTGATTCCATTGATGGAAGTAATAGTTTTATAGTTCACGAAATTATTATACAGTACTCTACTCATTTTTTAACTAGTTATCTATTTTTGAAATATACTTTGGGGTATGCTAATTAGGTATCAAAGTATAAATAATTTTTCTTCGGAGAAGATAAAATAGTATATTATGCACTTAAAAATAAAGAATGTCTCGGATCGCATGAAATTGTCACCCGAGCGGAAGGCGAGGGTGACAAACATGCGATCCGATGGATTCTTTATTTATTCCCTTGGTGCATACGATATTTTGTATCACACAGCGCATAAAATTCGTACGTTTGTTCCCGTTGCTAGGGAATAAAGTGCACACTTTATGCGCAGTATGTAAAAAAAGCAATATGGGAGTTCCTTAAAAACATGCTTTATATTACTGGCAATATTCTTATCACGATGAGTTTTTTAGAGTCATTGTTGACTTTATTATTATCTAGGAAGTTTAAGTTAATAAAGAGGATGAGACACAAATTGTTAATCGTCTTTCCTGAATCATGTAAAAAACAAAGTATCATTAATGAAATATTAAGCTTTATATTATTAACCTACTCACGTTTGATAACATAAAATATTTTTATAATACTTAAAGTTATCTTTTATCATTTAATAATCATAACTGACAATGTTTACCTGGATATTATTATTTTTTTTATATTTAAATTTATATAAATATTTTCAGAAGTCTCTTTTATCACTGAAATATCGTTATTCATTTTTAAGAATATAGTCCAGTCATTAAAGATTATTACAACACATCTTAAGTCACTAATGACTACATTCTTTGGAGTCAATTATATTATCATTAAAACATCTAATGATTTTATTATTCCATCCAAATATTGGAAATACCAACATTTTTAAAAATCTATCGACGCAAGCGATTGATACAAAACATTTTCTCTGAAATTAAACAAAAATATGGTGTTCAGAGTATGACGTATTAGAAATTTTACTTACGTAATAATATTTTTAAAATACTCTTCCGAGCGTCATTAAGATCGTTACACTTTGGTTCCGATTCGCAGCTCAAAGTACACAGGCGTAATTTACTTGGAAAATAATCTGAAACACTAAAAAAAAAAAACAATTATTAAAGACTGGATAATTTTAAAGAAACAAACTTCATATAGAACATTCATTTATATTCATATAATAATCAATAAATTTTTCGAGATACCTATAAATTCGTTAATTTACTATTACTTTCACTTATCGCGATCGGCCGTTTATGTGGCTGTCTATGAAACATCATCAAAATTCCCCCCCATTCTTAGAGACAGGTGATACTTACAAGTGCAACGTCGGAATTCCCGGAAATCCGATCCGAGTCACGCCACTTCAGTCAGGAAACTGAAGCAGGATAAACGAAAGAAGCAGGATAGCCGGAGAAAAACGCGCCGACAATTCCCATGGATGTGCGTGCAACGATATCCAGTTAACACGTTCCAAAAACGGAGCCCTAATCTCGCGTAACTGTCGAATTTTCCAGACAGCCGATACTCGATTTGATCGACTAATCATGACTGTTCCTCTTTGTTCGTATAAGTAAGTAGGATATCCCAATTAAACGTGCATTGCAGCTCGGTATTGTACGCCTCGCCGCTCGCGCGACTTTTCCCCTTCCATCGGCTGCATTTTTGATTTCGCGTTGTAGGTACGCCGGTGTCTCTCTCCCCCCACTCGGCTTTAGGTCGCGGTAAAATAAAGGCCTACCTCGCGCTTGTTGCCCATTCGCGAGGCACACGTGCTCGAAGTTGGAAGCCTCGCGCGTCTCTTGTGTCCTCGCGACCAAAATAAGGAGATCAGACCATCGCGTACTCGTACGCGGATTCGTCGATTCGTAAATACACGATTTATTGGTACGTACAGAGAATATATTTAGGCTTTTCGGAGGTGCGGTTTTCTTATTTTTTTTCTTTTGCCAATGAAAGGCAATTCCTTCTTTATTTTTGCTCCTGTAGCGAGATCGGACCGAGAAGGCTTATGTAAAAGAAATCGCGACGACTCCGTAACAGTTTTCACCGAGTGCGATTATTCCTACATGCGTGTGTGTGTGTGTGTGTGTGTGTGTCTCTATTAAGTAATGCAAAAAAACCTTTTACTGTACTTCCGTCTTTTGATTAATTTAAATTATGTCTAAAGATTTTTTTTTAAAGTAAGTCGATTTTAATAATGATTTTATAATTGTGAGACAGTACCGTATTAATTAATTGAAATGTATTAATTAAAAGATAATTAAATACTTTTGGCTTTTCAAATATGTGCATTGACATTGTTCTATAAATTTTCAATCAAGTTAAGATATGGAATAGAAACGTTTTTTTTTTCACGTAAGTCTTACATAATTCAATAGTCAATTTTAAAACGAGTTCATGACACTGAAGCTAATTGAAAATTAGTAAGTAGATAAAAAACATTTACTACCTTCAATAATTTGGTGTCGTAAAGATCCATTTTTTTCTTTTTACGATGTAGAGAAATTATTGTTCACATTTATTTGATGGAGAGTCGACTTCCTTGATAGATTTATTGGTACCAATACATCACTGTAAATAAAAAAATAAAGAAATTAAATTTGCGTTTAATACATGACAATATTAAATTATTTAATGTATACTAATATAATTACAAAATTTTTTAGTTTTTTCTCAGATCTCGTATCTTCGGATGTACATAATATTGCAAAATAAAGAGATTAAGATAAATTTTAAACGTGAGAAAATACCATTCAAGAAAATAATAAATTATCTTATCTAAAATATTAATCAATGCATTGCATACATTAATTACAATTAATTACACAATTCGGTGCGCTAAAAATCCTACTTAATTAACAAAAAAAAAAAAAATATTGCTGAATTTCTATATTACTTTTAATTATTTTAAAACAAATTCGAACGAAATGTCATTTCAACATGGAATTCCAAATGATCTGCTATTTACTAATTTCAGATGTACGAAAAACCGGTTTTCGTGTTAATAACTTTGGGCCTTACTGAACTGGGACTTATCTCTCTTTTCTTTTCTTTTATTAATTTTTTTTTTTAAATCGACTTAGAAATTATTCTAGTTTTCTATTTACTTTTTTTTTCACGTATACGTTCATCGATAAAAAAAGATTAACCTGATTGCACGATTGAAAAGGATGTGCTTACAGAAAATTTGCTGATTCATAATCTTATCAGTTAAAAGTACGTGAATCATCGATTCTTAATCTTTCCAAGCAGGTGTAAAAATGATAATCATAGTTTTGGCACTTCCGAAAGATTATCTTATTAAATAATATTATCACTCAAATAATATTATCAATCATAATTTTTTACTTTATTTATATTACTATCAGTAATACTAAAATTTCCATTATCTACGGAACATATTTTTCTGCAGCTACTAGTGAAGTAAAATAAACGACTTTGAAAACAAAATTTTTGGAGCAACTTTTGTCAAAATTAATAATAAGCTAATAGTTGAATAGAAGTTACTACAAACCAATTTATCTTACACTTTTAAAATCCTATTTTACTCATGATTTACAAAAATAACTTTAAACCCAACGAGCCTCAAGAAATATATTTATAGAAAATATAAACAAAAAAGTGTGTCGAAAATTCCTACATAAAGTACTTAATGACAAATTTTTTATTTATTTATTTATTTTTTCTAAGCAAAAAATTAATACCGAACCTTTACACTGTCCAGGTCGTCGAGCCATGGTGAACAAGCTGTGGTGCCGGGAGTTGACGAGGCGCTGGTTCCAGACGAAATACGAGCCGCCCCATGCTCGCTGCTTTTCGGAGCCCAAGTGCCAGAACAGCCTTCGTTCCTGGTACGTGTTCTACCGCTGGCTGATCTTCCTCGTGTGGCTGTCGATCGTGCTCTGCTCCTTCTTCGAGGTGGGCAGCCACAACCACCTGGGCTTCTGGGACAAATGGCCGATCTACCTGACGAACTGGGACTTGGCGCTTGGCCTGAGCCAGTCCCTCCTCGGCGTCGTCATTGTGACTCGTCGCTGGCGACTCCAGCGTAAGCCCGACTTCAATCCCGATCAGCTGGTTTACGCCAAGCTCGAGCGCTTCTACTGGTTCCTCTACATAGTCACGTCCAGCCTGGCGATCGGCGTGACGGTCACCTACTGGAGCCTCGTGCACAATCCCCAGGTGCACCACGTGGACGCGATGAACCTAATGATCCACGTGGCGAACAGCGTCCTCATGATGATTGACTTTTGCGTGGCGGGGGTGCCGTTCGAGCTGCGCTGCTTCTGGTGGGCGCCGGTCGTCGTCAGCCTCTACCTCCTCTTCACGGTCGTCTACTATGCAGCCGGTGGCCTGGATAAGCGCGGCCAGCACCGCATCTACGACATACTGGACTGGGAGAAGCCTGGGCGCACGCTCCTGGTCTGCATCGGCGGACTTATCTTCCTCGTTATCACCCACTGCCTACTGTACTTCCTCGCTAGGTTTAGGGAACGCGCGTACAGCAGGAGGCGCGAGCCCGAGACGCCCTTGCCCCACAAGGTCGAGTCGTGTGTCTGAGAGCGCGACGCGCGCGGATGAACGAGATCTCGCCGCGCGAGCGGCTCGAGGCGTCGGCCCCGTCGAAAGCCTCGCTGACGGCCTTTTTAAGATGTGCGCTTTCTGGATCGCCGCTGCGACGCTGTGATCTCGACGGTTGCGATCGCGCCTGCTTCTTCGGCTTCGCGAACCGTTCGTCCGCGGCCGGTCTTTCAAGGAGTATTCGCATTACATGCATTTAAGAGTTTATAACGGCGCGCGCCGAGAGCAGTGCGTTTGGGTAATTTCGCCGGCGAAGCGGTGACGAAACGCACCGGGGCGTATAAAGCGGCGGGAAAGAGCTGACAATTTAGCGACGATACGGCGATTACGGAAGAGGAAAATTATGCGGACGAAGCTCGTACGATGGGGCTGTAATCACATTGCCGGATCGTCGCTTCAAGGACCTGAGCGAGCCGTTCAATACTCGTATGATGCGCACGTATTTGGGTTCTCGCAGAATATGGTGCCTGTATATAAAAAAATGTGATTGTTTTTTGTTTTTTCACGGCGACACGCATTAGTCAGGTGTTTACTCGTGAGTAGCAATTACAACTGTCATTGAAGTGACGGAATCATTTTTTTTTTCTTTCGCAGCGATCTATAAAATGTTAATCGGACATAATAAATTCTTTTCTCGCAACATTCACTGTGTTCAGCAGAAAAAAATATTTGCATTGTACGCTCGAATTTAGACGCAATTTTAAACAAGTAATATACATTTATATGTACACAAAACAAAAATGAAATTTTGTTAAAAATGTTAGCATTTTTCTTTTTTTTTTTTAAACCAATAAAAGGTATGGTTTTTCGCGATTTTAATGAATGTAATTGTTATTGAATTGAGATAAGTCTAGGCTAAATATTTCGTTGAAGATTGCTAATGTAATTTTCTTCCTTTCGATGAATGGACGTGTATTTTCATTTTGTTGAATGAAATGAATCAAAAAGTGAGACCTTAGAAAAATTCAGGAATTTGTCTATTTATGACTGTTGTGATGAGAAATCTGTAAGAGTTAATGAAAATGCAATGTAGCAGTATTAATGTAAATGAAAATGAGAACTTTGATAGTAACGAAATTTTTCTTTACCTCTGTTGTAGTGTATGATAAGTGAACGAAGTTCTGCTTAGTGTGTAAACAAGAGTTACATATGTGTGTGTGTGAATATTTTTCTAGGGATATTTCAATGCTTTCAATTGATGTAAAAATTTACTTTCATAAATGAAGTTGATTATTTCATAAAGCATTTAAGAATAATTTAATCCATTATTTGTACACAGATTTTTATGTATGAATGTACATTCCTCTTTTGTACACAATTCCAAAGATTGTCATCTAGAAAATAAGCAAGTATGTTTTTTTTGTAAATCAGATACGGTTGTGGAATAAGAAACCGTCATTTTGGAAAATGTCAACGTTTTTATTAATAAAATAACAATTTAAACCAATAGTAGACTGGGTCACACTGTTTTGTGGGTGTTTCAGTTTAACTTCATCACAGATTTCATCTTAAATCCTAAAATATAACATTACATGGCGTTCGAGAGTCACTTAGTCAAAAAGCTTTTCATAAGAAAGAAGTCCTTAACCTAAAGATATTAAAACTATTTGAACTTTTTTTATAGTCATTTAGACTCAACTAATTCTGAAACTTATTTTTAATGATTCTGTATAAAAAATTATTAACAAAATTCTATTCTATAAAAGCTCAACAGATTATTATCACTTTAAAATTTAAATTTATCAAAACTTATAATCACTGTTAATACATTTTGTTACTCAGAGTAAGCATCAATTTCCAAATTAAAACTCATTTTAAGGTGATAATTATCTGCCTAAAAATCTAGAAAAAAAAATCGTAGTGTAAAAAAACATTATATAGTTAACAGTTTAGTAAAAATAGTAAAACTACCTAATGTAAAATCAAGAATCAAAATATGCAAATTATATCTTGCATTTGTGAGAACACTCAAGTTTAAAAAAAAAAAAGGAAATATTTTTCGTTGATTGTCATTGAACACTTACAAGCTTAAAACGAATTTGTAAAAAATCTAAAAACAATTTCACTTCATTTGTTGAGTTTTCAGAACTTTTCATTGAAAACAAGACATAATTTACAAGAAAAAAATCAAAATAATTTAGAAATTGAATTTATATATTCAGTGAATAGTATACCGTTTATCTTGTAAAAAGCATACAACTCTAGTCAATTCATAAGTCTTTTGTTTTCAATGAAACGATCCAAACAAGAATATTAAAGGAACTTATAAATGCTAATCCAAATCTTGGATTCTGATTTCGTTCTCTGCAGTTTCAGTATTGAGCAGCAGTATTTGGTAGGCTGGGACGCTGGTGTCATCCTGACAGCAGGCAAATGGCACGAGGTCCTCGGACAGCATAAATCCGTCCTCAATGTTAGCTACATCTAAAACGATGTCGCTCTCCTTTACAGTTGAGTTTAAACCTCCTCTATTTGGTTTTAAGCTTAAGACGTCGTATCGAGTGTATGCAGTCCTCGCCGAACCTTCATTACCTGCATTATCCTCCAGTTCTTCCGAAGGGAGTTGAAGCTCAAGATTTAAAGTTTCGTTCTCGAGAGCAACAGAGTCCGCTTGGTTCAGCATCGGGACAGCCTGATTGCTCGCCAAGTTCTGAAGTGTATGTGTGGTGACGAGCTCTTGTTGAGAGATCAGACTAGATGGGATTAAGCGCGTCACGTTCTGTATCTCGGTAAGAGCTGGATTCTGCTCCTTTTGAAGATCCGATTGAATGAGAGTAGGGCGGACAAGTATATTACTCGAATCTTCATCTTTATTCTCAGAATTTTGAGATTTTTTCTTTATTCTCCTTGATTTTCTTCTGGTGCTTTGAACAGCTACTGCCTTCTCGGTTTCTACTTTATCGGCTTTCGATTTTTTACATACTCTCTTAATTGTCATTCGAAGGGGTTGTATAGTGGAACATACAAATTCCTTCTTCTGGCGAGCGATCTTCTTTTTCTCAGCCGTTGTATCCATAGCTTTGCGACGTACATGTGACTCTTTTCCATGCCTTTTTATGTGTGCATAAAGAGCACTTTTAGTCGAAAAGGAAGAAGAACAAAAGTGACACTGGAAAACCCGTTTTTTATCATCATGCGTGAGCTTGTGATCCTTCAGGTGATCTAAGCGCATAAAAGTTTTCTTGCAGTTTTCAAAGTCACATACAAACTTTCTTTCATTGGTATGCTTCAACTGGTGCCGTTTAAGCTTACTTGCAGTAGGAAAAGCCCACTTGCAGCCTTTAAAAGTGCAGGCATAAGGCTTATTACCAGTATGGAAACGCATATGCGTCTTCAGTCGACAGGGATGATTAAAGGTCTTACCACAGCCTGGCCAAGAACAGGCCATCTCTTTATCTGAGTGACTGTGGCAGCGTTGATGCGCCATGAGCGTGTTATTAGAGTAGAAGCGTTTGCCGCAGCCATCAAAACTGCAAATATATTGTGGATCACTCTCCTTGTGTGACATCATGTGCAACTCTAGATCACGTTTTTTTTGGAATTTTTCTGTACAGTCTGGTATTTGACAAGCCAATCTGTATGGGCGTGAGTGCCTCTTCTCGTGGTTAATTTGATTGTAGATCGTCGTAAATCCGCGCTTGCAGCCAGGTATTGTACATACAAAATTTTTTTTCTTTAAGTGAGTCTCTTTATGACGTTTCAATTTAACGTCTCCATAAAACGCCCATGAGCAGCCTTCATAATCACACTAAAAAAAAGTAAATAAAAAATAAATTTAATTTAATTGGATAATTCAATAAAAATTTAAAGAAAATATTTTACCTTGAATGGTTTTATACCATAATGCTGTAATAAATGAGTTTTGAGGCAGTACAATTTTGGAAATTGACTTTCACAGTCTTCTATATGGCAAACCCATATTTTGATTTTATCAGGTGTATAAATATATTTGAGCATGCTTTCTTTTATTCCAATTTCAAATAACGCCTTAGCAATTGCTATTTCTTGATGATTTAAATTGGAATACGGTCTAGGTGAAAAGTTTTCATCTTCTTCATTTTCTTGGGATTCAGAAATTGAATTTTTTTTTGTTTTTTCTATTGTACTTTCTTTGTCCTTACTGATATTCTGCTCTCTATTCATTAATGCTCTTCTTCTCGTTATTATACTTGACTGACACTTTGATTTGATAGTAGAATTAACATTCTTTGTATTTGCAGCACATTTCTTGACTGTGTAGTTTATCGGTTGAGTTTGTGGAGAAGATTGCAATTCTGAATTTTTACAATTTGTACAGTCATTCAGATTACTTATATTTAATTCGTTGTAAGAAGTATTTTCTAAAGTTAAGTCTTGCAAACTTGTAAGTGAAGAATTATCAAAACTTTCGCTAATGCAACTTTGATTTTGTACTTGGACATTCTCTATATTTTTATTATTATCATTTAACTTATTAATAGTTTCTTGCAGCCTTATAATCAAGTCTTTAGTATTGACATTCGAAATATTACAAGGTAATAGATTACCATTTATTGATGAGAAATCTTCTGCTAAATTTATTCCATCTGTGCAATAATCCATTTGATCCAAATTTTCCAATTGAAATTCCGTTAATACATACTCATCTTCCTTACTGAAATATAGATTGTGTGAATCGTTGTACATATTATCGTAACCATTGCTTATTCTTTTAGCTGTTGAATCTATATCTATATCCTCTATCAAAATGTCTCTTCCAAATAATACTTCTGATAATTGTTCATTTAAGTACCTTTCCATATTAACTTGTGAGTTACCTTTAAGTCCAATGTTTTCGGCGGATTCATTTGCATTTCTCAAACATTTTTCAATTTCTTCGACTGTTATGAGACTATAGGTATTTAATTGTTGCTGCAGCACCTAAATTAAAAATTCATTCATTTAAAACAAATTTAAAAACAATGAGGTATACAAATTACATTGATTCAACTATAAAGATTTTTCCTTATATGTTCAAGAATTTAATTTAAAAAAAAAAAAAAAAAAAAAAAAAAAAAAAAAATCATTAATATTTATAGTAATCTTGTAACAAATAGATAAGACATTTAAACGCGCAAAACTCCAACCGTCCAAGCAACGCGCTTTCCGTCTTCCCGCTCGTAATTTCCACTCCAAACTTATGCAATTAGAATGCACGACCTCGCCGCTAATAAAATCCAACGTCGTCTCCATACGAGAATAGCTCCCGACGACAAGCGCGAAGTGACAAGTGTTACGTAAACAATGAACTGCGTACTATACTTGTGACAGGCGCGACAAAGAATAAACAAAAAAAGAAAAAAAAAAAAAAAAAAAAAAAATGCCGCGACGCACATCCCCGCCGGTGTCCCGATCAGCCGCGCAATAAATTCATAAATTCACTCTGCAGACACTCACCTTCTCGCTTTGCGTCCAGGACGCGTCCTTTTGCGTAGACAGCGAGGCCTGATCGGCGGCCTCGTGGTCAGCAGCGTCGGAGCACTCGCCGCCGCTCGCGGCCTCTTTGACAGGCGAGAGCACGTTTCTGGAGCCGAGGCCGCGAGGCGTGCGGCGCCGACGAACTCGCCGCACTTGCGGCGCCTGCTGAGCCAACGTTGACATCGCCTCCGCGCCTTTTTTACGCGGATGCGATTCTCTATATTTACGTTCCTTTTTTCTCGATGCACTCCGCTTGAAAGGAGCTCGCGCTGGTCGTTGAGGGCCGATAAGAAATGTCACGTAAGTCACGCGCGCTCCGACTTATGTGGAGCCTCGTGCGCACACTGGCCGCTCGGTGTTTGGCAGCTCTTTGTGACGTAATGACATAACCTACAAATCAGCGCGTGCGCGCGATTTTATCGCGCGGCGGAAATGTCAAACGTTTGCGGATACCCGGTGTAGATGGCGCTTGCGCAGGGAATTTCTAGGAACCGCTCGAAAAGCGGAAGGCGCTTTTTTATCCTTCAGGTTTTTATTTCGCAGGCTTCCGAATAGCGTGAATTATTAATTTGCATGGGTAAACTTGTTTTTTTTTTTCAATATCAGTGTTCTGTATCATTTTAAAAATCGTTTTATTTACAACAACTATATTACTGATTAGAGATCCTTATACTTTCTTTTTAAACACTCGTCAACGTATCCGTTTTTTAAAAGCAACCAACTGTTGAACTCTCGCAAATTATTCGATTTTTTTCTTAGCCTACACCGCTAGACTTCGGTTTACAGTATAGTTTCAATAAAAAAAACAAAGTGATCGACTTGTGTTCTACCCTCAGCATGCACTTTAAGCCTTACGACGGAAGTTATACAGACCAAGAGGAGGAATGTTCACCACGCCGACTTCATTTGGCCGATCCTGGAACAGCGACACTTGGAGGTGCATGAGGGCAGCGGCGGTTTCCTGACGAACTTGTTCACGTCCATGTCGGACTCCCAGTTGCTGGTGATCTCCCTCAGTCGCTCGCAGCGCGACATTTTCTTGCCCCTCGTGGGGTTGACGCCGGCCTCCCTCAGGTCGACCTGCGACTGCCGGCGCTGGGCGCAGCAGTCCGCTCTCGGCGGGAACTCCATGCTGACCTGCCTTATCTCTATCCGCGGCTGCCAGCAACTGCAGTCTGTGTACCGCGGAGGTCTAAGCACGTCTCGACTGGGGATGCCGCGCTTGCAACTGAAGAAAGTTCGGCGCGGCTTCCGGGGGCGCATCTCTTCATACGGACGCTGATTGGTCCACACGTGCACTGGACACCTGTATGCGTGAGTAGAATTAAATGTTAATTAATGTATATTAATATTAATACATTGTAATTAAAAGTAATAATTGTAAGTGTCGGATTTTTTTTATATGAATTTTATTAATAATATGTGTATATTGAGTTCTTATTTAATTTAATATATGTATAAATCTACCTATCTATTGTATATATAGGTATAGGTATTATGCACCTCCGACCGGAAGTAGAAGTAACATTTTATATTTTTTTATTTTCGTTTTAAAAAAGGTAGAATTATTTACTTCTTTATTTACTTTTTTTTTGTTTCTGTTAAAAAGTTGAATTCTTTTACTTAGCTAGACTTCCTAAAGAAGTTTGGACTTTATAAATATTTCTAAATTTACTTATCTACTGTATACAGGTATACAATATATACATCTCCGACCGGAAGTAAAAGTAACGTATATTTTTTCAAGCCAAGAAAATTAGAACTATTTTTATTGTACTGTAATATTGAATCCTTTTGCTTAGCGAGACCTCCTTAACCATTTTGATGTTAATAAATAATGTTTAAATCTATTTATCTATTGGATTGAGGTATGCATATATAAATCTCCAACAGGAAGTAAAAGATATGTGTACCACTTCAGTTTTAATGAAGGTAAAATTATTTTTTTTGTGCTAAAACGTTGAATTATTTTGCTTTTGCAAGACTTACAGTTAAGAATGTCGGTGATAGTGTTAAGTAAATTTGTGAATAAATCGAATCGTGAATTTATTTATTCATTTGCAAAATTTGTATAATCCAATTCGCGATCGCGTATAGTTTTTCGAAAGTGCTATAAATATTTCCTCCCTTACGATTATATTCGAATTCGTGTTGTTTCACAAATGTTTTATACAAAAAAAAGAACGTACTTATTTGTTTAATCTTTGAAAAAATATAAAAAATTGCTACTTATTTAAATACATTTAGAAAAAAAACAAGTATCTTTTTGTTTCTAATTTTGTGGTTATATGAAAACTATATCGTGAGTATCGCGTAGCCGCACTAAAATTGTATGTAAGACAGGTATTAATTAACATAAATTTTCAGACAATTTTAATAAATCATCGTTGGAGACAGACATCGGCCGCAAACTCACAGGTTGCTGTCGCAGGGCTCCTTCTTCTTGGGTACGCAGGCGCAGTAACAGTCGAGCATGCTCACGGAGTCGTTGATGGATTTGCAAAGGACGGAGGAGGGCACCTTGAATGGCGGCGGGCTCGTCGGTTCCGGCCCGATTTTTTTCGGGGTTAGACAGAATGCATTCACCTCCTCGGTGTGGATCAGGACGTCACCGCACGTCAACTGGTACTTCGGATCGACCAGTCGCGGATCTTCGGCGCTTTAAAGGACACAATAAACCGAGATTCAGTCAGATCGCACTATGCTTTTTTTTTGTATTTTATAAATGCATAAATAAGTTTTTTCGCATACTTTCGCATTTGCTTGTATTTGTAGGCCATACGGCAAGTATTTGGATGGGGCAGTGGTTTCGCATGGCCGAATATGTACTGCCAGAAGGTATCCACCTTTTCGCACGGCGTTGGCGGGCAGTTGGACGGCTTTTGCTTTACCCATGAGCGCGGCCTGTAACGAATGCTGAAAAACTTGCTCAGCGGATCGCCTGGAATATTTTAACGAATTTCAAATTGGTATTGTACAACGGGTGCTGCAGTTTTTTTTGCAGACATCAATTTTATTGATAAATTAGTAGATATGTTATTAAATTATGAAATTGATTTTGTTATGATCAATTGTAGTCTTACCGTATCCGCCCTCGAGGCATTTTGAAGGCGCCCCTGTACAGATGAACTCGGGGCATTGGGGCACTCGCGGTCTGCACTTGCTTTTGAGAAACACCTGAGGCTTTGGCTTACCGCTTTTTTTCGTTACTTTTTTTTCTTTATCTTTATTTCCAAACCAAGAGGAGATGCTTTTAGAGTCGTAAGGTAAATTTGCGTAAAAGTTTAGAACTCTATTAAACAGATTCAGTTGTGGTAGCTGCGGAATTATAAATAAAAAAGCTGTTGCTTATTTGTATAAACATTTTTTTGCATAAACATTAATCGTACTTAATAACCTATAATTGATCATACTACAATCAAAGAAAAGTGTTTAAAATACACTGTAAATTATATAAAATCTACCGAATTAAGGAATTAATTAATGTGCTTACTCGTAGTTGTTTTATACTTGGAATTTGACATTTAAGCCGCGAAAGGGCCATGATTAGTTTTAAAATTTTTTACATTTATTTTCCTCGTTTGCCCGCCATAATGTACTTGGTTTTCGTTTGTTTTTTCAGGCATTCACAAGCAACTATAAACTATATAAGTATAACTTCTGAAACGTCTGGCAATACAACAATCAAAAATTGAAACAGTAATACATCAACGTTGGAATAAAAAAAATATTCTGAAGATCTTCAAGTACCGGGACACATCACTTGGAGATGGCTCGCGGGAACAGCATGCAAAGCCAACGGGGCGATAGGAGGCGCGGATCAATGGCCAGCTCGGTTTGCGCAAGGTTGTACCTGTACACAGGCGCACATATCCGGGTCGGCCGAAGGCGCCCGAGCTCGCACCGGATTAGCCGGAGTCGCTGGCCCGGCGCAATTGATTCATGAGGGAGAGAGGGGGGAGGTTCGATAAACACACGCCTTCGCAAAGCCGGTAGCCGTCATAATCGAATGTCGTCGCCGCCACCGTCGGGCGCTCTCGTCTAATCATCGGATTTCCCCTTTGGCCCTATCCGGAGACTCCACCCGTCGTCGATCGCTAATGAGATATCGGTTAACGGCACCGCGGCGTTCCATTAGCACCGGTGTAACTGATGATAGGCTCACACGAATTCCGTCGTTGATTCTGAATTGATGGTCATTTGTAAAATATTTAAATTTTTTAATTTTTGAACGAGTATCGATAAAAATAGTAGTAGATTTTTTTCTTTGTTGTTGACGTTTTTAAGAAATCAGTAAATTGGTATTACAGTGAATTTATCAACTAAATTGTAGATTTTTAAACATTTGTTTTTACGATTATCACTAAATGATGTGATACTTTTGAAAATTTGAAACGAATATTACATTAGTAAATGTAAAGATAAAGATTGTAAAAATTAAAAAATCGAGTACTCTTGAGGCGTTTTAATAACTCATAATTGAATTAACTTTGTTATTATACTTGTTTATAACTCAATAAAGAAGACTGTAACAGTCGATAAAACGCTCGAAATAGCTCTACCTTGACATCGCGATCGAAGAAAAAAAATTCGAAACTATACAGTCTGTCCTTTGTTACAAATGAACCTGTCGCCCCATTCTCGCGTTGTTCGCGAGTAAGTAGCGGGAGGCTTGATAAGGGGCGGGGGTGCGCGGTGCGGAGCATAACAATAAAGAGAAACGGCAGGAATGATAGGCGGTAGTTTTATTAAGGTAACGAGAAGTTGAGAAGGTGAATTTCGCATGAGGCGGCACGCTCGGCGCGGGGCTGCGCCACTGCAGAGCGCAGAATCCCTCTCGCCTTCTCTTCCGCGCTTGCACCCTCCCTACTCCACGTCGAGTCGCGGTGAGGAAGGCTGTTTACTCAAGACACGACAATTCATTACGTAATTGAATTGAATGAGGCCTCCGCAATCCCCGCGCGCAGACTCCGCGCCATCGGCTACCACCCACCCTCTACCCTTCTTCCTCTATTGTACCTTCGTCTCTATCTTGTCGATCTTCCTTTTATTTTTTTTTTGTTCTCGCTTTCGTTCTTTTTTTGCCTGAAATGGCTTTTTTTTAAGAGGTTGAGACACTTTTTTTTAGGGGATCCCTTCAAAGTGATCGTAACGGTTTCTTTAATTTATTGAACATTTAGTGTTTAAGTTCTTTTCTTCCTCGTTTTCTTGTTTAAATAGTTCTTTTATTTTGTATATACCACTAAAGGGAATGCCGAAATTGTATTTTTATGAAAAATATATTATTACACTCATTTTATGTTGTATATGAGTAACAGACTAGGTGACTTTCCTCGATTTCAACTACATTTTTTTCTTTTGATACTCTGTTAATTATTCTGTAGCTATTACATTTATTAAATTTCATTTTACTATAATTGAAATGGTATGATAGTTAAACATTCTTTTTAAATTGCCTATGAAAAATGTGCATAAGTCATTTGTAAATTCACGAAAAATCGTTTTTGAGAATCGTACATCTTAAAATAATCCCGGAAAACCAATATCAGCTCACGCAAAAACTCTCTCTCTCTTCTATAGATCCACAATTCGCGCCAGCCGTAAAAAAGGCGGACCCCTTCGGCCTCCCACGCAAATTTTTCCGCAACGCGACAATCTCAAGCTCGGTACGCACCGAGTCACCGCGCACCCGCGCGCCTCCCCGAGCTGCGAAACGGCGTTACCACCCTATATATACCGGGCCGGCTCGAATCCAGTCTGGCGCGACTCGGCGCGTATATACCAGCGAACGCGAGAGCGAATTAAACGATTAGTTAAACTGATTTCGAGTTAGGCGAATGAATAAGTAATCGGATTTCTCGTTAAGGTAATCGCATTGCGCCCTGATTGGCTCCGTCTGCCTGCGTTAGGGGAGCGCGCTGTATCCCCGCGCCTCTCTTTCTCTCTCCGTCTCTCGCGTTGCAGGCCTCCGTCTCTCCCTCGGACGTCGGTGTGGGTGTGCGCGCGCGCAGGGCTCGTTCTCTCTTTCGCGTCGGGCACACCGTATCCGGCGTGTTTGCGCGAGCAATTACATTCCCGAACGCAATCCCATTTAAATATTGCCGAGTTTGGTAGCGGCAAATACGACGCCGGGGCCGCGCGCCCCGGACTGTTCGATCCTATCCCTCCACCCCGCCCCGGTAACCGGCGAAGAACGCTTTAATAATGTTGTGGAGCTGATTGTGATGTAGTTTTCGCGGAGCTGTGAAAGAAGGGATTTCCCACGGAAATTTTACGAGAAATTTCCCTTTTATTTTTTATAAATATGTGCGACGGCGGTGCAATTTGAAATTCGTATTAACTAATGATTCGTGCAGGTGTAACGATAGAGAATTTGTCAATTTCGATTACGGATGTTGTGTATAGATGATCTTAATGTCTTTTGTGTGTGAATCTTAAGCGTTGATGGTTTTTATGACTGTGTAAGATGCATAAATTTCTGTTAATTACTTTTGTTCGTATTTAGAGGGTCTTTTTAGTATTCATTTCGAAGTGGATGAAAATATTTAAAAAAATGCACGGTTTTTAAATAGATAAAAACCGTCGCTATCTTTGATTCAATTTTTAAACGAATTACATATTAATGCAACCCTCTTAGTACAGTAAAATTGTGATCGTTTTATAAAGAGCGAATGCGGGTAGATACTTTTATTGGGGCGTTTAAGAAAAAGAAAACGCGATTACGGAAGAAACGATCGTTTCTCTAATTCACTATATCGAAGGCGATGCGTTCGATAAGGCCGGAACGTGTGTAAACGTTTTTCCGAACGATGATGTAACTCGTAACTAGTCCCAGCACTGAAGCGTCGCGCAACTCGTTCCCTCTCTAGGCGAACGATAATGTCTTCATAAAGAGCTTTTTTATTGCGGCGGTTCAACCTCCTCCTCCGCCCCACCCCTTGCAAGCTCCTCGCTCCTTTTTACGATTTGCGCTGGCGCGTTACATAAATTATTTTTACGTTTGGAAAAACGCGCGGATTAAGCGGACGCGGAAAATCTTATCACACAGTTCGTTAATCTAATGCGGATATTCTTTATGTCCACCGGTAGCGAGATTTAATTATACTTCATAATGGCTTCCGTCGTCTCGTTTCCTTTTCTTTTCTTTTTTTTCTTTTTTTTTTTGCGGAAGTTAGGGGGCGAAGAAAGTTTTGCGCAAAAGTTTCAACCTGGACGTGTGAAATATTTTATGTTATTATACGGAGAAAACTTTATTCTCGCTTATTTCCGCTCAAGAGACGTTCGAATAATCAAATTTCTTCGCCTGAAAATACATCCATTCTCGTTCGCGAATGATGCTGTAAAATTTTTGTCCTTGACGTTATCGCTTTATTCATTTTTTAGTGTGATGTAAGTAGCGAATTTTTCTCAGAATATCTTCTTATATATATGCTCTGCACGAAGAAAATTTTTCTATAAAACTTTATTGATAAGTTAATTTTTAAGTGCTTTTTACTAATCTATGGTAAAATTTGTTCAACTGTTAAATCGCAGGCGTAACTTTCGTTAAGTAATTTTAATAAGTATTTTGCAAGATATAATTTTAAATCTGACTCCAACGTCATCGTAATATTTTATTGTACACGAAACGCATAAGAGTAAATTTTAAACTTCATGCAAATCATACCGAACTTTATGTAAATAAGATGCAGGCAAAAAGACACCATTTGTTAGAAAGCGATTCCGGTAAAAGCGACTCGCCATAAGAGCGGAGAGACAGAGAGCGTACGTGCGTACTATGAGATGGCAACATTAGTGCTTGCTTGCCGGCACGTGTGCACACACACGTACATACACACACGTTTGCGTAAACTCGACGAACTGCGATTCCTCGCGCTACTCCAGAACTGTCTTATCCACTTTCTGTTACTACTGAAAGGCATTGGTCTCTTTCAATTGTCTTTTCAAATTTCAGTAAAGGTGAAAAATTGAATACCGACTCTTTTTCATTGTTTCTAAATTCATTATTTCGGATTAAAATGTAAAAAATGAATTAGGTATTGTTGATGAAGTAGGCTTTTCTGTGTTTTGCATACAAAAGAATTGTTCAGAGAAAGAATGTCTACTTCTTCGATTAGCAAACAAGCAGTTGTTCTACTAGTTCTTTTATTAAACAATTAATTTAACGTCAATTTGATATTTATCAAAATACGTATACTAACAACCAAATTATTTTTTAGGTATTCTTCTGCTCGAGTTGGACAGCAAATTTGTTACCTCCAAGGAAAAAAAAATACCGAAGTTTGAAGAACCTCGATCTACCGGCTGACCGGTGATCGAGAGCAGGACTACTCATCCGTACCGTAAGCTCGAAGTTCCATCGGTGGATCGGCTTCAGTGCTTGAGCGATCAGCTCACGACGGCGACCCACCCCACTCTCCGAGAGGTACCCTCCCTTGGCGGCTCGTCGCGCGGGAGGCCTCCTCCCTCCCGCGGCCTATCCCGCGCGCGCACTGCCGGCGCCGGCCCCCCGACGGGTGGTCCGCCCCCGCGCGGCGTCGATTGGCCGGGGCAGCCATGCGCCGGGCGCGCCGACGCGTTCGCTGCCACCTCGTCGAAGCTGGCTGGCCGCGCGCGCGGAGAGAGAGCGCGAGTCGCCGGGGCGGCATGGAGCAGCTCGCCCAGTTCGTCTCACAGAGCTTCGAGGGGCCCGCCGCCAGCCGACGGCCCTTCGAACGCACCCTGCACCAGGAGCCGAGCCAGCACCAGCAGCAGCATCAGCCGCAGGAGCAGCTCAAGGAGCCGAGGGAGCAGCAGCCGCGACGACTCGCCGCGATCACGCTGAGCGTGGCGCAGCTCGTCGGGGCGACCGTCGCCGCGGCCGCCGTCACTTCCAGGAGCCAGTGTCAGCCCGACGACGCCGTGAGCGAGAACCTGGAGCACCTTGCGCCGGTGCCGAGGGAGAGTACGTGTTAAATTAAGGGCTGTTCTTTTTTGTGTTTTTTTTTTGTTAATGGTGATGATACGTGATTGTTTCCTTCGGCCATTAATGATATTTTGTTACTTCTTTGAATGCTGAAACTTTATATATAGTATTTTTTTAATGTTATTTGCAATGTTATACTAAAAATTTTAAGTAATTTAGCATTTTTTTTTGTTTCATTACACGTTTTCATTTAGATTGCATTGAGTAACAGTCAACATTTTTAAAAGAAAGACTTTTTTTCATTGTAATTTGAACTAGAATCATTCCAATTTAAAATTCTTAAATGACACAAAGATTGCCTTAAATTCGAAGTAATTCACATTGTTTTCTTTTAATGTACTTGCTTTTGCTGCGTATGGAGCGATGAATCGAATGCACGACAATTTGACCAAGTTTAAGTAGTATTACCACGTAAACGGTCAGACAAGTCCGATCCTCTTAAAATTTAGACACGAGTCAAGACGATTTACAAAAAATAAGAGTTAACTTGTCATTTTTTGCAGATGGAAAAGCGGAAATGGGCGAGACGGAGCAGCAGGAGTCAAGTCCGAAGGCGGCGACCTACGAGCCTCAGCAGGTGAAGGCTCCAGCTTCGCCGGAAGCCCGACTGCAGCCGGAGGATCTTTCGATTCAAAGGCTGAAGGAAGAGGTGCCGCAAAAACCGCCAGAATTGAAGCTCTCCGTGCGCAAATTGCTGGGATGCACGCCGTCGCCGCCACCCGTCGGCCGCGAACGCTCTTGCAGCCCCGACGAGCAGCAACGACCCGAAAGTCGACCGAGCCCCGAGGTTCGAGCTCCTGTACTTCTGAGGCCGTCCGTCGTCTCTCATGACGATGTGAAAGGTAAGCTTCTATCATCCCTTTTTTATCACACTTTTTTCTTTAAGGCACGCCGAAAAGCTTTATATCTTTGGATTTTCGGCTAAAAAATTAAAAGACAAATTCTAATGAAAGGAATACATTTTAGGTACTCGATTTACTTTTTGACAAAATGATGTAGATTTTTGTATTTAAGTTCAAGATAAGAACTTAATTTTTTATCTACAATCCTACGAGAAATTATAAGTAACTATAATAGACCAACCGTAAATGCACTTGGACGTATTTACGCTCTGACTCCCGTATAATTTTGATAGCCTTGAATCAAAGTTAGTAAACCAGCGGCCTATTGCCTTACTCCAGGTACGAAGGAAAAACCCAGACTTATAGAAACTCGTTAAATATTTGAACACAACCTTCAGCTATCGTAAACGATAGTAGTTTGCTGGCGAAAAACGTCAGAGAGGAAAGATATTAATTTCAGCACTGTATACCCCAATGGTCAGTACGATAAACACACAATGACGGATCTTAAGAAGTGCCCACCGGCCGATTTCCTTAATAATTAACCGACTCATTCGCCGGGACAAACAGTCGGCCGTTCATCTCGATCAATCAAACATTAATAATCGTCCATAATATTTACCAAGGTCCGCGCAGTTCCTTTCAAGGGAGCCCCCTGGGCGCGCGCGAGGCGCTCAATAATTCAGCGCGGATATCGGACCAATAAAGCTCGGAAGTGATTGAGGCCGCGAGTGGCCGTAACTGCCGGCAACCTACCGTTTTAGTCACGTGCCAAGTCATCCTCGGTGTGTCAGACTCGGGCGAGCTGGTCGTTGCGGCGGGACGAAAATGCGATCTGCCGCCACCGCTCGGCCTCGATTTTTTCCCGACCTCGTCAGTGTCCCGGAAATTGCCGAGCAAGCAGCCGCTCGATGTTTGACGTTTGACTTTTGAGGCAAGGCGGATTTGTATTCTTCTGAAGCGTCCAGCTAATATTGCAGTGGTAGTTAAGTAAAAATTGTTGTATAGGATTTTTATGTGGAAACGTTGGAAATGAATTGGATGAATTAATTATTCCATTGGCGTCGTAGTACTTATCTAGACATACAAAATTTCTGAGCCACTTTATTCTTAAGAATTATTTTTATTGCAGGGTACTTCAATATTCTATTGTCTTAAAATTAAATTTTTATCGTTATTATTCTCATATACAATGACAAATGAATAGGTATTCTACATTATTTATCGTACATTCAATCGATAGCTTTACTCTTCACCCTAAGAAATTGAATTCTCGGAATGCATACAAGCTGACCTCACCAGCCAATAAACCATGATTTGGCTACTTTGCCTATAAGAGTAGCAGTCCGCCCAAGATACTGACCCCCTCATCACCGAGAGATCTCAAAGTGCCTCGTAAATACTTGCATCCGCTTCTGCTATCCACAGAAAAAAAAACGAAAAAAAACTAAATAAATACATAAATAACGTCCGAAATAAGCGGAGACGCGGTAGCTTGACCGAGGGTCAAGCGTCAGCTCTCCCTTCCTCGCGCGTCCCATAAATTCGTAAGATCCAGGCAAAGTGGCGTTCGGCCGGCCCCCGCGAGGCGCCGCCGTTGATGTACCGCCGGACTTTTCTCGCACTTCTCGAGGGGGTATTATTTATTATTTCACTTTTGCGCGCGGGCGCGCGTGAGTGCTCGGCAGATTGCTTTTTGATTTGCGCTTAATCGGGGAAAGTTATGGCGGGCCGCGGCGCTTTTAAAAGGGGGCGGCTCGCGTCGCGGACGCATATTAAACCATAAATTCATGAGCGGCCACCGCCTCTGGTTCGGGCGACCCGCCGCCCGTGTCTCGCCTTCTTTTCGCGGTGCCGCATTGATTGCGAGGCCGCGTCGACGCCGGTTGCATAATGCAAGGGGTGAGGGGGGAGGTGCGCGTGAACAGCGTATGGCTCGAGGCGATGGTTTATTGAGATTCGTTTGGATTAAAGGATCGGAGCTTTGATTGGCCGGAATATTCGATCGTTGGCTAATTTCATTACCGATTGAGTTTGTTGCATTTAAACATTTACGAAACTGCATGAAAGTTCGATGGTGGGGACAGTGTGGCTGCAGATTTAAGTAACGCGTTACTAATTAATAAAATACCTGTGGTGGACTACATTGAGAGAAATGTTTTGGTAAAAATTACTAAACTATTTGGGAATGTGCTCACAGACTGCAGTCATTTCGAGAGAAATTTCTAAACTTTTCAGTATAATTTGTCAAAAAGTATTACAAATTTTCATACACTTACAGTAAATTTTAGTGTATAGTACAGAAAATTTTACTGATAACTTTAGTCATTTCTTTCGGAATGTCAGTCTGCGATTGCTTTCTCAAACTTATGCTTATTAATTTTTAATAGACAATTTGTAATTTTTACAACATTTTTCTCAGTGTATATTGTATTCTTGGAAATTACAATGTACACAAATAACTGTAAGTGTACCTAATAAATATACGATTACTTACAAATCAAATGAAAATTATAGTGTAAACATTTTAGCCTTTCGATTAAAAACAATGTTTATCATTTTGAAGTATATATACTTACAATGCCGCGTTACATTAGACATTTTAATCACGTAATCCATCACGATCAATTCGCTGGAGTACCATAAAAATGCCGAAAGCATTACGCGCACAATAACACCAGCAACTAAGGCACCCCGTTCCAATCTCAAGCTCGACCCCGTGACAAGTGCTCAATCAAACGCCGCAACGACCTCGGCGAAAACATCTGTAAACTCTTTAAATCTCCTCACGAGAGCAGGGACGAGCATCGCGACTGCATCAAAGCGCCGAGCTCCATCAATTCGTGCGGCCATTAGGCAGATCCTCGCCGCGCGTCCGGAGCAATGAACACGTCCCGTACCCCATAGTGTTGGGATTTTCATCTCCATAAGGCCGAGCCGCGTGAGGCCGCATTTATCTCGTCGTTTCCGGGGAAAAACTGGCGAGCGCGCAGGCAGCCGCTCGAGTGACTCGCTCGGCGTGTTCCCCGCGCGAGATGGATAGAGTCGGGGAGGATGAATGGGGGGTCGGCTGCCGGTAATCGAATTACTGACCCCTCGGAGCCGAGTGTGATTGCGTGGGGTTTTCGCGTGCCGCTTCCTTCTTCCTCCTTGTTTGCGCTTTGTCGCGCGCGAGCGCGGCAGTATCGACGTCGCCGATCGCGTTTCTCTTTGCGCTAAATGCGCAGCTTCGTTGCTGCTGTCGAGGTGGGCTTAATTATAGGATTTTCGAGGAATACGCTTTAAGGATTTTTTGGAGCCAGTTGTCAGTATAACTTAGTGATTATTAATGAGAGTTGCGCGAAAGCATTCTTGAATAGATAAAATTATTCGATGAACGATAGAAATTATGTATATTGTTGTACAATTGTGAAATACTCATGTGGACTTGAGTGTATAACGAAAATGAAAGTCGATTTTTACTTAAAAGAAAAGGTGAACAAGATGGTTATTTATGAAATAATCGTTATCAAATTTTTGGGCAATCCTTTAATTAAAATCTACATCGTGCTTTTATGAACCTGGTAGAAATCATCTATTTTCTAAAATATCTATTAAATAGGCCTAACATGTTAATAAAATCGTTTCATCTTGAGACAAAACTAGACGATCATTTCTACCAGAGGAATGATAGTTAATTATTCTAATAATTAAAAAAAAAAATATATATATATATATATAATATTTCAAAAAAATAATATAATTTAGTATTTCATTTTAAAATCTCTTTCTTTAAACATCAAAATTCAAGAAAGGCCAACCCTTAAGGCTCTCGAGTAAAGGCACAATTGACTGACACGCAGGCCCTACACCTCCTGCGCTGCACAAACAGAACATCCGCCCGACCCCCGAATAAATATGTTAAACGCACGCGCGGACAAATTTAATTTGAGGAAACCTCGGCATCGGTCCGCCGGCCGAAATTTGCATCCCCGCTCTTCATTAGATTTATTTGCACGCGCCCGTCACCCTCGAAGGAAAAAAGGAAGACGCGGGCCGCCGCCGCGCGGAGAGCACTGCGGGGTTGCGCCTCGGCCAAACCGCGCGAGGGGCGTTTTAAACCGCGACGCATATGGGGAGAAGAAAAGGGGGGGGAGCAGGGGTGGGGCGCATGGCGAGCGCGACTCTCGCGCAGATTGGATTACGCGCGAGGTGTCCGCTAATTGATTAAAACCGGGAGCGCCACGCCTCGGCTCCTTTCGATCCGCGCGTGTGCGCGAGGCCGAGGGAGGAGCCGGATGATTCGAGCGGAGAATCGGTTTAACGACTGGATAAACTGTTTTTATGCCTGCTCGACGCTCCCGGCGACCCCCCCTCGGCTGGACTCGCTTTTTAATTAAGTGCGCTCTTTCGCAGGATCTTAATTTTTTTTTTATCGCCGAGTTACGGCTCTCGTGATTGTAATGTTTAGCGATAAATAATTGAGTGTCCTATGTGCGAAATCAACGACTGAATAATTGTTTATTTATTTATTTTTTTAATTTCTTTATTTCTTTGTAAATGAATCGTGGACGGGTGACTATGCTCAGTATTAAAATGTATAAGCTATAGGTAAGTTCCCTATGAGTTCGTTGCGAAAGATCAATTTTATTGAAAATAATCTACAAAAAATATATTTCTTTTTTTAGATAACAGATTTAACAGATTGTAGATCTATTTAGAAGAAACTTTTCATAAACTTCATAGTTTCGTAATAATATTAAATCTTTATTGTGATATAATTTAACGAAACTATAAATGCAGGGACAGGCTCGATAAATCAAAAATGATACTAAAAAATTTAGTACAATTGGCTAGACTTACAGTAAATTTTCTAGTAAAATTTTTTATTTATCGAGTCCATCCCTGCGTTTTAAAACAGTATAGTAATTTTTACAAAAAGAAATCCTTTCAGCGGACTGAAGGATACTTTACTGTGTCATTTAAAAACTAAAAAAAAAAAAATAACGTACACTAAAAAAATTATCATAACAAATCAACAAAAAGGAAGCTAAACAATTGAAATAAATCCACGTCGGAACGTAAGTAACCACTCAGTTGCAAGTGTTTAGCATCGACTTACCGCGCGGCTCCCCCCGCGGCGATCGTCGAAAAGGATCCCCCCCGTCCCCGCTGTGTCCCGAGCTCAACGATCCACGAGTAACACGTTAGAAAACGTAATCGGCGTAAGAGTGTCCGGCCGAGCGGGACGGCCGTGGCAGTTCGAGCGCGTCGGTCCGCTCCCCGCAGCTGCTGTATATACGCGGCCGCGCGGCAAGAAGATCCCGTCGACAAAACATCGGCGCGGGCGGACGATTAAAGCCGAGGCAGTTGACTAACGACCCCACGGATGGCTCGCCACTTTGCTAAATTATATAAATCACGGACCCTTCGCGGAGACGCTTCGGGGGCTCCGCTCGTCTCCTCCGTACCCCGCGGCGCCCGGTTCCTCTCGCGGAGCGCGCGCCTGCACCGAGGAGCCATTAATTAGCGGCCGCGATTAATTAACCGAGTGTTTCTTTGACTCGCGGCGAGGAGTTTAGCCCCCGTGTATACACACGCGGCTGCCGCCCCGGAGGTGTCGGCGCGAAGGAAGTTTCTTCTTTGGGATTACTTTGTAGCGGCCTCGCCGCGGAGGGAGCGTGGGATTTCCAACGAACTCCGCGAGATCGCTGTGCGCGAGTTTGCTTAACGAGCGCGCGGTAATGAAATCCTTTAGTTGGCGGTTCGTTTATTAATTTATGATGATTCATCGCGCGCTCAGTGCGCTCGAAGATTTGCTGTAGTGATGAAATATTAGAGTCTTTACATATTTATGATGGCGTTTTTATAAAAGAATCGCAATTTTTATTTATAGAAATACATTAAAAAAAAGTGAATTTTTGGTAGATTTAGTAATGCCGTACAAATGAAAACGTCTATTCATTGTTTTTTATATTTGTAAAGTGAGCTCGATATAATTCTTATATATTTGAGTCCGCATCTGGATTTACTCGTATACAGATTCAAATGGTACGCGTTAGTTTCTTTTTCAATTTCGTAAATTTAAATGCAGTTTTCTCTTACCAACCGATGGATGTGAAAATGTAAGAACATCTTCTTCTTCCAAGTCTTCTCCGCTCGTTCGGAGAATTATTAGGACGCTTAGCGAGAACAAACATTCTTTTAAGCTTCCCGTTCACATCGAATCCAAAATTCGCGCGAAACTTCTCGCGATAAACAAGGGAACCGTTCAAAAACGGTTACAGCTCAATAAACTTACGAAAGTACCTCGGACACCGCCCCTCGCTCCATCATACTTTATTCATACTCGCCGATAAAACAAGAGAGCGGAAAGTCGAGGCGCGCGCGTACGCTGATTTCAGGCAATCGGGGCGAGCTGCGGCGGGGATCGTATAAGAGCCGCCTCGTCGCCGACTTTTATGTTGATGCGCCGAACTGGCCGTCCTGGGCGAGAGGCGCATAAAAGAAATGAGCCGTGAAGAGATTCGGAACTTTGCGCCGTCGGTTCCTACGTATATACGTATACATATACACTGGGCGCCGGGATTTTATCTTCTTCTCTTTTTCCAAGTGTTAAATTACGAGCCGCTTTGGGGTGCGATGTCTTCCTACCCGCAGGGCGTCCTCCTCCTTTTTTTTTCAGTCCTCCGTGCTCGTTTAAATTCGATTTCTTTTTCCAGAGTCGCGAACTCTTTGGACGCGTCAGGGATGGAGACGTTGTTTGCTCGGACGGAGTCGAGAGCGGACGGCGAGTGTGAAACTCGCTCGATCGACATTTTTCACTTGCCTCGCTTCTGTTATTTAGTCATTCGTCGCGGAGAATGTTCAATTATTGTAGGGAACACGGCTCAACCGAATAATAAACAATGAGTGTTACTATCTAAATGTGAAACAGTAAATCGTTTAATCTTCACAATAAGGACGACCTAAAACGTTAAAGAGCGAATTTTCACTATTTCATTTTTAGAGGGTATGTCTGATCAAACTTGAGCTTAACTACTTATTTAGAGGGAATGCGGCTGAACTGAATAAACGCCTAGTGTCGCGTCTGACCAAATTCGGGTGTAACTACTTAAAGTAAAGCTTGCTAATATATTCTCTATATAAATATATTAAAAAAATAAAAAAATCAGCCGATGAATGATTTATATGCATAATGTAAAAGTGAATGGACAAAAGGTGAGGTTTCAGGGACGCCGTGCAGTAACGGATCCAGCGCAAGCAGTCGGAGCAGTTCCAACGGGGGCGGCAACGGCAAACAGCGTCGGTCACGTACGAACTTCACCCTGGAGCAGCTGGCGGAGCTCGAGAGGTTGTTCGACGAGACCCACTACCCGGACGCTTTCATGCGCGAGGAGCTGAGCCAGCGCCTCGGACTCAGCGAGGCGCGCGTCCAGGTCTGGTTCCAGAACCGCCGAGCCAAGTGCCGCAAACACGAGAGCCAGATGCATAAAGGTGAGAATTTATTTTATCGAACGAGTGGTTTATTTCTAAAAATATTTTTAAAAAAACTGAAGGGATGTTTGTCAGTACAAAATGTAGCTTCCGGACTGTTTGCGCGCATTAGATTCTAAATTTCTAGATGAAAATAAAGCGGTAATTAACGTAGTCGAAATTCTTTTGGCATTTCAGGAGTGTCAAGCGGCATGGTCCTGGCGCCGCGCAGTCCGCCGACGAGCTTGGAGCCGTGCCGGGTGGCGCCATACCTGCCGGCGCTGCGGCTGCATCCACAGATTCAGTCGGCGGCAGCGAACAACGCGGCGGTGGCGGCGGCCGCAGCGGCAGCCGCGGCCTCCAGCTCGGCCTTCGACCCGGCGGTGCTGCACTACGCGGCCGCTGGCGGCCTCTTCTGCTTACCGCACCCCGGAGGTGGTGGCGGTCCGTCTGCCGGCGCCGCCGGCCACCCCCTTGGCCTCGCTGCATCCCTCGCAGCCGCTGCTTCTGGGCGATCCAAGAGCAACAGCATCGCCGACCTCAGGCTCAAGGCGCGACGCCACCAGGAGGCTCTCGGCCTCGAGAGGCCTGCGTAGAATGACCCTCAGTAAGGTATGCACGCGCTGCACTCGAATGGTACTTACTCGATGAATGGATTTCGTTGCGTCGCACGTTGAGAAAAATTTAGAAAAATCGATTGAATGTTTTTTTTTTGGATGAACTGTGGAAAATAGTTAAGGCTCTTTAAACGAAGTTACGACTCTTTAGGAAGAAATTATATGTTTGCGATTAGAGAATTTGAATCGAAGTTGTTTGAGTTGATGTATAAGTTTTTCAAAAAAAGCGTAAATTGAAGTTTATAAGTTTTTCTCAATGTGAGTCTTATTAGTTGACTAGTAAGTTTTGTTGAAAATTGTACGTTTCTAGAATTATGAAATTTATTTATGATTTAAAATTATTTAAATATCTTTTTTTTTGCGTACGTGATAACTTAAAATTTTATATAATATGCACTGTTATTGAGTTATTTATAACCATTGGTATTTCTAATGAAAATTGTAAGATTTTAACGGAGTCGTGTTTAAATTTAGTCGACTATGTTTATTCGAATGTATATATACTTTGGGTACCTTCCAAACTACACTTGTTATTTCGACACTAATTCTTCGTAAATTAAAGCTTAAGTACTATTCAAGTAAACTTTGAATGAATGTCCACAATTTAGTTGTCAGTGCACATTCGAGCTACTAAATAGAGTATTAAAGTGAAAATTTTATAATTAAATAATTGGATAAATAAAATACATAAAAAGTAACATTTTCTTTAAAAAAGATAATCAAAAATTCAAACGAATGGACTGTTAAAAAATAAAAATCATTTATCTAACTGAAAAAGTAATAATTTAAACTAAAATTTATCTTTCGCAAAAAATTTAATAGCTCGAAATGTACAACTCGCGTAATGTGTAAAAAAAAAACGTAAGCGTTAATGGTGTCGTGTATTATACGTGTACGAATTGCCGGATGTAGCGAGGGGAGATTTCAACCGCGATTTCCCTTCGGACGCTTTCGCTGCAAAAGAGGTACGAGGGTATACGTAAGGTCGACCTTCTAAGACAAGTCGGACTTTCAAAGGATATATATAGAAAAAAAGACAATATGCACCGCTCGACGATTATAAAGTACAGAAGTGTATATCTATACTGTGATTATAATCTCGACTCTTTCCTTTTTCGTTCTTAGCTTTTAGAG
This sequence comes from Sycophila texana, assembly GCA_035582955.1. Lineage (NCBI taxonomy): Eukaryota > Metazoa > Arthropoda > Insecta > Hymenoptera > Eurytomidae > Sycophila > Sycophila texana. The sequence goes on from JAWWEN010000038.1 coordinate 23,684,711, forward strand.
GACGATTTATTGTGCTTTCCTTCGAGCTCGAGCGTTTCTAGTCGTAAATGCGAGAATAATATGTAAAAAGGAACAAGCGGAACTCTGTACGAAAATTTTACAGAGAACTAACTCGACGTCGACGTGTTTTTTGTCGAGAATTTTTCGTTCGTATGCCTTTCGTTTAGTGTACTGTATGTATAAAATAAAAAGTGAGATAGTCAAATGCTCTGTGCACCAGTCGACTTTGACGATAAAAATATGGATTAAGCGTAAACGTATGTCTATATAAATGGAACAGTGGTGTAATTATACTTTCTTTTAAAGTGTGAATTTTCCTATAGCTAAAAAGAAGACACTCGCAATAAAAATATAAACTTTCTCCGTCGCGAGTGCATCCGTGAAAGCAATAACGAAGTTTCTCGAGTCGGCCAAAAAAAAAAAACAATATTGTAAACGTCAGTTCGTTATTTTTTATCGCGCAAAACGAAACGAAGGTGTCGGCTTAAATTTGTCAACGACTATTACCGCATACATTGTAAATGGAAGCTATGTAACTCCGATAACAGTAAATCCAAATTGTATTGTCGAATCAAATAAAAAGTGTAGTTAAGACAGACACGAGAAAAAACAATTTAGTCGTTCCTCCATTTTTCCATCATACGTAGCTGCGCGCGAGAAAAAAAGAAAAGAAAGTTCAAAGATAATTTTGATTTCTGAGCGCGCCACAATGCGGCGTCCGACAAATTTCCCGATGCCGGAGCACCGCTTCGACGGCGGCACCCGTCGCCCGAAGTTTGCCGTAGCAATTGGCGCGCGAACGAGCGAGTACACAGCTCGTCAGAGCCCGCCGTGATTTCCGAACAAACACTGACGAGCCCCTCGGCCGCGGAAAAGATCGCCGGGCTCGATGTGAGCTCGTAACCATGCAAACGAGATAAGGAGGCTTTGATGTAAGACTTAAAGTTTTTCTTTTTTTAGAAAATTAATATACATATATAACGAATGTTTTATTTCGTATTTACAGTTTCATTTACGATCTTATTACATAAACAAATTACACCTTATTCTAGACAGCCTCTATAGATTTAAAAAAAAAAAAACATTTAGAGATACTTACCATAATAAAACAGACCAATCGAGTATTTTTAGCGTTTAGTTTTGTTTTGAAGAACAAATAAAAGATATTTTCGATTGAACCAGTTAAAATATAATATTATTTCTGTCCCTTTGTCAACAACAGAAAATCCTCGCTAAGTCATCGCCATCGGCAGAATATCATTTTTCGCCAATTAAAAAAGCTCCTGACCCAGCGAAACTCCAGCGGATAGCAAACAATTCGCACCCCCCGAACTTCCGAGATTTACGAATCATCTCGCGCGTCGCGTCCTCGTCGCTCGCGCGCCTTCGGGGCCGAAAAATTCGGATGATTCAGAGTCGAGCGAGCGAAGTGGACTCGGGGAGGGAGCGAGGAGAAGCTCCGCGGCGGCGCGGGGCGTTAATGCAATAACGCCGCGGCGGTGGCCGAGCGGCGCGGATAAATCAAGCGGCGAGGCGTCCTGCAGGCAGCAACACCGGTAATCGTGTTACGCCGTCATTCTCGTCCCCGATCCCCGGGGGTACCGTTACGCCGCCGCCTCCCCGGGTTTATACACACCAGGTCGCGGGACATTAATCCTGCCGCGAGCGAGCCCGGCGCCTCGCGCGAATTACTAAACGACCGGAGGCGGCGGCCGCTACGCCCGGCGAGCTTGCGAGCTTTCCTCTCTAATTTCCGATTAATTGCGCTGCCGACGCGCCGACTGATTGCGCGAATGCCGCGCGAATTTTCGCTCGGCGCTCGAGCGAATTAATTTGATTGAGCTTCCGTTTTTTTTTTTTTTTTGGACGGGCGACCTGCTCTTTGATATGGTCTTTTTTTTTATTAACAAAATTTTTAGTATTAAGGACAATAATGTATGATAAAAATCAATGTTTTTTATTCACTGTTAAAAATCTGTTCGATTCTAAAGGCTTATTTTGATTTTGTAAAAATTGATCTAACATTAAAAAGTCATAACATGTGTTAACTATAATGAAGTAGTTACATATAAAGATTGGGTTTTTTTTTAATTGCTTCGGAAAATACTGAGTCAAAAATTATGTTTCTAATACACAGGAATTTTACGTAAAATTCTTAAATATAAAAAAAAAGTATTTTAAAGATATTCTTTTGAGTTAAATAAAACACAAAAAAGAATGTTCATTAAACAAATATTACAAAATATACAAAGTACAGAATTATTAACCGTAATTCAATCTTTTTTTTTTTAAGTAAAGATTATAAATTGTTGATTCGTAAGGAACTGGAAGAATTATTCAACGACTACGTACAATATTAATTTCCTGATTAAATATTTAACGGATTACGATTAAATTAGATTAAATTAGATTAGACACAATATATGCATTTAGTTAATTAACATAAATTCAACGCTGATTACTTAAGGGTGAACTGCTAAGGTTAAAAATTCCGCATGATTTAATGCAAACGACTAAAGTTTAAACATCGAATAAAGCTCCGGAGCGATTCACCCATCGCAAATCCGCACTTCTCCGAGAAATATAAGAGCCCCGAGGAATCGCGCCCAAGGAAAAATGTATAGTAAGGAAGAGCCGGTCCCCGCCGCCTCTCGCCCCATTCTGCCCCGTCGACGCGCGCAGGAGATCGGTCCGGGCAATCCTGCGGGACGGCTGAATAAAATAAAGAGATCCCCGAGCGAACTTCGGGATAATTCGCGAGCGAGCCCCGTCGGCCGGTGGGCGGGGGTGCCAGTAGATCCAGGCTCCCTTTAATCCGGACTTTTAAAAAGATCTCCGTGCCTCTTTTTTTTTTTTCTCTCCTCGCCCGGCAAATTGGCTGTCGTTTGTCCCGGGCGCGGGGGTGGCGCTCGGCGCTAAAACGCGAGACAAATTGACCAGAAGGAGCAGACAGTCGAGCGGGCGACGTCACGCAAGGGGGGGATGCTCCGAGACATTTGGATAATGTTGTGTATGCATTAATGAAATTCGAGGAGCAGTGATTTACGCCGCTTGAATAAATTATCATCGAGGCCGTTGCCTTCTTTTTGAAGTGTTCGTTAAACCTCTTTTAGCGTCGGGAAATTATGCGAGCGAGGGTTTTATCTCCCTTTAAGCTGATGCTTCTTACAAAAAATGCTGTACATTTTTCCGAAATTCGGCGTAACCTTAAATAAACGGCGAATCATCATTAACCGCTTAGAAATCGAACGAGAACAGCTATTAAGGAGAGACGGCGGAAAAACAATGACTCCGAGAAAGCGTCGCAGTCGGACCGGTTGGGGGAGCGGCCTTAATACGCATAACTGCGAAATAATACGCCGCGAAAAGCGTCGAGCGTCATCAATTATCAAGCGACCCCGAGGCAGCGGGAATATAATTGTCGCTGCCCGTCGGCGGTTTTGCGCCGCGGGGGCGAACGACCCATTATACCCCGGCGACTGCGCGCGCTCCGCAGTCCCTGCGACCTCAGTGATGCATCTCAATTGCATTTTTTTTTTTATTCCGATGTCGATCCTAATGATTCACACTCTTGTGAGTTATTGATGCTGAATACCATGGCATCGTATTCACGGTATTATAGAAAATGAGATACGTTAGAATTTTCTTTTATCGATGTTTATTTCGTGGTCAGAATTTAATTTAATAGATTCCGTTTAGTATACTGTATCTAAAATTGAGTTGGATTAGTAAAAAGCACCGAAAATTAGTAAGATTTCATTGAAAATTTAATTATTCGCTCATTTACCACTGGATTTTTAGTTTTTAGTATTAGTTTATAATTAGTAAGGTAATTTGAGTTTAAGTTTGTTATAAACATATAATCAAATTTGATGTAAAAAATGTTATATAAAAAACTTTTAGTCCGTTGAATTACTAAATAAATATAAAAATAAAAAGAACCACGACTATTTAGTGATTAGTGGCGCGATGTCCACTATAATTTTAGTAGGTTTTCACTAATTTAAAAGAGGGTAGTTTTTTACCGGATGTCCTTGATTTTTACCATACATTCTTGATTTTAATAAAAATAAAATGTTAATACTTGTCATTGAATATAAAAATAGAATGAATTTTATCATTGTCAAATTGACTCGTGCAGATTTTATTAGATTGAATAAAAGCCAAAGTGCGAGTTCCACGCGCTTAAATCTCTTTTTAACGCGCAGGAAGCTGCCGAGGCGAGGGCCCAGCCAAAGAAGGATGCCCCCAATCTGGAATTCCGCGTTCTCGCGCAATCCGTCATTGTTTCTCCCATCCGGCGGAGGAGAAGGGGCTGCGCTTGCGAATAATTGAGCGCGAAACGTTGCGCGTGCATCGCCGTGATTTAGACCTCGGTGTGGGCCATCCTGAAACTGTAAGCATTGCGCAACGAACCTTCGCCCCTTTGATTCCTCCTGCGTCCACGCAATCTTTTTCCCCTCGAGGCGGAAATTTTTCACGGCGCGCTATACTTTTATCGCCAAAGCGAGAAAGGAATAACGTTGGTCGCGGCGGCGAAATTAAACGCCGCGCGTTTCCGGTCCGTTTACGCAGACCCGAGAGAAGTAATTACTCTAATTGACGGTCGGGGGTAGCATCCTCTCGACTTTACCGCGGCGATATAGACTCCGGTGGCCCGTAAAAAAAAAAAAAAAAAAAAAGAAGGAGGAAAGAAGGAGAATAAGACCTCGGCGGAGCGCACGTGCGAGCTCGCGTTAAAATCGAGGAGATTTTTTAACGGGCGAGGGGTAAGCCTCGGCGCGGGCCTTTACACCCCCGCCAGATATATCATCGCCTGGCAGTTATGTGTGTCATGAATTTTAGATTATCCCGAGGATTAGATTAAGGGGCGGCGGCCGAGCGGGAGCCGCGCGCTCGGAGGAGAGAGAGAGACAGAGAGAGGCGGAGACTTCGGGATCGGCCCCTTTTGGACCAAATCAGTCAGGGACGGCCGTCCGTGCACTCGCCGATATCGCCGTAAATCAGTCAACGGTCGGATATGCCGCGTGCAAACGTGGATGCGAATTCGCGAGGGTCTACGCGCTACCGGGAAAATGATGAGCTTGAGCTTTTGGAGGTGAGCTTGGCGTCGGCGCGGAAAGTATGCTGGCTGGGGGGATTAGACGTTTACTTAGGGAAATGCACACTGATTCTGTAAGGTCCCGGAGTATATCGTAGGTAGGCGAAGTTTCAGCCGGATGGTTATTTGATGGTGCAGGGCTCAGTGTTCGTGTATGTGATTATCGCTGCGTTAATTTTATTGATTGGGCAAATTTCGAAGTGATCGTAAACTTGGATTTGATGAGACGATGATTAGCATTGGGTGTGTATTTATACCCTTATTTCGGAATATTTTACGAACTGAACTCGTGAAATTAAATCAGTATATTAATTTTATTATTCAGTAAGTGCACAAGACATAATATTTTGATTATGCTTGTATATAAAGTTTTCTTTCGACGAAGGAACAGAGAGTATTCACTTTTATGAGATTTACTATTTATATTAAATCAGTTATTTTTCTAAAAAATGTAGTCGAAAATTTATATAAAAAAATATGAATAAGTGAATGTACATTTATTACACATGATAAGTCTTTCACTTATTCATATTTAGAGGGCAACAATTATCGCCGTCTTTTTTCGCTTTTTATAAAACTATAATAAGGATACAAATAAATAAATAAATAAAAAGAATAAAACAACTAATTCAATAAAGCTACGGATAAGTAAAAGGAATACCAGAGAAGCTTGGGCGCTCGCTAAGCTCCTCGAGGACGATATAAAACCGAGGGACAAAGAGACGATCCCGCGAGCACAGACGAGAGAAAGAAGAAAGAGAAAAAAAAAGTATCACGCGTATCCTTACTTACACGCATGCAGCCGCGAATCCCCGGCATGGAGCAAACGAGGAGCTAAACGGTGTTTCCGCCCCTGGGCCGATCCGATGTCGGATCAATTCGCGTAATAGCGTGCCAGGCGAGGGGTGGGTGGCGCGCGCGCGCGCCTCCCGACGACCGAGGAAAAAGCTGGTGCGCGCGGGGTTACGGGCCATTACCGCACCTGTCCCTCAAGCTCTCGCGAGCTTAGGCACTAATGAAGAGAAGCAATCACTTAGAGAGAGCCGGGCTCGTTGGCGCGAATACGCTTAGGAGAGACGGCCCCCGGGCGCCTTTATAGTGTGTAGGGCGAGAGCCATAGCCTCGTCGATTTCGGAATTATTCAATGATCGCTCTCCCCGGGCCAACTGGGACCCCCGCCTTTCCGCGGACCTCCTTCCTTCCCTCCGCCGCCGTCGTCGTCGTCGTCTTGAGGAGCGCCGTAACCGAGTTACGAGTGCCATGCTTTTCAGCGCTTGTAAGAAAGTGAATTGGTCCCTCGTCCTTTTTTTTGTGTTTCTTTTTACTTTCGATTCGCTCGATGGTTTTTGATGGGCCGTTGCTTGGGCGGCGTCAAAGTGAAATTCGAGGGTTTACGGGAATTTCAATGCGCTGGTGACTTAAAATTAATTGTGAAGTTGTTTGCGGGAGGGGACTGGGACGAGTAAGGGGCATTGATTTAATACGAAGAGACTTGGATTATACTGTTTAAGAATGTCTTTTTATTTTTTTTTTTTTAGAAATGAAAGTTTCGTTGCATTTAAATAAACATTTTGAACCTCTAAATAAACTGCTTCTGACAAAAATATTTTCTGGTTTTAAAAAGTGTATTTATATCTGAAAAATATGTTTTCAATTTAAAACTGGCACAATTTTATAAATTCCAGTTTGTTCAAAAATCTATGCAAATACCTTTTTCTTTTTTTTTTTTTTCATTTTTGTAATCGTAATAGTCATACCGCTCGCGTAAACAATTTTCTGTTGTAGACGCAAAAAATTTGTATCTCCTTTATCGATATTATACTTTAAATCTTTTTCTAAAAAACAAAATAAAATAAAAAAAGAAAAGAACGAACTTTTTTTTTCTTTCTTTAAATTTCACTACAACTTTACAAATCCTACGCATTTTGTTTCTTTTTTCCGTTTGAGAAAAAAAAAAACTAAGAGTACTTTCAGAAGCTTGACAAGATTCCGCGTCCGCCGACGCGGGCGCGAAATGAAAAATCAATAACGAACGATTCAATTCGACGATCCAATCACCTAAAGGGTTTCGACGCGACAGACTCCCACACTCACACACTCTCTCTTTTCTCAATACGCTTATCTCGTTTTTCATATTTTCGATTTTTTTTTTCTTTTTTCTTTTTTTTTTTTAAATTCACCTTTGCGAAATTGACATCGAGATCGCGCTTCTCCATTCTCGCCGATTACATCGCTAACAATTCAAAGTAAAGGTGCTTCGAAGATAAAGAGGAAATAAAGTATTTATATATAATATATTCGACGACGAACGCGTCCCAAGTTCCCGTGTGGTGTTAGAACTGGCCTGGCCGCAAACGAGTTAGCCGGAGCTCGCGAGACGACGTCGCTGGCGCGCGCGAATCGACGACGCGAAGAGAACAAAAAAAAAATAAGCGAAAACGAGCGACCGAGGGAAGAAGGGAAGAAAGAAACGAGATGCGCGCGCGAGCGCGAAGGGGATTCGACGCGCTGCGGTCCCTCGGCGCCGCCGCGAGGGACCGGAAGTGTCGAGAGCGAGCGGAAAGGTAGAAACGATATGCTCGACTTGTCGCAGGGATGGGGTTCAGGTACTAGGAACAGTCCCGCTGATTCTCGTACCACGAAAGCGAAGTTCACAGCATTCTTTTAAATATACAATATACGTTAAAAAAAAAATTAAAAATAAAATAAAAAGGTCTTCTGTAGACTTATTTACCCTTTTGACTATACAAAGCTCCTTAATTCTATAATCTACGTGTCATGTTAAAAAAAAGGAAGTAAAAAAATATTTAAAAAAAAAAGATGATTACTTCGTATAACTTAAATCACAGAAAGACAACTGCTTCGTTTTTTATATACGCTTGTCGAGGTACGAGAACGTGATCCACTCCGCTGCCTGCACGAAAGTTATCATTAAGATAATACACACCGTATATAATAATTACAATAATATAGCATTAATTAAGAAATATTACATTATGTTAATAGTTATTTTTTTTTAACCATGTGTATGGCTCAGTCTATTACGCTAGTCTCATGCAACAACAACAATAATAATAAAAAATACAACAATATATTTAATCGTGTGCTTGTCGTTTTCATCGTTTATACAACTCCATTGGTACTTTTGGAAATCACTCGTCGTTTATTTTTTTTTTCAATTAAATTCTCATCTATCACTGAACACGCGACGCGAAACTTTTTCAACCCCTTTAAAAGTGGATTTAATTGATATTGCCATTGATCAACACACGCTCCCATTTATTTATTTAAAACATTTACTCTCTTGCTCACGAAATTTATATGAAAAAAGAAAATATAATAATAAATCTCGAAAAATTTGTCACTCGTTCAACTAAGTAATAAATCTCGCATACTGTAACCCCCCCACTTCTGAACCGACTTTTTAATATTTAATATTATTTATGTATAAATAGAGGATTTTACAATATTTTCACTTTAAAAATTTGCATCTTCCTTGACTGAGTTTTACATACGAGCCTGTCTCGCATCGACAGAAAGCCACATGTTCGACTTGGTAATATTTGGATATTTCCCATTGGAATGGAGAAATTGTTTCTCGATGGAAATGCAAAGAATTTTTTTTTCCTTCGATAATAATATGTATTTACATTCGACACGTATGAAAAAATATCAATAATTTTCACGTTGAAAATCTATGTTTTACTTTTATCATTAAACTTCGGTAAGCTTAATATATTTTTTTGTTCATCCCGTCGCAGTAAAAAATTTCATGGCAACCTGAGAACGACTCTGTTTGCGATATTTATTACATTCATTAACAGTACGATTAAATTAATAAACATCCAAAGTTTTTTTCATTACAATCGGACTTAGGAACTATATGAAAAGTATATAATACAAAAATCGATGCAAAATCGATTGTCACTGACCCGCGCGCGTCTAGTCAAAAAATGCAAAAAAGAGAACAATAATAATTCGTAAATCACGCTATCGTCTGTTTCTTATAAATTGCATAATACATATGGCAATAAAGCGATTGAGCTTTGATGATTCGATAACTGTGCGAGATATATTAAAGTTACACTTTACGTATGTACATTCAATAATAACACCGTAGTTTTCATTTTCAATGAGAAAAAAACAAGAATAAATGAATCACCGTTAACACCGTGCGTACAAAAAGATTGTTGGTTTTTCATTCTCGGTGAACTATATTATAAAAACATGTGGCTTTACAAGTACGACGTTTACTGGCTCTTAAAGACTTCGGAGCGTCATACATGTCATATGCGATACAACGAATTGCCCGTAACGCTCAAAAGTCCTTAAGTAATTATAAAAAGTAGTAATATCACAAAAATTTGGTGCAGACAGCGTTGGAAAAGGACCAGCTTTTTTTAAAAAAAGGGGGAGAATTTATGGGAGTTTTTGGCAATTTTTAATCGCCAAAAATTTGAACAATGGATTAAGATGGGAGCGATTGCGACGCATTCGTTTCCTTTCACGCTTGACTCTCGCATATAAATGTACTATAATGGAAAAAATAACGGTATACCGTACAAGTCTTCGTAGAAAAAAAAAGAAAAAAAACATCCGACACGTTACACGCATAAATTTTTTTCTTTAATAAAGAAAAACGAATTCGCGTAAAAAAAATAATACTACTTTTCAATAAAAAAAGAATCGATACAAATAAATAGTTATATTTTAAAATTGAAACTTGTACTAAAAAAAAAACATTAGTTCACTATTTCGCGAACAACAAGTGCTAAGCAATAACACGAGACGTATTCCTTAAACGACTTATAAATACCGTACATCCAATATATTATCTCGTTTGCTCTAGCTAATGATCTCGGCCAGTTAATTTAATTTATTTATCAACGTTTTAGTTTTATTCACAACAATGACTTAATGTCAGCCAGATTACCGGCGCAATTGATTTTGCGCCAAAAAATGGCCATTTATTATATCAATGGTAAGATAGAGAAATAAAAATTAAAAGCATTCATTCCGACAATAAAAGTTATACAGAAATGACTCGTCCGATAGTTTTTTGATGTCGGACAGTAAAATTATCATTGTGTTGCACAACTTTTCTCCGGTGTTATGGAGAGTCCGCTTCTGTTTTGCTCTACTAACTTTCCTTTTATTTTCGACATTCGAAAAAGGTCCACGACGCGACGACGTCACGCGAATATGTGCTTGTTTACGTTTGCCATGAAACTCACCGACAGACACTTGAAATAACATACAAATTTACTTGAAGGCTCGATTCTTCCTACGTGAGTCCAAAACAAATAGATTGTTGTTGCGCAATTAAAAATTAGCGAGTTTCATAGATTTCACGTCATAGCTCAAACCGACTCTGCGAAAACGTGAATTTCTTATAGCAATTGGGAATCATACATTCTGAATATATGTAAACTGTAAAAATTCATTACTCACAAAACGAATTCGGTCTAAAAATTTACTTATATTTACAATAATACAATTTATATTCACAGATATGAAGAAAAAAAAATAAAAATAAAATAATATACAGATATATAGAGAGAAAAAGACTAACAACCGCATAGTGGTCTTCGCGTAAAACACTATCACTTCACTTATTGCGAAAAAATTTTCATTATAAGATTATAATAAAGAATTGCGCGTAACCTAGTATCACAATGAATTGGGTGACAATTTTTTTTCGGCGCAGAATGAGTGGAATGGCACTTAATGCGTGTCAAATTTCAACGTATAAAAAAATATACATTTTCACAAAAAAAAGCAGAATAAAGAGGGGGAAAAACGTTTGTACATTTCGAAAATTTCGATGACGTTGCACATTGTTCGCGAGGATTAATTGTATTCTTTGTTGGTACCAAAGGCGCATCATTTTCAGCTTCAGAAGCTTTCATCGTGAAGAAATTGTATCGTAAAAATTGTAGAATGAACGTCCAATCGCACAGTATTTTGTGAGCTTAATAACGTGAGATCTATGCGTACTAGCGAGCTAACGAAGCTTGTTTCGGGGTACCACAGCTAGGCTATAATTTAGATGCCAGCAGCTCTTTCCGTAATTCTTTCTTACTCTTCAAACTTGATTCACTTTTTTTTTTGATTTTTTTTTTTTTTCTTACAATGAGGGTTAAACACTTGCCAGTGTTTCAGCTCTAAATCGAGTGGTTTCAATAGCATATTTGCTATTATAACTGTGGATATATCTCTGAACTGCAATTTAAAATATACGTTCTTCTAACTATTCTCGTTAACAAAAAAGAAATCATGATATTTAGCGCCACAATCAGAAATGGCAAAAAAAAGATGCGATCGTTTATTGGTATAAATATAAAACCACTTGTCCCGTGCGCAATAATAAAAAAAAAATAATATTTATAGTCTGGTCATTAAATTTTTGTGACTCGAAAACACAGTGGTTTCGAATTGTAATAAAAATTGATACTCCATAGGTCACGAAAGACCGTTGTTATACAAACATAAAGCCATTATCAAAGAATATCGTACTAATTAAAAAAACGTATACTTAAATTGAGTCGCAAGTCCACATCTCAAGGTATCTATAAAAAAGATTGTAAGTTTTACGCAAGCATGTGTCATTAGCGATACCTTTTACACTTAAATGTGGTTAATCGTCCACAAAGAAAAACCCACCCTTCCCACCCTCCCTCCCTCCCTCCCACCCTACCCACCAGATTTTCTTCTCGGCCATTATATACTTTTTTATTTTTTTGTATAATGTTGTTCTTGTGTCGTTTATTTTCTTCTTCACTTTGCTCTTAATAATTCGTCTACTATCTCGAGGTTTCGCGCATTTACTTTCCGTTTGAATTTTTTTTATTTTACCCCTTGCTCACGCTGCTCTCTGCCGGTGCCTAATTATCGCTGCAGTCTACGATGCAAACGTAGATCTGGCTCTTGTCCCCAGGAGGGCCCGACGACGGTTCGCCGGCATGGTGACCATGACTCGATAACGACGACGATGTTGATGAGAAGAGGCCGTGGTTTCACCCACCCACCCTGATCACCCTTGTTTTTGATCCCCGCCCAACCCCGTTCGGCCTGTCCCATAAAGCGGCCTTCTGTAAATAATTTTATAGTTTTTGTTATACCGACATTTTAATAATAAATTAACTTATGTAATGTTTCGGATGAAAGTTAATATCTTTCCGCAATATTGTATACATAAATCTGAATAGATGAATAAATAAATAATATTCCTATAAAAAGATATTATTAAAAATAAGAAACATACCATTTGTAGGCGGGGTTGTTCAGACGCCGTACATATTTTGAAGACGTTCACTAAGCTGCGGTGGAAACTGGTCTGAAAATCGCCTCCAGTTGTCTGCTCCGACTTGATTTTTAAAACCATGTAAGATCTAAGGAAAGACAAAAACAAATTAGAATTTTTATATTTATACTTATACGTTATACTATAAATATACAAATACATTGTTAATATTTTTTAATAAAAAAAAAGAACACGCACCTTCTGAAACATATCTTTTAGGTCTTCCCTAGGTGTTACCCAAGACGCAACGGCGTCACAGAAGAAAATAAAGTCTTGAACTACTCCGCCAGGATTAACTGCAATCATTTGACACATTCCTCGAAATGCTGAATCTTTCTCTTCATTGTCACGGATGTTCCGCAATGAAGTGCACCTGTTAATAAAATAGTAATAATAAAATTCATTACTTTAATCAATTGTAATTTAGAAAAAATAAGAAAATGTAGTTATATCATTTATATGAAAATTTGATTTGAATAATATATAAAACACGCGAAGCGTTAAGTGCCTTAATTTAAAAGAATTGTAAAATTCTTCACTGCTTGCTGTATAATATTTAATTTTTTTAATAACTTTTATTCATGAAAGGTTTGCATAATAATTTTAAAAATGAATAAACTTTCGAGTCAAAAGAATGGAGCATCATTTTATACAATTAATAACTTGCACAACAAATTGCAAAAGAAGGACGTCCTTACTCTATGTTGTGTTGTTAAAAGGTCGGGTTTACATTTATTTGTAACGTCAGAAGATTTGTAACGTTATTGTCAGACAGTAAAAACATAGTGACAAAAAACTTTTGAAAATAATGTATTAATACTACAACATCAAAACAGAAAATTAAATTAAAAAATTGTAAAACAGTCTGCTTTCATAGTTTACCTTGAATAAAGGACAAATAATGTAAACCTACCTAACATCTCGGACTGTATTTTCATTTTTTCAAACCCTCCCATACTTACGGAGCGACAATAGGAGATTATAAATAAATATTAAAACTGAGAAAAAAATTAATGAACCTTTGAAAATTCAATTTTGGATTCTAATTTTCAATTATTATTTTATAAAATAAGCAAGCAGTACAGAAGTCAAAGCAAATTATTATTATGCTATGATTTCTGGATTTCCGTCAATTTTCTGTGACAATAACTGAGTTTAACGAATTTCCAAAGAATCCAATTGAAAAATTACTTAAAAATTAATAATAATATGCTTGAATAAAGTGCTAATAATAAATAATAGAATATAAGCAATTGAATAATAGAAGATAATAATAATAAAGAAATTTACACACCACTGTCGGACAAACTGCTGTAACATGGGAGCGACGTCGTGGGGACACACAAAACCTAGGCGACCGATCGTTATGGCTACGGTTTCATTTCATTTTCGGTAAGTAGGCAAGTGAAGTGTAGTGAAGTGACCGGAAACACAAACAATAAGACAAACTGATAGCGAACCAACAGTGAACTCAGGCGAATATATGCTGCTTATAACTTTAATTAATACGCAATTAATTAACCATAATAAATTAATGTTAACAATCAATACACAATGTAAACACAGGTGAACATATGAGATACCAACAGTTAACATAGGCAATACCGTGCTTAATTGTAGCTGCTGAAAACAATAATGAAAATTAGGTAGCAGCGTGCGAGCCCATGATTTACAAACGAATATGAAAATGAATTTATTTTACACACTTGAGCAGGTTGCACATTTTGTCATTCGACTTTTCATGAAAACAATGTTATAATCTCGCAATATTACGGTCAAGTCAATGTATCGTTTGAAGTCGTCTACCTGGGCTGCTCGAATGTGTTTTAGCAAAATGATGATAATTAAACTAATTAATTCTGGCGGAAATAAAAATTTTGTGTCTACGTTGATTTTTGTACCTCCCTTGTACCCTGATGTAATAGGTACGCTAAATGAACATGTTCAGCCATTAGGCGTTCGCACACCACTAAATACATCATAAAAATAACAAGTGATACTTTATGCTTATATCTCGTGCAGACATTTTTACTAATACTAATTCCGACTTTGTGGTCTGCTAAAGTTGAAAAAAAAAATAAAAAAAAATAAAAATGAAAGAATAATCTTAATTTAAATGTCCGAGTGTCGCCTGACTTTCGTTTAACCTAATTTGGGTCATACCCTACTTAATGATAGAAATTGCTAAAAAAAACGCTTTCGAGTCGTCAGCTTGAAACGAAAACTGAAAATATTCATATTAGAAAAACACAAATATTAATTTCAAATAAACTATAAAAATATAATTTCTTAAATAAAATAATTATCAACTAAATGAACATAAAAATTACTTTTCATTGTTATATTTTACTTACCCGTATTTTCCAGAAGAGTCTTTGGTGTGTTTGGTTTGTTGATTATGTCAATAAGTTGTGATAAAATCAGAGGAATATATGTACTTGTGTCAGGTCCTGCAAAGAAAATGTGCATGAGACAAATGCAATAATATTGAAAATGTTTGTTAAATAGTATTTTAAAACATTTTTTATACTTACCAAGTTTTATAGCAATTTCACCAATTGCCCACGTTGCGTTGTTGCAAACGGAGATGTACTCTGGATTTAAGTTCTGGCCAAGAATTGGCATAAATTCCGCTGCAATTAAAGAAATATTTTAAAATAGTACTTTGAAAAATTGTACACATGAGTAATCACGACTTACGTATGCAAGGAAGTACATGTTGAAAACAAGCTTTTGTCAAGTCTCCTAAAAGGGCAAAACTACTTTGTCTAACTTCTGGCATATGATCCTGCATGCATTGATATAGCAACTGCATTACATTGCTATTCACTACGAGACGCTCCATGTGTCCGTTCAAACCCTCAGCTAGTCCACTAAGAAGATCTAATGCTACAATCATGAAGTCTTTATCTGGAGCATCAAACTGTTCTGGATTTTGCGTGTACGCCATATGCCGATTTAAGGTTTGCTCTACTAATGATACACATCTCCTACAAATCAAAATTTTTAAATTAAAGGCTTTTAAAGTCCGAAATTAAAAGTTAATTATTTTTTCAATATTATTGCAGATCTCCATGCATGTAATTGAAGATTAAAGTTGTCTGAACTAATGGAGCGATCTTATGAAATTAAAACATTGTAAAACTAGTAGCTTTGTTATTGCAATAAAATCCAAGAAATATTACCTGTAAACAGGTTCACAATACGGCAAAAATCCAGACTGAAGAGCAGTAGCCACTGATGACAAACATTCTAAAAGTGGAAATAGATCTTTGTCTTCATCTTTTAAAACGTTCCACTTATTAATAAGAGGTGGCATGAGTAAGTTTATGTAGTCTGGTTTATTTAAATGACGTCCAACCGAATCAGCTAATGTACCAATTGCGTCGTACAAAATCAGTAGATTTTTATGTTGGTATTTGCCTAAAATTAAAAAATAATAATATATTAATTACACATTATTTCATAATTTTACGTAACGCAAAAAATTTGAAAATGCTTACCAAATGCAAATACTAGAGTTTCTAGAATGAAGCCAAGATAAGGAACTAATTCAGTGCATGCCTCTTCTTCTAATGTAGCAAATGCAGAACAGGCAGCTTCTTGAACACGTTTATTACCATCTAATATTCTTTTGAGTAATTCAGTCATCAATGGTTTCAAGTAAGTGTCGTGAGGCTGAGCACAGACCCAATGGGCATAGCGACTAAGTGTCCAGCATGTAATAGATCGTACCAGAGCTTTCTTATCGCTCAAAGAATTTATAAGATACGGAATAAGTTCTGGTAAGTGTGGAATCATTCCCTGCATACAACCTATAAAATAATATTTTTTTTTATAATTAAAAAAAATTTAAATAATCAAACAAGAATTTCGAATATTTTTTCGATGTAAACAATATTAGCCAAGTTACTAATGTTAAGGTAATTACTATCTAAAAATCTTTATTTAATAATTATTTAAATATAATGATTAATTACCTTCAGCAATTGCTCCCAGTGCAAGAATACCTGATTCCTTGATTACCCAATCTTGATGAAATAGCGTTTCTTTTAAAATGGGTACCAATACTGGTAAAAGATCTTCTTTAAATACTCCAGCCAACATATCCAGAGCTGCTGCAGAGCACTTTCTTAAGTTCCAATCACTTAATGAAGAATCATCATCACCTCCATCTTCAGAATCAAGATCTTTATCATCGTAGCTGCCATTTTCATCAATGTGTTTGCTCATGCCATGAGAATGATGTGTTTTGGATTTATGGAAGCGAGGTCTGATATCTTCATCTCTGTCTGGTATCATTTCGTCTTCTTTTTCCACATCTCCTTTTAGTAGTATAATATCTAATTCGGAGTATTTCATGCCCTTCACAAGCACAGGAACCAATCTCGGTAAATGCGATGCAACAACGTTTCTGCAGATTGGTTGTTCAGCTAATGATAACCAAAATTCACAAGCTTCTAAAGCCACAGTATCATCTAAATCTTGGGTTCTCATCAACATGTACTCAATGATGTCATGCATGTGAACAATTAGTCTATCCATCCTTACTTCTAGCAGCATAACTAGAGCTCTGAAAAATAAACCACAGTAAATTAAATTAATTTCATATTATATTTTATGTAGCATAAAGTGTAAGTATAAAACAATTACAAACCTGCAAACGTTTTTCCTCACATCAGGGTTATCGTCAGAAGTTAAGTAGAAAAGACTTTCTAGGAAAGCATCCATGTGCATCATGAGAGCTGATGCACGATTGATAATAAACTGATTGACACAAGCAATGGCATGTGATCTGATTTTTGGTGAAGTGTGTCTGAAGAATTGCAAGAACTTTGGAATCAAAACATTCAATGGACGACTAACTGTATCTGATTCAAGTTGTTCTGCTGAATCTTCACAAATTTTCTGTAGAGCACCAAATGCTCCTTCGCAAACATTGTAGTCTTGTGAATCTAACATTTGACAAAGTGCTGGAAGCAATTCTGGCCAAGTTGACAGATCACCTACACAGAAAAAAAATATAATTAGACTCTTAAAATTTAAACTCAAAACTACAATTTTTATTTACCTTTGGATGTAATAGTTGTGATCAGAATGCCCACTGTAGCTCGGATAAGTGCAGAAGGATCTCCCACAGCCGATAGACATTCTTGCTTTATAAAATCTGTCACCTCAGGATGAAATTTGTGAAAGTGAGCTTTTACGTTATTCTTTAAAATAAGACCACTAAGTGATCTTGGCGACTCATCTAAAAAAAATAATCACAAATAGTAAAGTATGATATTCATTAGTAAAATAAGCCGTAGAAAAAAATAAATTACCTTCTGAAGTCAATTTTGTCAAAATAAATATAAGATAGTTATTGAAGTCTGGGAATTTGTTGAGCTCTTCCAATTTCTTTCAATGCATCTCATTAAGGAAAACAATATGATAAAACCAAACAGGATTGAATTTCCATTCCATTGCGAATATTACGAAGCAAACTGTAAACTCGGCGAAATCGATGCCACCCTCGCGACAGCGACTATACTTACTATTCAAAACTCGATCCCGCACTCTCCGAGTAATTCAACGGAAATTTCGCTGATCGAGGCGGGAGGAGAGTTCGCCAGCGGGGCAAATCACGACCGTACGCGCTGATAGAGCGCGCGAGCGCGAGAGAAAGACGGCGAAAGGAAATGAGCGAGCGAACGCGCGCGCGAGAGAAAAAAAAAGTAGCCGAGCACGAAAGGGACCACCTATGCGCGAAGTACCGTAAGCGAGCGAAAAGAGCAACGGAGACGGGCAGATAGTAGTCCCGCGAGAGGCACGATAAGCTCGAAAAGGAGAAAGAGGAGCAGGAGAGTCGGTGACGAGAGGGGGGGAGCAGGGAGCGCGGGGGTCGCCTCGCACGCGCACTCACACGCACACACCCAACACCTACACCCGAGAGGAGATGCTGGAAAATCGACCAACCTTCCGCGGCCCCCCCGCGAGCCTGGCGTCAGCCACCCAAAAGCCCCGCCGAGGCTCAAAAGACAACGAACGGAAACACGGAAATTGAGAGATAAACAAGAGCACGAGCCGAGCACCCGCCCTCGGCTCTCCCTCGCTCACCTGCTGCGTACGTGTGTCGGTGTGTGAGTGCGACCCGCCGTCTTCGGGTGCGGAGGCTCGCGGGGCCGCACCACGTCCCCGACGCCGCGTTCCGCTGCTCCGGCGCTCGAATCCCGGTCGTGTTGGGCACCTTGGGCTCGGCTCGCTATCCTCGAAAGCGGCCCTGCGACGACACTCGCGGGCACCTCGGCGGCGCGGGACGAGAGCCTCGCGGGCCGATAACTGCCCCCGCCAATATTTCGACTCTGATAAAAGGATACTTGCTGGACGGCGCGCTGGGTCTCCGTGTTCGGGCTCTGGGACTCCTTGAGCAGCGTCAGGATCTGCCTTAGTCCTTCCTCTTGCGGTTGCCACGCCATTTTCATCGTATTTTTCAAGAGTAGCACCGAGCGCAGCCAGCCGTCTCGTCTGACCTCGCCGCGAGCGAACGGAAGTCCCCCACCACCGCTACCTGCGGCCGCGGCGGCGGCGGCGGCCGCCGCCGCCAGCAGCGTGTACGAGCCGCCGCAGCTGCGCGGCGGCGGTGCGCTCGGCCGCTGCTCGTGGTGATGCATCACGGCCAGCTCGCCGGCCGTCGAGCCGGACTTTTTGCGCCGCGCGTTACCCAGGCTCGCCAGGGTGCCGCGCATTCCACTCTCTTCGCGGGGACGTGCTGTTGATTGCTTTAAGCTCGGGCCTCGCCGACTCCGGGTAGGCTGCGATCAGCCTTTTGTCGGCACGGCGGGATCGCCGAGAAGTTGTCCATAGCCGGAGCTTCGGAAGGGCCGCGCAGACAGTTGAATTGAGTGCGCGGCAGACGAGCAGTTCCGCCCTGGCATTGCGCGGCAAATTCGAAATCGCGGACGGGTATTGATTTTTCCCTGAGGTTCGCGCGATCTTTTCTTTGCTGTTGTTATAGAGGGACTTTGCATTTATGAGTTTTGTAGAATTTGTATTGATGAGCTACTTGTTAAGGGATAATTAATTCAAGATTTTTATTGCTTTATCTAGTGGTTATTTTTGTTTCGAGCATTTAAATTAATTTTGCTTGTGCAATAAGTTAATTAAATTAAGTATTTTTCATTCAAGAGATTTTTTATTCAGCTCAAAACTCAAATTTTCATTAATTAAATAAATAGCTTTATTTATAGATACAATTTAATTTTAATTTGTCGCAATAAATGACTAAAGTAGAATTATAGAAACAAATTTTCTTCATGATTTATAAATCTACTGGTAATGTGAACGTTATAATATCGGTACTAGGGCGGGGTAATAGGTATACCGTTAGATCCGACGTTTAAGCTTTCCGTACGGATAGTATAGTCCGTCAGTAGTGATACGTGTAGGTATATATTCTGATAAAAGAGTAAAAGGCCTTACAAGCGGAAATTATGAAGAACTTTTCTGGGTGCCTTTATTGACGTAACAACTGCATTGTGTGAACTGACTTAAATGCACTATACCCAGCACAAGTTTGACAATCACGATACTGAACTTTCAATTTATTTAGTAGCGCGATTATATGTATATATATACTATCGGTTTAATATACATATGTATCTAGACTGTTTTTCACTTGAGTGAACAAACTGAAGGATAAAAAAAAAAAACATTTAATTAAAAAGCAATTATAATTGTAAATTTTAATAAATAAAATTTATAAATATATAATAATGTAATGAGGATTTCCAAAAATAACACACCTTAAATTATAATTAGTTAATGCAATATGAAATTTTTTTTAATAAAAATAATACAAATGTAAAATACATCAACTAATCAGCAAGTCTTATTATGCAGCAAGTCTTATTATGTCTATTTTTTTTGTGTTAAATTATTAAAAATAATTGTGAGTGCTAAGCTCATGAACACTTTATTGGCCTCTGGCTTTTGGTCGCCAAATTTCAATAGCATCTGTGCCAGCTACAGCGAGTACCTCATTCAGGTAATCGATCTATTGAAGAAAAATAAAAAAAACATTTGTCAAATAAGAGTAATAAATGAAAGAAGTTATAAATTAATTTAAATAATGTAAATACTTTGAGTAAAGATAAAATACATTGAATGAATAATAAATAATTTGAACTTACACTTGCTATTTCACCATTACAGTATTGTAAAGATGTTAAGGATTGTGGAGGATCAGTAGGACTGGATATCTGTACAGTTCTGTCCAATGAACTTGTTATTAAGCACCCATAATCAACATGAACTCCTGTAATACTTTTCCCATGTTCAGTCTTGTAGCTCTTTACAAGTTTAAAGTCTTCTTTTGGATTTAAAATGTGGAGTTTTGCAGTACTATCACCAACATACACAATGTCATCCTTCAAGCACAAACTCATTGGAAACGATTCTTTTGAAATCTAGAAAAATATATTTTTTGTAGTTTATATCTTTTAATATTTATATTTTACTAAATTACCGTGATAGATTTCATTATTCGTCCTGCCCTTTGGTCCCATATATTCACAGTTTTATCTTCACTTGCAGAAAGTATAAAGTTTGAATTCATTGCAAGCCTGATAACAGCCCTTTGATGAGGTTCATATCTAATAATTGGCCGACAACCTGACCGTGAATCATAGACTAAAACATTTTTGCAATAAGAACCAGCTGCAAAAAGTTCGAGTTCTGGAGATGAGGTAACACACAGTAAAGCAGTAGTAATATGTCTGAAAAATAAGAAAATCTATTCAGGAAATTATACACAATTCAAAGAATGAAATACAATTTTCACATTTGTGTAATAATTATTAGTAAAATTTGTTAAAGATCATTTTTTTTGAGACATTACGTTTCATATGTTGTTAAAGGTGTTAATCCAGTATTTGATAGTGACCATGACTTTACGGTCCTGTCCCAACTGCAACTGTAAACTGTATTGTTTATAGCAGTCAAATCCCAAATCCATCCACCGTGAGCATTAGGGAGGCATATAGAATCAAGTTTATCACATTCTTCAGATGATAATTTCCATAAAACTAAGGATCGGTCTCTTCCACCAGAAATACAAATATTTCCTTTCTATAACAATATTATTGAGGTTTATTTAAAATTATTTTAATAAAAATGTTTAAAATATTAAAAATCAAATGCTTACATTCATTAACAAAAGTCCATCTATGGTGCTGTAATGGACACTGTGTAGTTTTATTTTATCCAGCTTATCCTTGTTCTTCCACAACTTTGTTTGTCTTTCAATAGCAGTACAAGATAATTTGTAAAATAATTCATTTTCTTCATCTGTAAAAAAGCAAATGTTTTTCATTCTTTTTTTAATTTTTTGACCATATTTCCAAATATGATTTATTCATTTGCTTTACTCACCACAGGGTAATATAGGAAAATTAGTATTTGGACAAATTTGACTGATTCTGACTTTCCATATAGAAAGATCATTGAGAATTTCATGAAACTGCGTACACGTCAAGCCCAGGCCGTGAACCAACGTTGATGCATCAAGGAATGAACAAATATGTAAGAAAACCTAAAGAAAGCATATGGTCATCTTTAAATTCTAGAAAGAATCATAAAAAATAATCCTAAAAAATCATCGCAAATAATAAAAAATAAAAAAAGACACGATTATGCATAAAAGTGAGTTTCTTGGGTAAAGAAAAATAAACAATGAAACTCGGAGCGTCGTCAATAAACCCCCGCAGAACTTTAAAAATGGCGTCCAACAGCTGATCGAGTGTTCAAGTCAAAAACAGACGAAACCAGTCGCGTCTATATTTATACGGTCGCTTCACGGTGAAACGAGCCTCGACTAGTACTAGCCTCGACCTACATTTATCCTCCAGCAGTGAAAGCTCCGCTGACGCTTCGCATCCATAAAAAAAAAATTAAAGTCAAACAAAGAAAAAAAAAAAAGGAGAAAAGTAAACAGTAAACCCACAAAGATCTAATATAAAAAGCAACAATCAAAACAATAAAACGAAGCCACCAGGTAATAGGCATGTTTACATAGCCATCGTATAATTGTTAGCTCCGAAAAAAAGAAAGGGAGGGTCCGCGACTCACTTCAACTGGGAGATTGAGGAGGTTGAGGTGTTGTTCGTCGTTGCACTCGGCGCCGCCGTCCGGGCAGCTCTCGAGCTCTCCGTCGCACATCGTGGGTGTCGTGGTGCTGGTACCTGATACGTTTGCGCGCGGAGGCGTCCGCGGCTACCATTCGACCGGGCCCCACGGCTGCTTCCTCGCGGCGAGCTCTCCCCGCGACCGTCGTGTGCTGCACGATCGCTGTCGCCTCCTCGCGAGCAGCTACGCGACGGGCTCCGCGGGTCCGCTGCGCTGCCGCGGACTAGGATTGGAGCGGCGACGGCTTCATGATGACTCAACCACTCTGCGGGACGGGACACGCTCGCGCGCCGCGTTTTTTTCTTTCTTTACTGTCGCGCGCGCTGACGCGGCTCGTACGGCGCCGCCGAGCGCGCGAGTGCAGTAGACCAGACTGCGGAGTTGTGCGCCGGTGCACGCGGCGCGCGCGGATGAGGTTTCAGGGTCGGCAACTTTGCGTGCAGCCTCCTCGATTGCCTTGATTCTTTTTGTATTTATAAGGACCTCTCGTATAAGTATTGCTCTTGAGAGTGTAATTTCTTTTTGCTTCGGAGTGTGTAGCTGACGATTTTTTTTGCTTTATTTTTTCGGAGCTGTTTTGTTGTTACAGTTAATTATGTCTTTTTTTTTAACTTTAATTATAGGGTATTTAAATTGATGATGATAGTTTGCTGCAAGTTGAGCATATAAAAAAAAAATTGAAAATCGATTTAAGTTTTAACAATGGTATTTAAATTTGTTTTAGTAAAATGGATCGACGTTTGAAATGACGAACTCGTTTATTTATAATGTAATAATGTAACAAATTCTATATTTCAAAAGTTCATAAACTTACAGTTTGACTTGCATCTTTAACAAACTCCCATGCATCCACATCCACATTTGCATAATATTTGGAATTCTTTTTCGAGATATATTCGGCTTGATGAGCACTTCAAATTTAAATTGTTTTAGTAAAATGGATTGATGTTTGAAATGACGAACTCGTTTATTTATAATGTAACAAATTCTATATTTCAAAAGTTCATAAACTTACAATTTGACTTGCATCTTTAACAAACTCCCATGCATCCACATCCACATTTGCATAATATTTGGAATTCTTTTTCGAGATATATTTGGCTTGATGAGCACATCAAAGTGACACTGGACACCGGAGCCAAATATTTATCACATGCTATAGTATTTAAAATAATTTTTACAGTCATCGCATTCTTCTATTACATGATATTAAACTTTACAATTATGTACATACTATATTGAATTGTTACATCCAACTTCATATTTTTCTTAATTTTTTTTTGCTTTTAAGTATAAATTACGAATTATTGTACTACACCCAAGATACATGGACTAAACTCTCTGACAACGTAATAAAATTCTAATTTACAATTCAAGTAATTGTACAGGTATAAAATCGCTTTGCATACATTTTATGTACATATAAATAATAAATAACAAAAATTTCGTTTATATTAGAAACATCTCGTGATTGCACCTGTGTTCACAAAAAACGTGACAGTGCCATTTTAAAGATTTACATTAATTTTATCGATGTCACCAAAGTTACACAAATAAACACTCTAAATGATGATTTGGTATCCATGATTTCGATGTTGTTCTATGGAAGACTTTAAAAGTTTATGAATAGATAAATTTATACTTTAAAATAGCCTGCCTCACATGATTAAAAACTTTACAACAAATAATTAAACAAATAAAATTATTAAAAAAAATAATTTTTAGTCAGTGCAAGGCTTATACTCTTGAAGCAAAGAAGTGTAGTTAATAAAAATAAACGATAGTACTGCACCTAATGCCGAGCCAGTTTGCATGACCACTCCAACATGAAAAAGTTTTTTATCAGACTTTCTCCTGAATACTGACGTAATTATCAATTTGACATAAGAAATAAGGCCCACCAATAATATCCAAGAAAAAATTGCAAGACCTGCACCAATTTTGGAATTTTGCAGAGGTGGATTTGGTGAAGCTAAAGAAAGAAATAGAACATATCCACTTGCAATAAATATAATAACAAACAAAATATTTATTATCTTTTTGCTTTGTGGTAGAAACCACAAAGCTAAAAGACAGGCAGTGGGATTTGCAATTTGTGAGAAAGTAACGCTTAAATGATAAGTCATATTTCCATATGACAAACAAGAATATGGTTGCAGGCCAGGAAGAAAACCATTGGCCAAGAGACAAATTACACTGAGTGAAACATATAGATACACATCATTTAAAGTAAGATGATCTTCATTTTGTGTGTAATAGGCTTTCGAAACTTCTCCATCAGTCTTTTTATAGTTGTCTACGCAAATGTGCTTTCCTTGTGTCTCATTTTCAGATATTGAGTCCTCAGTTAATACTGATATTTGCCTCTGACAATGACATTTTTCATCTTTATTACTGATTGATTTGATGCTTGACAGCTTTGCAGAATTTTTTTCTTTTTTTATGTAAGGCAATTTTTCTAAGAGACAAAATGCTGTTAACGAGAAAAATATACACACCAACAGAAATAAAAAATAATGCTCTGGAGGAAATCTTGGAAAAGTATTACTTGATTTCTCAGTTGCATTAGTGATGTTACAGCTTGGACTATCACTGATACCTTGTATGAGGGCAACCAGACTTGGCAAGACACCACTCAAACCTTCTCCAATAAAATAAGACACTAAATAAATTTCCTTGAAATTCCTGAGATATGGCATGAATAGAACAGAGCTGGTACAACTAACAGCTGCTATAAAAAATGTGAGCACAAACAAAGCTGTACTGTGTTCTTTGCCAGCAATAATTGACGTCTTATCATACAAGATTGCTAGCAGTCCCATCACTATGGTCTCCATTCCAAGCATCCCTAAGATACAGTAAAATTCGTTTATTTTAAATTTGTATTTTTTCAATAAACTGTAAGATATAGGTGCTATGTTTGCTACTTGAACAGCCACTATTAAACATGCTGCCAATCCCCAACTTTCTGGTGCAGAGTTTGTTAGTAAAGGAAGTTGAATGAATATTCCATTCACACCAATCCAAGCTGATACTCCAAAAATTGTAACTAATGTGTGCACTACTACTGAAGGTTTAGGTTGCCAGCTTTTATAAACTTCTGGAGAATCTGTCACTTTTGCTAGAGCCATTTGATAGTTTTGTTGCATCAATCTATCTTCTTCATAGACATGTCTGAAAAAATCGAAATATAAGTTAGTGGATGAAATAGTTTAAAAATAAAATTTATAAAAATATGTTATTGTTAAACAGATTCTCACACTGACTATAGTATTACAATAAACAAACATTAACAAATTATTTCGCACAAGGCAAGCTTGTTAAGTAGTACAACCTATTAGTAATACCTAGTCAGTAATACCTATTTATTATTTTTCAAATTGATTTTATCGTAAAAAATTTTAATTTAAAAACAAGCTTAAAGTAACTCATTTAGTAAAGCGTTTTAACAACTTTGCCTGGCAAATGCGAGGTGATTGAGAAATATTAACGCTTTGGAATGTATAGCTCATTCTTCATAATCTTGAACTCATTAACTATTATCTAAGCAGTAAATTAACTTACGGAGATAACCCGTCGGTCCCAAAGCTCGCAGATGTTTCGTTAAAATCGTCTAATACGTCGGCGTGCTCTATCCCCGTGCGTGACATTTTCGCATTTGTTCAGACGATTATGAGCCAAGTAAAATCCAACTCAAACAATGATTATTATCTTAGGCAACGAGTCGTAGTCTCACGTACATCCCAAGGTAGCCGGCACTTCATGTCGTAAAAAAATACACATCCGAACTGCAGCGAGAATGACTCTGTTGTCGCTGGAGTGATTGAGAAGTCTTACAACCGCACAGCGGCGCGTGGAGAGAGAGCAATATTGCCACAAAGGTTCAATTACTTCCATTGGTTACTCTATGTAATTTTTTTCCCCTTACGCCCAAGTGACATTAACTTGATAAGAGCATTGTCCAATCGACTGTTTCAGTTACATACAACGCATGTTCAGAAGCGATAAAAATAAGCCAAGTTCAAGTGCGATTTAACTATTTATCTATCTTATCATGATGCGTATTGCCTCGAAATGTAATTCATCTTTGATTTTCATAGTGCTCTTGTAATGATGGTAATTCTAACGTCTAACGTGTAACGCGTTATCGGTGAAAAATATTTCTTACGAACGAATAATGAGGTACGTGCTTCGTAATTAGGTAAATCAATGATGATGTATTGCAATTACTTCTTTCCTCGAAGACAGATTATAAAAGAACGTAATTACCAAATTTAAACGACGTAAATTTGCGTAATGTTCCGTGAATTTTGAATGGCAAATTTTCTAAATGTGAGATGAATTATTAGTAAAGTGAATTTAAAGTGATTGATAATTGTTTGAAGAAGTGTAGTTAAGAACTTTAAGATAAATTATCGACTCTAGAAAATTAAGTTACTTTGCTTTAAATAAGAATGTCCATTGTACAGTCTGAGGTTTTACTTAAATCAGAATGCTTAATGAAGACTTACATATTTAAAAAAATGCAATTTCACAATATTGTGTTAAAGTACAATAGTAACTCTTAATAACTATTAAGAGGTAAACCTTGATACCTTAAATATAATTATTGTCCTGTACATAATTAAGTAATACAAAACATTTTAAACACTTTTACTAAGGAATAAAGTTTGAAAAGAAAGCTTTTCAATCTTTTAGTGGCAAGTATTTTTCTAAAATTATAAGGTTTAATTTTTATTTAAAACTGTTCTAATGATCGATTTCAATTAAGAGGAATTAACCAAATTTTGATCTTTGAAGAATTATACTGATATTAATGAGCATCACAAGGAGAATACGATTTGAAAAAGTTATCATTAACTAAAGTGAATGTGGTTATTGCTCCTACTAATGAACCGATTTGTGTAGCTACTCCTGTGTAATACAATCCCCTGCCTGGATCTGGTCTAAATAATGAAGTAATACCCATTTTTATAAATCCCATCAGTCCGCAAACTAATATCCACATGAGTACTATAAGTAACTCTCCGAACCACGAATTTTGCAATGGTGGAGTTGGAGATTTAAGAGCTATGAAGAAAATAAGCCCTGATAGAACTAAAGCAGCTGCCATAAACCACGATAACAAGTTAACTTTGTAATTTTTTACAAAGAAACCTGCACACATTGCTAAAGGTCCAGCCATTGAAGCCAAAGTAACAGTTAAATGGTAAATTATATTACCATATGGTAAACACGAATAGGACTGAATACTGGGTAGAATTCCATTTGTTAACATGCAAACTACAGCCATCATAGCCAACAAATACAAGTATGTTTGTCTAGGCATAGACCAACCAGACGTAGTTTTGTAACTCGGTGGAGCACTTGTATCCGTTGGTAGTGTTTCAGTACTAGCTGGAAGTTTAACTCTTTCTCCTCTGGCAACTTTTAGTTTATTTAACCCTATAAAGGATATAAAACTCAAAAGTAAGACAGTACCTATAAAAAGAAAGAATGTTTGTGAAGAAAACCTAGGATCGGCATAGCGTGTTTCATATTTAAATTCTGATCCTGGTTTAGTAACGTTCACACATTCTGGATTTCCACCAACACCTTGTATTAAAGCTACAATACTTGGTAAAAATCCACTTAGGCCTTCTCCAACCAAATAAGAGACTAAATAAATTTCTCTATAGTTCCTCATATAAGGTAGAAAGAGTACCGAACTTGTGCATCCCACAAAAGACGAAATAAACATCAAACTAAGTAATGCTGTTGAATGTTGATTTTCAAAAATTGTAGTTGTTTTATCATAGACAAATGCTAGAGCATACATCGATATGGTTCCACCTCCAATCAAACCATATATTATATAATTGTCTCCTACACATGCTAAGTACCTGAAATTATAAATAAAATAACTTTATCTCTGTTCCAAGATAAAAATATTTTTTTAAGTAATGATAGGTCTTAATTTCACAGAAAGATAATACATACTTCGTATATAAGGTGTATATAATAGGACCTAAATTAGCAAATTGTACAACCAACACCATATGTGCAGGAAGACTCCATCCTTCAGGTGCCGATTTGACCAGCAAAGGCAGCTGAACATAAATACCATTTATTCCAATCCAGGCTCCAATTCCAAAAAGTAGAGCCAAAACATCCACAAGGACTTGACGATTGCTCAGTCTTTGCGTCAGCATTCTGTTGCTCATAAGTAGAGGCCTTTAGTGAATAGAGCAATCAATTGACTGTAACCAATCTTAATTCCTCCTCTCGATGCTTATGTAATCCAAGTTTTAACTACAAGTTCTTAAAATCTGCCTCCTTATCAATCACCTACTGTCAAGAACAAAATATTTCCATATCTTATAAATTATGTATCTTTAATTTACGTCTGTCTCCGTATCTTTCCTCGTCGACTCATCCCCAGCTGTCACGAGCGCCCTTTCCTCAGCGAAGTACCACGTCGTCTCTTGAGCCTGCTCCAAGATTGAATGACGAAACCTCCAATTGTTCGGTAAGTACTCGGCGATTTTCCTTGATCACTCGCTTCGTATTTCTTCTTTTTTTCTCGAGCTTTCCGTCGGTTACTCTACGCTGCGGCTAAAAAAAATGACGAACGAGAAACTCACCACCACTACATCGGCCTGTCCTAAGTACTTAATCAAAGGACAATAAAAGCTGTTAGCGATTTTTTTCTTGGTTCGACCGATCGTTGAGATTTTAAGTAGCCTCTGCTTTTGGACGAGGTTGTCGTCGAGCATCCGACGTAACCTCACGAGTAAGTAGCGCAAACTGCTGCCGTAACTCGTTCCGTCGTTGCGCGAGTGAGACTGACGGCGCGCGAATGCTGACGCACGTGTGCATATAATGCCTATAGCCTGTACACTTTCGCCGCGGTGCGCACGCGCACGAGTTGACTTTACGGAACTTTGAATTATCGCTCGATAATGCTCGCGCTTGTTTCACTATATAGGCGGTACTTATAACGGAGTCCCGAACGTTCTCTTCTTTTTTATACGTTTTTCTTTTTTTAATACTTTTTCTATCGTTGTTCAGAATTGGTCGAATGATCTCTGGGTTATAGATAACTTATCACCTGAGCGTTATCAATTGTTATAATATTTTGATTACGATAATAAGTAAGTGCAGTGCGAGATAGTAGTGTGCTCCAGTTGGAAATTATATGGCAATTATATATTTTGTTAATTTTTGTGGAATGACAGCAGGCTACAGTAACAATACGCAATAATATTGGTTTACTGTTGGTATGCAGTTTTAGTCGGTTTAATATAGCCGGTCAGCAAATAATTATGCAGCTGCTTATTCTCTTTATTATTGCAGAATGCAAATAGTTGTGCACTTTATTTAAATGTGCATGATGAAACTAAATTATCGCAAAAGACCTACGTAACATTTTTAATTGAGTAAATTATTTGTGTAAAGAGCGCTATTTATTTTTAAGGCTGTAGTTATTTTTGTAAAAGTAATTACGTAGATAATTATACGGTTTATAAATTAGTGTCAATTCTAACGAAATAAAAAGACATTTCAATTATTTCGGTCGAAAAGCGGCCTCGAAAGCAGCACAATTTAAATTTTTTTCTCGGAGAACAGCAATTTTAGTAATATATATTATACACGGAAAAAAGCACTTTTCGTGATTTTTTTATTTGCAATAAAAATAAGCACTACTGGGAATCCCACAAAATTCGCTTTTTCACTAAGAATATTATAAAATGATTTTTTAAATAAAATTCTTTTCCCTATGGGGAAGTTCATCAAATTTCCTTTTTCTAGTTAAAAACGATTGTACAGTAAAAGCGCGTTACATTTATTTATTAATTAATTAGTTTATTATTCATTCCATTAGCGTCCATCTGTAATGTATAAAATTATGACTCGCGAATGCGACAATAACTGTAAGTTCAGTCCCGTGAACTCCTTTGCGGTATTTTTTTTGCAGATAAGTTGTTTGTTTATCACATTCCTTTAGCAAACATTAGGCGCTGAGCTCTCGGTTTAATTTGTATGGAAAGTACAATGAATATCGCGTGCAATTCACTGAAATTCAATTCCGCGGTTCAAGGCTGTCAGTACACCATAATACGAGCTTGCGGTACAGTTACCTCTAGACTTGCGGCTTATCATTCAAACTTGGAATCTTGGTTGATAATAGCCGATCGGATCGATGGTTTAATTAGTCAATGCTGCTTTACAACTGTGCCAACTCGTCTGTGCGTCCGTTAAAGCAATTACACTAGAGTAGATTATTCCTTGCGGTGACCTATTAAAAAGCGCGGGCTACAGGCAATTAAATGTAAGGGATATATAAAAGACTTAATAGCGTTTGCACTATATTGTACATGCAGTAATAGTGATTTTGTTTTTGATAATTTCGTTTGTTCAGCTGTCAAATCAGTGATAAGTCTTCATTAGAAACGAATCGAAAATTTCTAATTAAGGAGCAATCATGATAAGGTCTACACAGATAAAATTATTCATTGATAAGAAATTTTTCTTTGAATCTTTGTATAATAGTATCTCTTTGTATATGATTCTACTGTGCAATTATAATTTATCTTTGTGCAATAAAAAGAAGTACTTAACGATTCCGCGCGTAATTCTAGCGGCCAATCTTCGAAATTTCGCGTCGCGCTGGAAGAATGTAAAAAGTATCGAGTCATGGTGACTTGTCTGCCCAGGCTCTGCCTGTTAGCGTCAATTATATAGGAGTAGGGCAGAAAGCCTGAATTCCCATTCTCGTCATCTGTCGTGTTGTTTGCTCATAAAACGGATCCACAAACTTGTTCGCCGTTCTGCTACTCTGTAACAATCGATCAATCAACACCAATAATAGTCAAGCCTTAGGAAGGCATAGAGTATAAGTTATGCACGCGATGACATATGAATTCAATTAAACAGTTTCTTTAGAAATCGAGTGTTGTTCAGATAATTGCGGAAGAACTATACTTACCTACAATAAATTATTTTAAAATATTTTTCAAATGTTCCACAAAAAAGAAAAAAAAAAGAAAATTGCGAAAGAACTATACTTACTTATATACAATAAATTCTTTTAAAACATTTTTAAAATTTTCCACAAACAAAAAAATTTGATTTTGTCTTTTTTTTTATTTTTACTTTATCTTTTTCTTAACAATTTTGTGTATCATAGATATGTAGAAGACAAAATCCAATCACCACGTTTGAAAATTTGAAACATATTCTAAACGTTTCATTTAAGATCAAATTCAGAGTTTCCATTACGATTCTCTGCTTATTTTTATTCCTTACTGATCCCTCTAAATATCAGTCGACCGCACATACCATTGACTCGTCGTCGCATCTGATTACGCGGCCGATCGATTGCGTGGGCGCGTCGAACCGCATTTCAATTATACGAGATTTCGCTTGGAGGCGGTGCCCCCAGCGAGGGTTGTATTTTGACCGTTCGGTGTCTCGACTGAATAAAACAATTGATCGATCACGCGGAGGAGTCTTGTCAAGTGTTTATACCTCTGATATAATGCCGGAGATATTTATCGAAATTCTTTAGATATTTATCGGAATATTTTTATTGTATATTTGTTTAATTTGTATCCAGAGCTTTAAACATGAAAAAAAATTAAGCTTAATAGAAGTTGATTAAAAACGTCGATATAAGAACAGAAAAGAAGTTAATTACGATTTCTCAGGGCTAATAAAAAAAACATAAAATCCGACGAGTTTAATGAAATTCAAGGTTCAAGATTCACCGCCTGCAGAAAAGAAAGTTGGACAATTAGCGTGGAAGGACTTGGTATTCAAATGACGCGCTGCGCGGAAAAGCCTCGGGATTGCCGAAAATGAGGCACAGTAGGAGTGCGGAGAAAGACGAGCTGGGGGTATCTACATATACATCGCACCTGCACGGGATCTCGCTTTAAAATTCGAATTTCAAAAGTCGCGATGAATTGGAAATTAGCCCCCGCTCAACCGTAGCCCCGGCGCTGAAGGCTCCCGATCAGATTGTTTCACGCGGAAAATTATGCTAATACGCTGAATCCGAAAAGTTTCGCAAAATCTCATACCATTCCCCGACAATTTTCTTCATCTTTTGCTCTCGAACTTATTTTTTCTTTTGTTCCGCAAGTATATAATATCTGCGGAATTCGAAGGGCGTTTTTAACATATCCGATGCGAATTAAAGACTATTTTAATAAAGGGATTTTCCTGTTCTCCTATCCGAGTTTCTAAATTCTATACATGGGCTATTTCTATTCACGGGGAGATCATATAAAATTTTAAAAGGATCAGTACTGTGGGTGTATCTCGCGGACATTTTAGCAGAAACAAAAATCGTCATCAGCAGTTGCATCTCGTCGTCGTCGCGAACTTCCAATTCCGGCGTCGTCCGACGTCACGGTGATAACTTTTCCGATTGTTAAGAGACAGAGGACGCTCGGGGAGGTAAGAAAAAGCCGAGGAGCTCCTCCAGATCGGAAAGTTCGCCGTGCGCTGCAACAAAGGGGAAACGACTTTCCACAAAGTTATTTTCCTCGACGACGGCCTTATTTACATTCCAGTAGCGCACCTCGATGCGCCGAGCGGAGGAAAGAAGACCTGAAAATAGAGAAAGATCGGAGCCCATTTTCCAACCCACGTACTGTCTCACGTGTAATTGAAACAATTCCCGCAGTGACGTTAGTTCCCGTTCGTATGTGTCTTACCAGTTCCAATTATTAAATGCTGTTATACTACTTACAACTCTTTTTTTTTCTTAAAAATAAATGTTGAATGTTATAATTGAAAACAAAAATAAATAGAATAAATAATTAATTCTATTTATATCTTCTAAAACAGTGTATTTTGATAGAAATAATAGAATTATAACGAAAGGTAAAATTTATTAAATGAGAAGAAATTAAGTGTAAAGAAAGTTGACTAAGCTACAGGTAAGGTTTAAATTTAATAAAGACAATTAACTTGAATATAGCAAGAACTTTATAAAAGACGAGGCAGACTCACAGATGGTTTACAAGTATAATAATGTAATTAGTACACAATGTCTCAAAACTCACGAGGGAGACGCATTACGCTTTTTGTTTTTTTTTTTTTTATTATTTTTTAAATTTACTTTACGTGTTCATTTGAGAGTGTACATGAGATTGTGTAATACCATACGTAGTGTCGCATGTGTCACGATAGTGTTCTTATACTTGCGCCGTTAAAATTACATCAAGAAAATTTTGCTTATTACACGAATGAAGTGAAAACAAACGTCTAGAAATTTAAAAGTTCATAATGTGCTTCGCTCCTTGATTATACTCGTAGATCGATAAAGGCCGAGACAAAAAATTATAAGAGACGCTGTATGAATGTGTAATAGTTATCCCACGCGTTTGTCCGTCGATCTTGCGATCGCAAAAATTTTGTCTCCCTACAATCGAAACGTCGTCGATCACAAAAATCTGCTCGAAGCACAAAGTGATGCCTGCATGCACAAGCGAATCGTACATTTTATTTTAAATTTCGATGAAAGGGTCGGCCTTCGTTGCGATGATAAAAATCTGAGATCGAGCGTCGAATTTATAACGCCCTTTATGTTTAAAATTACGCGTGAAATCGACGCAAAAGTGTCTTTCCCTTCTTGCGATTAATTAAAGTTGACTCGATTTTTTTTTTGTTTTACCCTGTGGCTCAATGAGTACTACAATATTACAAGTTTTGTTTGCTCTTCGACTTGGAATAAAATTTTGGATGCAACGTGCGATTCTCCGAAGATTTCTGTCAGCTGTCGATGTGTAATTACTTTTCAAATGAAAGGTGACAAATTTTCAATGTGACACTTTTAATTATTGGACCCATTTGTCGCGTCGCGTGTGACAAAAGTGAAAGCAAAAAAGTGGTCCCCGTCGTTTACTCGGACTAAAAATTCTGTTTTCT
The DNA here is from genome assembly GCA_035582955.1 of Sycophila texana. Lineage (NCBI taxonomy): Eukaryota > Metazoa > Arthropoda > Insecta > Hymenoptera > Eurytomidae > Sycophila > Sycophila texana. The sequence goes on from JAWWEN010000038.1 coordinate 23,719,198, forward strand.
TTTCTTTTTATTTGTTCTGCGAGAATTTTTACTAATTGATCGTCAGTATATATATAATTTATTTTTCGATTCGGCGAGAGATCGAACGTTGCGGAAATAATAAATTCGATTGATCCACTCTCGTAATCTGGAAATTTATCAACTCCCGCGTGTTTTCCCCTAGCCGGCAGCTACAATTTGCAATTCATAATCGGGACGTTTGAGAATCAAGACCGAGGACGATGTAACTTGAGCGCAGCCTCGAGAAAATCATCCTTAAAGCCCTCGCCAGCCAGAAGCCTGGATTTTCTAATCTAAGACGGGAGGTCTCGGCTCTTCTTGATGCCTGAAAATTTTCAAGTGTGGGCGGCGCACGTGGTGACAATGGCTCTATTCGGTGTACGTTGCGTCGCAAGAAAGCAGCTCTCGGAGCTATAATGACACTTTGCGGATAAAGAGTAAACTTGTCAAATTCGCGCTCTCGAGGGAGTGAATGAGCCTCGTCGCTCTGTCGAATCCATCAGCGGAAAAAAGAGGAGCGTGATTACTCAGCTGTCGTCGCTCAAAGGATACAATGCGAACGTCGGAAATAAGGGGATGTAACGCGTGACATCGACGAATCTCGTGTGGATGTGTGTTGCAGTCCCAAGCGTGAGTAATACGCGTATATTATTACGTGTCTCTTTTTTTTTTATATAGTAGTATAATTAGATGATAAGAGGACAACGATGAAATTATGGGATTGTCAGTGCTGTTTCTGCGCCGCAATTTCAGCGTGCGTGTCTTGAGAAATACAAATTTACTCAGCGGTCGAGTTGCTTTCTCCATTAAACAGTTTCAAGTATCGATTTAAAAACGCTAGGATGTTGTTGAGAATTGATTTTAATGCTGAAAACAAAATTTCACTCGATAAAGTCGTGCTTTACGTTTTCAGTGTATGTCCGTCTGTCTGTGTCAGTCTGTTACTACTGAATATTACTTACTCCTTCTCGGAGTACTATTTGAATCAGTATATATAGTCACTTTAAACTGATATCTTTGTTTTTTTTTATATGAATTTCGTATTTTGCTTTCAGAATTAAAATCGAGCAACTCGAAGTTCATCCTCCTCTTACAACGTACCTTAACAATATACACAATTAGCTCGTGAAGTAAACACCGATGTTACGCGACGCACAGTGCTATAGAATGAAAAATATCGCTTCGTCGAAACTCAACGATTTTTTTTTAGCAAAGTTCGCTCGACTTTCGTCTCTCCGCAGCGCTTAGCGAGCTATCGAATTATCCACCCTCTTGAACCGTGCGCGGTGTCGAGGAAAAAAAAAGTAATGTATATATATATGTGCGACGTCTCGTGCGCGTGCTCATATAGAAACTGGATTGCACAAGCTATATTGTGATCGCTAGTATATATAAGCGTTGCAATAATGATGAGGCGGCATGGAGTTTTCTTAGAAAGAGCTCCAGTGCAAAATTTACTTTTCTCTGTGTCTCTCTTGATTTTTTACAACGTTGCTGCAATATTAACTTGAATGTTTTTGGATTATCTATAATTGAGTACTCGTTAAAATTGTCTTATTTCGTTTGTTATTGTGAATAATGAGTATAGCTTTGTAACTTGATGTGAAGAAATCATTTTAAATTACAGAAAGAAAGATTAAATTGTAAAATTAGGATTCTTTGTCATCTCCTCAATGGACACACCTTTATATTGATTTTGAAACAATACTCAACATCCTTTTGGTGTAGACTGTGTTGTACATTTTTTTCACAATGCGGTTTACGAGGAAATCAATATTTTGTAAAAGAGCGCTTTCCAAGGGAATCCTATAACCTGATTATTTTTTTTATTGTATATATCATTATGCGCGTATGCATTCGCCTCGAGAGTATAATGATAGTCGGTATATTGAGACGCACGGGTTGTAACATTGGTACCGTGTTTGATATCTCGTGTGCGTACTTTTTTTTTTTAGAGAAAATGTATGTATAGAAAAAATGCTTACAATAATTCAACATACAGCACGTTGACCTTATGGAAAAATATTAAAATATAAACAGTGGAGTGAAGTAGATTTTTCATTCATTGTGTTCGTCGTGTGTTTTGTCCCTCTTGACAATAGCTTAACACTGTAAGATTCAATAAAATAGCACACGCATAGTAAATATATCGTAAAATTTAATCAGACAAGGAATTTAAAAAAATTTATTTTAAAATATATATCTTCAAGTTTAGTTTCACATTATACTTTTTTTTTTGCTCTAAACATCGACTATATAAGTTTAGTAACGCTTCTCTATGGAATATTTAAAATCTGTCTGACACCTTATCCTCTCGTCAGAATATAAATTATATATAAATATTAATCAATGAAAAAATCAGTTTTTTTTTTCTAACAAATATACACTTTTGTATATCTTTCATCTTGGATATGCGAATAAATAATTTCTTACCTTTTTTTGTACAAACATGCGCGAAATTCTTTTTTTATGTGATTCGTCAAAGACAATGAGAGACGAATGCAGACGACGGTCATTTCGCTCGCGAATTATTCCTCTTTTAATAATTTTAGTTTTATTCTTTTTTGGTACAGTTATATACAAAGTATGTATACAGCTTTGCCACGCAGAAGAGACAAACTTTCTTTTTCCTACATAAGTTTCGCACAAAACCCATACATTAGCGAGTTCGATTCCGTGACGATTAAATCGTAATAATATTTTTCCTCAGACTGAAATTCGTAAAGGATCCATTTAAACTGGCATACTCTGTCGTTCTTGCAAGAAGATGCCACATTTAAAATATCGTATTATTTTTATACATTAAAATTGATTAGTTAAAAAATTCAAGGAAGAGAGCACAGTTCTATGTTGAGTTCTAATTTAATGAACTTCTCTCCGCATTTTCGCGCTCCTCGGCGGGTCAACGAAAATCGCGTCGTACATAAAAATATACGAAGTCTTCAAAATAAGGTCTAAATCATCTGCTAAAAAAAAAAAAACGACTTCAAAGTCAGGGTTCCTTAAATGCGATGCATATCTCATCGTCCCGAGAAAGTGAAAAATATCGTGCGCGAGTTCAATTCCAAACGTTACAGCAGTAAATTGAATCGCGCGCCGCGATCAGAGAATAATAACACTTACAACGTCTTCGATAGATTTCACGTAAAAGTAGTATTAAAATGTAAATATCGCGATAAAATCGATGAGCAAGGAGAGAAATCAGCATGCGATTACCGTAAATTACAATAAGATAAAAACTAAACTTTACAGTTCTACACATGTACTGTATATATATACATTACACGCCACAAAAAAAAAGGAAAAAAAGGAAAATTCGAGCCCAAAGGTAAATCAATGCCGGGATGCCCGATAGAAGAGCACAGTCGCGGGCTTGCGATACACCGAGTGTCATAAAGAAAGCGTAACGGATAACGAAGGGAGAGAGATGGAGAATCCATCGATCGAGCCGCGAGGCGCGCGTGCGGTCTGTCCTCCTCGGTCACGGAGGCAGCTCCGCTGGCTGGCTCTCCTGTACTCGATCGATACACACCTCCTTCTAGCTCGGCGTTACCGTTTACCGATTGACCCCCTCGTCACGGGAAAGCATCCCTCGCCCGACGCTTCGACTCCCTTCGCTCTCTTGAATGTCATACTCTTTTTTCTGCCTAGCGATCACTCTTAACAGCGGCTAGTAAATCAGAATTTTGCTCCGGCGAGTGTAATAATAGTTACGTAACGATGCAGATTTCCTTTTATTGTTCCTGGCATTAGAGTGCTAATACACCTTCCTTATGCGCAAAACAAAAAAAAAAAAAAAAAAAAGGAAAAATACAATGCCCGCATTGATTTACGCGGCTCTTCTCTGTATTTTCATCGATGATAGATGTTGGAAGATTAGTCGATCGCTATTACTGCGTAGGAAAACAAATGGTTCCTCATATCGCTGTGAAAATGTTATCCAATGTTTCGACACCATTTTTTTCTTCTTCAGTGTTATAGGTTTATGTAAGTTCTGTAGTTCGACGACCTTTTTTCCGATTCGATATTTTAAATGTATACCTACAGCCTTAAATTATAGAATGGATTTCTTTGGTGAAACAAGTGCAGGAAGTCGTAAAAAAACTCTTTAAGAATTTTACAATGCCGCAGGATAATTATAATAAGTTTGCACGAGTATACGAAGTGCCTTTGAAAAATCTCGTATTGACAGATTTAAGCTCCCTCGAATTCTCTCCGTTTTACCTTAATTACAATTAATGGATATGCTTTTTTTTTGCAAGAAACTCGTTAAATCGCCGTCTTAATTCGTAGCGATTCGTTATAAGGTTCTTCCTTATTTTATGTCATAAACAACGACGAGCGCATGTCGAATTTACAAACTTCGCTTACGCGACTCGCAAAATTAGAATTCATTAACTTCGTAGGCAAATTTACACTTCGAGTCTGTTTCGTACTTGCAGGATATTAACTACCGATGTTCGCGCGAGTGAAACCTTAAAATTGAGATTGACAGGATGTGAGAAATGATTACGACGAAACGAAACGAGAGCCAAGAACTAGACAAGTCTAGTCGACGGAACCTATCGTACAGTCGATTTAATTAGTCGGGAGGCGCGTTACTAATCACTTTTTTTTTTAATTCACGAAGATGAACGAAGTAACTATCGTTTGAAAACTGCGCTGCTGAGCTGCACAATGACAACCTAATGAGCGTACCGAGTTTCCCCATTAAAAAGCTGCATTCCTCGCAGTATCCGGACTTCTTTTTGCTAATACATTTATGCTCACTACTAGATTACTTACTTTATTTATTTTTTTTTAAATTCATTTATTTTATTCTCAGTTTAAAGTTTACGCCGACGATCGCTGCTATTTCGATCGCTTATAGACTTTTGTTTTTTTTTCTTTAACGTTTAATCGAAGACGTAATTCTCTCAGCTCTACGGATTTCTGGTTTATAAGATTTGTTTTCTTGTTTCTTATTAAGGATGACTTAGGTGAAAAAGAGTCTTTAGAGGAAAATAAGTTCTTTCCATGAATTGACAAGTAGATTAGGAGACGCTGAGAGGGAAACTTGTTAACCGTCTGCTTCTCTCTTTTTTTATCTCAGTCACCGATCGATTCTACTTTTATTCTTTGCTATTACGCAAACGATTACTCTCGCTTTAATATATTTCAATGCAAGAATGAACATAATAGACTACTTTTTTTCAATATTTTTTTCTTCTTTTTTGTTTTTTAATTCGATTTTTTTTATGAAAATCATTATCGACTGTAATTTGCAAAAAGAAAACGAAAGGAAGTATCCATTTGAATTTCTTTTTAAAGAAACCCATAACTCGTACAATGAATCATAAAAAAAATGTATGCTTTCACCTCCAAGCGAGACATCATTTTGTCAGTGTCAGCAATAGTCGCGCGACTCCTCCATTCGGCCTCTCTCGTTTTTCACCCACGCCACCTGATATATGTATATCTATAATATATTTTTTATCATTATCGAACAATTCACAGGTACCCGCCCCGTCGTCCTGGTCATACTTAACCAGCCTATCCACTCGCGGCGATTTTTCGCGACACCAACCCAACGAGACAGCCGAACGCGGATCGTATCTCTCGTCCCGCTCAATTTTCGTTGGATTTCCCGACGCCGATTGTAATTATAGACCTCGCATACGGCCAGTGCGTCGTCGAGCGTGTAAAATCGCGTCCCGCGTAAGTATATATACCTTCGAAAGCACATTCTCTTTTTGTCACCTGCGCCGTGATTCGTCAGCTTTTTCACGCAGAAAAAACGCCTTAATCCGGAAGCCGTCCCTCTAAAGATAAATAAGTGTATTTCATCTCAAACAAGTCATGAATACTGTTAAAAATCTTCCTCTAAATGCAATACACTCTCTAAATCTGAATTAGCGAAATTTTGATGTATATAGTGTGATACATTGCAGGTTAAAAATATCCCGCTTATTGAATTAGTGGGATACTTTTCACTAGGAATAATTCACTGAAGTTTAGTGAAATCGGAGAATTTTCACTAATTCAGATTTAGAGAGTAAGCGAAAGATATTTGACGACGTGAAATAATTTACAGTATATTCGAGTCAGTTTCACTTATTCAACTTTAGGAAGGCTTTGCGTACGTGTGAGTGTGACTGAAAAGAAGTTCGGCCGGTTGGCGTGTCTCACGAAAGAGATAAGGGGACGATAGCGCGGCTCCGCTTCTGGAACCGCGAAAGAAAAGGCTCGCGCACAATGAAAAGAGCGGCGACCGCCGCGTCAAAAGAGGAGCTAGTGGCGATCGCCTATACCCAGAGTGCAATAATGAGAGGGAGAGCAAGAGGGTTAATTCGACACCGAGTACTCGATAAAACGCATATAATAAAAAGTGTACAATACAATTGATCCACGCGCCTGTGTTTTTCTGCGTGAGCGGGGTAAGGTCGGGGCGCGCGCCTCACGAGGACGCGGCCGGTCTTACCCCTCGGGCTGGGAGACCGTCTCCTCCAGCGTGCCGCGAGTGCCGCGATCGAGTCGCCTCAGAGCGAGCCGGGCGGGCGCCGCCTGTCTCAGAGGGGCTCCGCCCGCCTGGCCGCCATTTTGGCCGCCCTGGTGGCCAGGGCGCCGAGGGAGCAGACGAGGCCCGTCAGCGTCTCCCAGAACGTCGTCCTGCGCCGCTTGCCGAACGTCCCCTGGCCCTGGTAGTAGTAGTACCCCTGCGCGGCGTGTCCGTTGCCGCTGGCGCTGTTGCTGCTGTTGATGTTGTTGCTGCTGCTGCTGATGCCGTTGCTGGCGGCGCTCGCGCCGTTCTGGTGGCTGGGGTAGTAGACGTTGGAGGCGTTGCTGGGCCGATGCTGGCTCTGGAGGCTGCCGCGCGGCTGGCGCACGATGCTGCCCGGCAGCTCGTCGGGGGGCAGGAGGAAGGAGCTCGCCTGGCTCTGGGCCGAGTTGGAGCGCGACGAGCGCATCATCTGCTGCTGGACGTTGCTGAGCCGGCGGTCCATCATGTTGACGAGGTTCTGGTGGACGCGGGGGTCGTTTATGACTCCGAGGTGCTGGTGGAAGTGCTGCTGCTGCTGCTGCTGCTGCAGCTGCTGGGGACTGATGGGTAGTTGACGCCGACCCGGCGCCTGGCCGAGGAGACGGTCTACGCGTCAGGCGTATTCGGTGTCGGTCGACGCCGATCTTTCCAGGTGGCCCTGCTGCTGGTCACCGGGATGGTGGCCCGACTGCAGTTGCTGTTGAGTTTATATGCGTGTCTTCGTTAAATCACGAGCGAATTTAAAGCGAGAGCTCTTTTTTTTTTATTTTATAAATTTTGCTCGAAATTATTTATAGCGCGAACTTTTGGCTGATGTATTTAAAAAGTTGAGAGAAGTAATTTGTTTCGCAATTTATTTCGTGCGCGCGAAAGCTGATATTATTATGAGATATACTCTTTTATTTCGATTACGAACATTTTATTGTGAAAGTTTATACCAATTTATTTCAACGTTAATAAATGCCAGTTTTACGTCAACTTAATGCGTTAAAAAGATGTTAACGAGCTTTTTAATAATTTATCGCTAAAGAGCGATAACTCATGAATAAAATCATGAGCATCCTTTAAAAATTTAGCCATAAAAAAAAAACAGGAGCGTTAGCGTAAGGACGAGCAGCGTACCGTTTGCTGTTGTTGTGCCTGCGCATAGGCGAGGCTCTTCTGGTAGCTGAATAGCTGGCGCTCGAGGCTATAGTTCTCGGCCTGGAGGGCGGCGATCTCGCGGCGCATCTGCTGATTGTGGACGCGGCAGACGTCGTCGTACTTGTGGTAGGTGGCCTGGAAGAGTAGGTGGGACTCGTTCCACTCGAGCCTCACCTTTATGTGGCCCTTCTCCGTTACGAAGGGGCAGTTCTCGTCCTTGACCTCGTTCACGCCGATGGACGTCTCCATTATGATGCCCTCGTCCGCCGGCTCCTGCGCGTAGTACCGGCTGAACGGCGCGCCCGGCAGCATCACCGGCTTTACGTCCGGGTCCTCGCTTATCAGATAGGCCGTCCAGCTCACGAACCTGGCAAACGACGTTATCGTCAATTATTCATTTCGCGTAGTGATATTTCTGCGAATTTTTCCGGTTGTACCGCCTTCGAAATCAATTGCGTATAGAAATACATTTTTTCTAGTACAGTAAATTTAGGATTGCTCGAAAAATTTTTATATTTTGGTAAATATATTCTCGTTAGTAGACTGCAGTGAAATAACTTTTACGAGTTTCAATGATTTATTCATAAATGTTTGTACTTCATTTTTATACAAATTTTTTAGAGTATTGGAAAATTATTTAACGAATTTACATACTAAATGAAAGTGAACACGTGATTTGAATACTGAAACAACTACTATGCTGGACAACAATACTACCAATAAAAAAAACTACACTGAAAAAAAAGTAAGAAATCGAAATCGATGTTTAGTTGTTTCAATTAATATTTGATTGAAACAAATAAAT
>JAWWEN010000038.1:23727737-23742389 GCA_035582955.1 Sycophila texana
TTGGTTGAAACAAGTAAATATTAATTAAAGCAAGTAATGGTTAATTGTGATTAGTAAACTTTTTTCTCAGTGTAGTTCCAGTTTGTCCGCGCTTTAGGTAAAACTATAGTAATTTTGAATGGAAAAATCTTCTCCGTGTAATCATTCGATCGTTATCTTCTCGACATTCGCGAAGAAAAAAAAAAGAAAACAAAGGATTTTTAAAAGAGTAATAATTTAAAACGAAAAAAATGTACCTCGCTGGTGTAGACGGTCCGGACATTGGTCATCGACAGCTCGAGCTGGAATTCTCCATTAGGATCGGCGAAATTCCTACTGTAGAGATCCGACACGGATATGTAATTTCGATTGCCCTGGGCGGGCGCCTCGTACGTGAACTTGACGCGTTTGCCGCTGAATCCTTCGTTCACCGAGAAGTGCTCCCGGTTCAGGAGGGTGAACGTGAAGTCGACGTAGACCCGGAGGCCGGGCGCGGCGCCCCGCCACACCAGGTACACACCCAGTACCTGCCGATCAGAAACAGAACGTTTGTTTCTACCACGCTTCTGCAAACAAACGCCAGAAGTATGGAAGGAGCTCAGTGTCAGTAAGATTCTCGTGGTTAAACCAAAGCCGAGCCGCTCCCGGCCCTTCCCCGGCCTTTCTTACATTTCCGACGCGTGCGAATCATCGAAGAGATCGCGAAGCGAGACTGATCGGGGAAGGCTGGGGAGCGACTTGATGTATTCTTAGCTCTTCGGGCTTTTCACGACCATCTTTTTTCCACGGGGACCCAACGTCGCTGCTGTTCTCTACGTCTCATCGTTGCTTTAGTCGATCGTCTCCTTTATCTGCTATTTGAACATTCTTTATTTTTTAATAGTTTTTTTCCTTACTCGGAGGTGCCAAATTTCACTGCCTTGAATTTACTGAATGTTTCTCTATGAAGTGACTGACTGTTACTCTTTTCAGGTATTTTCCTTGTTCTAAGGTACGCAATAAATGTTTCGAAAGGTATGTCTTTAGAGTAGAATAATAAGACTCACATTACTTGTACTGTGCAAGAGAATTGACGCATGCAGCTTGAGCAAGAGTTCAGTAAGAAAAATTGTTCATGAAGTGAGAAATAAGAGGGGGTAAGTAGACGTGCGGAAAAAATTGAGAGTCGATAAAGAAAAGAGAGAGAGAGAGAAGAGATCGTTAACAGTACGGAATTTCGCTTGTAGGAAAGATCAATAGAGACGTCGCGATGCTAAGTTGCCGCTATCGTGAGACCATTCCGGAGTACAAGAGAGAAGTTAGTGCAATTCAAAGTTACGTGCTTACTTTAGCGAGGGGAGCGGAAAAAAGTTTCATGAAAAACCCAAGTTCATTAGTGGATCATCGCTTCAATTACTCAAGCCGACGAGATGTTATTGCCATCGATCCTCGCGCGCTCGTAATATAATTGAAGTGACGATCGGTTCTTTTTTCTTTTTCTTTTAAAGTACTACGATATTTTTTATACATCGTGAAAAAAAAAAATGAAACTGTAATGTGGGTCGCGAAAAAATGGCGCTTAAAGTATTATTAGAAGGTCATTATCGATTTATTAGACGCAATTTTTTTTTCACGATGTATATGTTTCTTAGAAAGTAGAGGTATACAGTATTTGCAGGATATTTAAAGTTTTGTAAAGATAGCAAGACCAGATTTAGAGTAGATTTGATAGGCGTAAAGTAAAAAATGCATTCAAGATACTACAGGTAAAAGTCATCCATAGTTAGATATATAAATGCAATGGATATTAAGTTTTAAATGGAAACTTGCGTGACTTTTAAATTTACATCTCTATTTCTATAACACTTATTAGTTTTTAATTAAGAGTAAACGCGTAGGCATTTAATAATAACTTTGAAAATAATTCATCATCATTAATCTAGTTATCGCCATTAAAAATTCATTAGAAAAAAAAATTAATTCCTCTGTCTTTACACATGTCCAGATTTCAATAATTCAAAAAGTCTTTGCTGTAAAGTGCGATTATAAGTGCATTGCCTCGTGTATTCGCACCAGCACGATAAAATTTTTTTTAAAAAGTATATGTACATTAAAAGCTATAAAAAATCAATTAAAATAGTCAGAACGTACCTTGTCCCCCCTGGAAAATGCGACGGCCCATTTCTGGAAGCCGCAGACGAGCTCCTTGCTGGTGACGTCGCGCTCGGGGTCGCGCACGACGCTCCTGGTGACGACGAACGAGAAGACTCGCGTGCCGCTGCGGTCGGGCAGCTGGGCGAATCTGTACAGAAGCGCCATCACCGCATCCCGATGACGGCGCTCATGTGATTCCCGCCGCCGCCAGGCCCTGGCACCCCCGCCTCCTCCTCAGCCGGATTCCTTTGGCCCCGCCGAGGCCTCCTGTAATCCGAGAAACGGAGGCTTTAGGCATCGCGGAAACCATCCGGCATTTCTGCCGGAGTATCGAGTCGGTCGTTATTCTCTCTCCCACGCCTCTCCAGGGGGTACGCGTAGGGGGACTTGTATCTCACGGCGGAGTGAATATTGCAGGATCGGAATGTTACTTGATTCTTTTCGGTATTTCTTTTTTGGTATACATGTACCTCATTCGGCGGCGAAGGGTTCGGAATGAAATTCTACGGGTGTGAATTATTCATGGGGGAGGGTTTAAGTGTTTTCGACAGGTGCTCGGCGGGTCAGTGTATTTTATTTTTTTTTTTTTGCAAACGCGTGGGTCGCGATTTATGCGAAGGAATTCCGGACGAGGTATTGTTTTCAGTGGTAAGAGAAAAATAGCTGCGGGTATTGATAAACTTTTTCTCCGATGTCGATTCGGAGGGTATATAAATTTCTAGGTGAAATGGATTCGGATCACTTTTCTTTTTCGTTTACATTATTCAGAATCATCGTGAATATAATTTGACGTGACGAAAAATAATGGGTATGTATTCGCTACGAAGTAGCACGTGAAACAAGTAAGAGAAAGTCCCTTCTTTTTCGTCAGACTCCAGTGATACTTATACGTCTTGTTTACTTTCAGTAGTAACATCCCGCTTTGGTCAGACAAGTCTGCACGAATTTCATCGACTGCCGCCGTGGAAAACTCGCAATCACAAACGCCGAATAAAATAAATATATACATACACCCGATAAACATACATTATTATGAATGTACACACATATGTATATGTATCTACAGAAATGCATAAATGCAAGCTGAACACTGTATGACGGACGTCCGCTGATTGGCCGCAGGATATCGGCCATGCGCCATAGTCGGCCGTGAAAATGTAAACAAGCGTGCTCGCAAAATAAAAAAATTCTCGTGGACTAACCTCAAAATTCGTCGTAAAAATAAAAAAAAAAAAAAAAATCATCTTGCCGGGGTAGAAAACTGACCGCAAGGCCTCACGATGGCGAAGCAAGAAGAACCCGAGCTCTTCCTCGCTCAGATACTGTACCGAGAATGGGGCAGGCGCTTCACGGTGATGCATCGCTACCTCAAAGGAATCGAGTACTACCAGAAGTCCACCGAGTTCGGCGATCAGAACTACCTGTGGACCCTCCTCGGCCTCGCCGAGGCGCTGAAGAAGTCCGGCCAGTTCAAGCAGGCCGCCGAGGTCGCGGAAAAATGCATGACTATAGGTAAACTCTTCTTTTGCGCGTCGAGCTGCCGACTCCGCGTCTGTTTACTCGAAGCAGAGCTGGCTTAATTGGATGGAATAACGCTGTTTCTTATTCACGGCCGGGAGTAATTGAACGGTACTCCGCTTCTTTTTTCTTCTCTCTTCCTTTACCGCCTCGGATTTCCTTCTCTCTGCGAGGCGCTTTTAATTGTTCAATGAGGAAAAATGGGTTACCTAACCTTCGGGCTACAGTGATGTTTCTTTTAATTAGAATCGCGCTATTGATCTAAACAAATAATTATGCAAAAGCGTGTTTTATAGTTCCCTGGAGTGAAAAAGAAACAAAAACAAAAACAAAAACAAAGGTAATTGAAAGTCAATATTGAAGTAGGGAGTTTTAAAGTTTTTGAAGCCTCGATCAGCTTGCAGCGGAGAAAATAAAAATGAAAGAGATGCTCTCAATTAATCATTCCTATATCTTCAGCGGATAATTAATTTTCTAAGAAGCTTAAAAACGGTTAATCACCCGCTTCCTTCCCTCTCGCTCTTTTCCTCCTCCTCGAAAGATGATTAATACAAAACTGATGAAACAGCGACCAGAGTCCGTCGCGGATTCGATTAATTAAAAGTATCGGGTCGCGTGAATTCATTAATAAAGAAAGGTGCCTATAGCGATTTTTGCACGTAATTCGCACAAGTGGCCAGCAGCTTCGGGATACTCAGAGCAGGGCTCGAAATTATTCCGCCGACGAGGCTGCGGAGCGCAAGCCTCTGAGACGAAACTTCGCCCTCTCCAGTTTCCCCTCTTTGGTGGTTGCAACAACTTGGGGGGGGGGGGGGGGCGTGACTTCCTTAATCCGGGCTCGGCCGTGTGCATCTATCTGGAGCGGGACTAGCTGAGACGGCATTCCGTGGAGTCGATACGGTATGTAACGACGCCTTTGTGTGAAAACCCCCGCACGACGAGATACTCGATGCCCTGCTGTTATGGTGCCGCCTCGTTTTTTCATTCCGGGCGTTCTCCGCGTGATATCGCTTAGAAGAGGCCAGTGCCTCTTCCTTTATATTCTCTATGGAGGGGCTTAAAAGTTGCTGAAGGTGATTACCCGAAAGTGCTTTTTTAAATCGCACAGGGCGTTATGATCGAGTCCGATAAACGATAATGACTTCTTTCGAAAATCTCTGAAGAGCAACGACGAATTCAAATAGATTGATTATTGCTGAATATTTCTAATGAGTGAGATTATAAAAAAAATAATAAAATCAATTTAAATCGCTAATATATCGTCTCTAATATAATTAATTTGAAGAAGCTATCGATTTTCCGTACAGAAAATAAGAGCGCAAAAAGAAGCTTCCTTTTGAAAGCCGATGGAGTTCGCGGTTATCAGAAAAGCGTGTTTCTCAATAACCGTTTATATGAAGGAAGATTAAAGTGGGAGAGTATATAGAGCGACCAGGGGGGGGGGGGGTAGAAGGGAGGCGATGGAGCGACTCGAAAAGAAGTCCGCCCGAGATTGCACGACCACGCGGTGACAGTGTGACTTTCCCATTAGCGGGACCATTAATTTCTCCTCTCCTTAATCCCCTTCCTCTGGCGCCGGTGCGCGCGGACTCGCCTCGCCGCCTGCTTTTGAGCGGCCCTCGCTATCGCGGCGGACTTCCAATAACGAGCAGAGCCATCGGCGGCGTCCTATCCCGCCGGCCGAGTCGAGTGAATTTCGAAGGTCGCGGAATAAATTACTTCGCCGATGACGATTTAATAGAAGCTCGCCTTCCGAGGTAATTGAGAGGCTCCTCCGGCAGAGTCGACGGCGCGGCTCGCGCGGTGGAAAAATAATTGCGATGCTGAGACTTGCGGTCGTCCGATCTGATTTCTATTGCATATTGAGTTGAGCGTTTATTTTTTTTATCGTTTAGTTCATATTGTACATAAATTAAGCAAAAAAAAATACAACGTGAGATTGTTTGCGGAAATCACTGAAATTTTTATCCAGAGATGAGAGAAGTCCGCTAGTAAGTTGCTTAGTTCCGTAAAAAAAATCATCGGTTTTTCAGAAAAAATCGTGGATTTCATACGGAAAATTATAATGGTTCTACAGTAAAATTGATCATATTTGTCAGTCTATGACAAACTTACAATGGGCCCTTGTAAAATTTACGAGATTTCTCTTCGTATCTGAATTTTGGACAGTTCTTCGCGTTGAATAGTGCAAAGCTTTATTTTGATTTATACAAAGCTTTAATTGATGTCCAACCAAGTGATTTTTTTTTCAAATCATTCTACAATTATTTTACCAGCATATTGAGTGCTATCATCAATTTACCGAGAAATTTTTTTCAACACGAATAATTTAAATAATGTGAAAATCTCTTTCACCTACTCTTGAAGCATTTTAAATTGAGTTTTATACTCTGCCGTGAGCGCATTGACTGCCCAGCGCAATTAATTACAACAGACTAGTCCTTAAACCCTTAAGCCCTTGAAAATGCAACTCGCAGCTTACCTGCACAGGCGAAACAATCGGTCCCCGAACAATGCCGAGTGCGAAAGCTCCAGCCGCGAGTCCAAACAACTCGCTATCGAAGCGCGTAAGCCAAGTGTCCTCCGACTGAGCACGGCGTTCCCTAATTAACGAACGTGCATCCTCGATCGTACCCCTTTCCACCCCTCAAATGCCACGTCGGTCCACAGTCTAAGCCCTCCCGTCCATTCCGACAGATCCACAGCACCTGCGCGCCAACTGGACGCGCATGGAGGCGCTCTTCGACATCGCGGAGTTCTGCGCGAGCTTGGTGTACGCGCACCGGGGCTTGAAGAGGCGCAAGCACTTTCACGAGGCCGTGCTGCTGGCTAACGCGACGGTCGAGGACTGTGTGGGCTTGAACGTGCCCGCCGACATGATGCGCCAGATGCTGCCTTGGATCCGAGAGGTCGAGGCCCATCGCGAGAAAATCATCGAGCAGTTCAACGTCGAGGAGGACGAGTTCGAAGGTATGCCCGTGCACGATGTGGGAGGGAGGTTTTGGCTACGGGTGTGGGTGTCTACGGGGGTGGCGCGTTTCCGGGAACGCTTGGGACGGATTAGTTGTATTACCGGAGCGCCGCTGTGATAATGAGCGAATAATAGTGCGGCGGGGGCAGTGAAGTTCAGCGCATTACCACTTTTCAATTGAATTTTAATGGGATGCCGAGTGATTACGGAGTGAATTTTAGATTCGAAGCAGATACTCTAGTCTACTGGAAGAAAGTAATTTATCATTCGCGGTAAATTGAGTTGATAATGAGGTAAGAGATTTGAATCAGTTTTTTTTTTTTTAAATAATTTCAATTTTTGTTATGGTATTAAATAATTTGTTCTATCTAATTTTAATGTGCTTTATCGTGTAATTATTAGAACTGTTGAGATCTAAATGAATTCGAATCTTAGATCCGTGATAGATCCTGAAATCTTTACATAGATTCGCATTCATCCAGATATCGGAATATTTGAGATACTTGATCTATGAAACCCCAATCCAGTCGACAGTCCTAATAAACATTGCCTTTCATTGTCACGTGTAAAAACTTTCTTATTATTAGGCATCGACGAAGAGCACACGCGCTTCAAAGTGGACGACGCGGAGTCGCGTCTGCGCCGGCACCGTTACCGCCTCGACCGCATGATGGCCGCCTTGTACCTGGAGAACTCGGCGTTGGACAAGTTTTTCCTGAGCGACATGCTGCTCTCGAGTTCCCTGCGCTCGGCGAACAAGAAGGGCAGCGCCCAGCTGAAGAATGTACTGACCGAGTGCCTCGGCCGCGTGCACAGCCAGCAGGAGTCGCTCAGGATGCGCAGGCCCGTCTTCGCGATCCGCGCCTACGCCCAGATGGTACTGACCTCGGGGAGGCGCATCGAGATCTGGCGGGAACTGATGCTTAAGCGATGCCTCACGAAGAACGAGGCCAGGTTTATGCTGAGGCAACTCCACAGCGCCAGATTGCGAAGGGATTATATGACCTTCTTCAAGTGAGGGGGATGGTTTTTCGATAAATTACATTTGGGGTTTTTACTTTCTTTGCTGGGCGCTGATGAATATTTCTTGTCGATGCGAAATTAAAAAAAAAAGGATTTGTTTGGAAGCCTGGAGAATTTTCAGAATTAGAAAGCCATTTTCAATGAAATAATTAGGCGAATTAATCGTTTTTTTTATTTCTTCTCAGCGAATTAAAATCTTTAAAAAGACTTTCTTTAACCATCGTTATCAAGAAAGAATTAAAAATAAAAACTATTTGAACTTAATTTTGACAAAGAAAAAACTATTTCAGACTGGTGGAGCGAGCGAAGGAAAAGTTCGACTCGTACAATCTGCAAGTGTTCCCGGAGCGTAACAGGTACCTGGACGCACTGTACAAGATGGTGGCTCGGGCTTACATCGACCCACGGAATCTGATACGCTTTGAAAGTGAAGAGACGCGCATTATGTACTTGCGCCGAATGCTGGGCCTCAAAATCGGCAGACTGCCCCGCGACACGGACGTCGCCTGGATACCGACTCTCGACATTCGACGAGCCTTTGGTACTTGCCGCGATCGCCTCGCCCTTGCCAGCAGACCCACCGAGATCCTTTGGATCTTTCACGAGCTCTCCAAGCTTTTCATGGAGATCAAGCGATACGAGATGGCCAGGTGACGATGCTTGCTTTGAGATAATTCATTGCGTGTGTAAGAGGAGCATTCTGATTTGACAACGAAATTATTTTTTATATTGAGATAAATTTCGGCTTCGAATGCGTTATCAAGATATAAGAAATTTGTAATTTAAGTATAATTAGAATTTTAAGATCTTATCGAATAACCGTAAAAAATTGGATTAATTACTTTAGTCGACTGCTAAAGTTACATCCACTGCAGTTTTTATTTATTCTATAGATTAACAAATGATTTAAAAGGTACAAAAGGATTACGAGAAGACTTATAAAGTGTTCTGCGATTAAGTTAGTTGCAGAGGCTATTATTACTTTATATAGAAAAGTACGCAGCCCTCATGCCGTTTAATATTAACGATCAATCAGCAAGACAACGGTATTTTCTCCTTTCGTGTCGTGAAACGTGCATAATTATTTTTACGACCGCGCAAGTAAAATTACATAAGTAATACTTCAGTATCGATCCCCGCGTAATTCCCAAGAAAGAACGTTACG
The DNA here is from genome assembly GCA_035582955.1 of Sycophila texana. Taxonomy (NCBI): domain Eukaryota; kingdom Metazoa; phylum Arthropoda; class Insecta; order Hymenoptera; family Eurytomidae; genus Sycophila; species Sycophila texana. The sequence goes on from JAWWEN010000038.1 coordinate 23,736,527, forward strand.
TGAACCCAGCCCGACGTAATCTGACAAATTAAACTGCGATAGCGAGCTCTATCAATATTTAAACTCTCCTTATCGAGCGTTTTATCCGTTTCCCGTTGATTCTCCTCTTATACCTACAAATTATATAAAATAAAAAGAAAAAAGGCGATATATACCCACTAATACTAATTCGAATTGCCGGCAGATTTTACGTGAAGAAAACGCGGGATCTGGGCGAGGAGACGGGCCAGGACGATTGGGTAGTGAACGCGAGCCACATCCTGGTGCGCATCGAGTTGGCGCAGCACAACAGGAACGAGGCAAAGGAGGCGGCCACGTTGGCCTTGGAAGCGGCGCGCAACCTCGGCGCCGCGTTCCTGGAGCACTTCTACCAGCGGGTGATCGAGTACTGCGACGAGGTGGACTTCAGCCGGTCCAGCGGCGACGACAGCATCGCCTCGCGGCAGCGCCTTATGACGGGCCTCATGCCCGAGGACATGAGGCCCCGCATGGTCAAGCTGCTCAACACGATGGAGGCGGTGCCGCCGCCGCGGCGGCTCTCGGTCATGCCCGGCTGCAAGCCCATCGAGCGCAGGCCCTGCAAGCGAGGCACCATCATGCCCGCCGGGCCCATCGACCTCGAGAAGCAGATCAGGGACGCGCTGCTCAAGAAGTACGCGCCCAGCAAGAAGATCCTCGGTTGGGTCGATTTCGATGACTACTAGTAGACCGGATTTTGTAGGGTCTGTGAGCGTGTAGTCACCTGCTGTTAGCTGTAAATATGTTTCTGCAATCTGTCGAGCTTCCGTTGTTCATATGTATAATTTATATAAAAAATCGTTCAATAAAAAGAGAAATATGCGACGTTCTGACTCACTTATTTTGAGCTGCTTGATATTTGATATTTCGTTATTAATATTCAACGGACTTTGCTCGATGTAAAAAGAAAAGTTTATCGATAAAATGGAATCCCTTTCTTCAAAGACTAATTTAAAGTAAAATTTTATTTCCCTCGGTTTGTGCTTAGAAGCTTTATCTTACATTTTTTCAAAAGAGACTGAAAGCTCGTTGAAACAAAGTTCTTTTCGGAGCTTTTCCTGACAGCTGTACCCGAATAAAGTATATATAAGCGCGAAGGCAACGCGAAAGTAAGTAACTTCAGGTCGTTCGAGTGTAGCGGATAGGAGGAAGTGGACGGAGCAGCGGACGCAGTGCGTGGGGCGATGTCTTTCGCGTCGACGAGCAGAGCGAGGCGAGGATCGGCGCTGCCACAGCTGCCGGATGTCATTCTGCGCGATGACCCCCGAGGCGAGATCGGAGATCCACGGCGCGTCGTCGCCGAGGTCGAGGCTAAGCTGGCGCGCAAGCCTGGGGAGCCCGGAAGTCGTGCCCGCGCCCATGAGCTTCACAAGGAGGCCGACGAGCTTTATTACAAGTAAACTTTCATGATATCTTTTCATGTGGTTATAAAGTTCTCTCTTATTGCGGATTGTTGAGGGAAGTCAGAAGGCTTCTGGTGAGCTTGAAAAGATAACATGTGGAGGTCCAAATTTATTTTTAAGAATGGTTCATTTATAAATATGGTTTTTTTAATGAGCTTTTTGAGCTTGCATTTTATTTTGTGTACTAACTTTCTTAGTAGATTGTTAGGTTAAGTTATAAAACGAGTTATTTATTTAATCATCAGAAAATTTAGAAAATTCACCTTTTTTAATTAAGTATTACGGTCGTCTATTAATATACGTTGAGTATTTTATCTTACTAAAAATGAGAGCTTTTCTTAATTGTACGCTTTAAATTCCACTAAATCCTATTTTCTACTATTTTTTTTTTTTTTTTTAAAAGTTTAATACATAACATACTAGAAAGTCTTTGTCGCATTTAAAATCGTAATACTCAGTTTTATTTACTTTCAGCATTTCCACTGAAACAATAAGAGCGCCGAATCCGTACACAATTTTGCGCATTCATAATACGAAACCTTAAAATATTCCGTTAAAAGGAACTTTTCGCAAGACCTCTAAAGCTCCGCGAACTTTTTCGAGCTTTGTCCGCACAAAGTTATAAACGAAAAGTCGGAAGTTCCGTTAAAATGGGGGATCACGGTTGCATTTTATTTAGGTGTTTTTGAAAAAGGCCCACGCCGTCGGAGTGCGGTGTATACGCGAAAATTGTGCGGATGACCGTCCGCATAATAACGAGTTGGACGCAAAGTTAAGCAAATGAGAATTAGCAGGGTAGTATTGCTTTCGGAACAGGATTATTTAGGGAGCGCCGGGCCGAAATGTTTCGCAAAAGTTATAGATAACCCGAAGTTATGCATGTATAATTTTCCGCTCAAACGACTAATCTCGTATTATCGGCGAGCTTAACGCGTTATCCTCTATCCACGGTGTATTAATTAAGAATTGTGAAAGCTCCGAGCGCAGTTAGTTTCGTCATGCTCCACTTTTTTAAATTACGTATTGATCGCGTTCTTCTTTTCTTTTTTTTAATCAAAATTTCATCTTTACTCGGCGAAATTGTTTTTCTTTTGTAGCAAGACGAAAAACGGCTTTTCTGCGGTGGTACGATCGGAAATTTTAGTGCTTTCGCTATGCAAAACTATTCGGAAATATTTAAAATATTTTGCTGAATTGTTTAATTAAATAGCCACAATTAAGTTTATAATAATAAAACTTTTATCAAATATCATTTTTTATTTCATTTCACATACTTTTGCAAAGTAAAGTTTTATATCAACCAAGTATTACTTTAAAATCGTCTCTTATCAAATTTTTCCTATATTTAAATTAATTATGTAAATTAATTGTGTAATAACATAAAAGATACAAGGATTCTACAATTCTCGCTCACTGATAAAAAAGAATCTCGCGAGAGATCGTCGATTAAGCGATTGTCAGAAATTTTTAATCTGAAAATAAAATTTTTTGTACAATAGGGGTGACTATGAATCGGCGCTGATATTGTATCACCGGGCGGCGCGTATATGCCCTCGCGACACGATGCACGTGGTGGCTGCTCGCAGGACCGAGGCTGCGCTTAGTGCGGCAGCCAACCCACGACGCGATATCAGTCGATTGTTACGAGAAGCTCGCACACCTGCCCAAGCGACCGCTGCGCTCTGCCCGGAGGCTGCGGCCCGACGTGCCCGCGCGATCGTCGCCGAGTCCGAGGACCCCGTCAATGAAATACCCAGGATCTTGAAGTGAATATACCTATTTTCAGTTATACTTTTTTTTACGATCTTTTTTAGTCGGTCATTGACAAAAACGAGCACTATTTAAGAAGACATACATTTTTAAAAATTTTGCTTTGAGGAACAACACTTTTATTACGAAGAAAAAGACTTTCCTTTTATGCTCGTGAACAAAAATAAACGTTTGTATTAACTTGCCAGGAAAAAAGCGTGGTTCTCGAGATTAAATCAGAATGAAGCCCATTTCGTGAGGTTTTTGCAAAAAATGCGCTTTTGAAAATGTCAAGTGTTTCATCTTCGTTTTTTCTTTTAAATATTAATGGAATATTTCATGTAGACAATAATGAATGAAAAATGTGTAAACAGTCATTATCAGATACAATCTCGCTCTATTCGCATCGATAAAAAATCGCTGAATTGAACACGTGTAAGTTCATCAAAAAGTCATTGGAAAAAGTTAATGAAACTCGCCAGGTAGATAAATAAATCTCTCTCTCATTTTCTTTCCGAACAAATCAAGCGAATCACGCATTTCAAATGACTCTTCAAAGATTGATTATTCGCCGTGCATGGCATGGCTCACTGCGGGATGAAAAACGAGTGGAGCCGTACGAGCGAAAAAAAATCAGAAAAAAAAAACTAAAATAGTTCGGGACTACCTAACGTAACAAAACCGCTAAAGTATACTGCGTTCAAAGTGAAGAAATCGCAACGCGAGATCCGCAGCCAGTTGGTCCCCGTCGAATGCTTGGCACGCGTCGATTGGCCCAGATCGCCGTATTGGTTTGCAGTGCGATTTGTCAAAGTCCGCAGTGCGAAGCGGTTGCTCTCATCCAACACCAGTCGAGTTATTAAAGCACCGCCACGTACCAGCCTCTGCGCACGAACCGGCCTCTCATCACCCTCCCAGTCGATGTACGCGTACATTTTTTACCCCCGGCGATGCACGAGCCACTCTTCATCCCGTTTTCCCGAGGAAAATGGAGTTTCGCTCCGTCCACTTGCTATTTGAGACGCTGCAATTACAGCGAACACGCGCGTTAATTTACAGCCCCCGCGGCGCATCAAAGGAGCGGGGAGGCGAATAATTAATTACAAAGAAACTAATTACGCCCCCCGCCCAACTTGAGCCTCTAATTCTTCGCCTCGAAGTTTCTCCACACCCTCTTTCGCCGAACTAATTATCAACCCCTTTACAATCACCCAGTCATTCATCAAAACCCCGCGTCTCAAAATAGCCCGTCGCGTGCGTTCGCGTCGCAGGTACTTCGACTCGCGGAAGGACTTCCTGCGGCTATCGAGTCCGGACGGCACGCCGCGGGCCACCCGCTCAAGGCTGATGCAGCGCCAACTGAACCGATGTATGAGCTCGACGTTCCGGGACCTGGAGAACGCCTACGACTCCGGCGACGCCACTGCCGTGCACAAGCTCAGCGAGGAGCTGGTCAATCTGGTCTCGCTGGGCGAGCAGCCGGAGACCAGTCGGTCCGACGCCTTGGCGTACCTGGCGGCGAAGCAGTCGGATCTAGGGAGGCACGATCGAGCTATCGACCTCGCCTCGAAGATGTTCTTTCACGCCCGGACGACCGGCGACGTGGTGTGCGTCGTCAAGGCCCTCGTGGTCATCGGCAGGGTGCACCTCAAATTCGGACACATCGACGCCCTCGTCAAAGTGTGGGAGCGACTCATCGCTGACGTCGAGGAGGTACGCAATTTCTGCTTTATTCACAGCGGTGGCTTTTAGCTGTTCCCGGGACTCTCTGCTAGTTTATTCGTATTGTTGCAGGTACAGTTATTGACTCTTTTTTTTTTGTTGACTCGATAGCCCCTATTGTTCATTTTATTTTTATTCTATTCGCGCCGACTTTGCTTTCCTAAAAAAGCGCAGAAAATAAAGAGGAGGTAAATAAAATAAAATGCGCTGCGCTAGAAAAAAAAGAAACACCGAACCAGAATTATTTTTTTTTTTTTCAATCCAAGACTCGAACTGGAGGGAACCTAAAAAAAGATTACCCATTCCATTTCCTCGAGGGGAGCTTTCTCCTGCCGAGGAGAACGCGCATATAAAAGTCAAAATAAAAATCAGGGTCGGCGCGTCAGCGCGAAATAAACTTCCGCGCTCGAAGGGAAAATTGAACCGTGATATATTGGACAGTCGGCGGAGGCGCAAGCCTGGCTGTACCACGACATCGGACGCTGCCACCTGGAGCTGGGCAACTGGGCGCTGGGATTGACGGCGTCGCGACTCTGCCTGAGGCGAGCCGAGGAAGCGAGGGCGCCGAAGTGGGAGCTTCGGGGTCGGTTGCTGGGCGGACAGTGCCTGCTGAGGCTGGGGAGGTTCGCCGAGGCGGTGGCGTCGCTGAGGGTCGCCGCGAGCGCGGCAGAACGCGAGGGTGAGGCCGAGGCACCTTTGCTGGCCTCCATACAGGTGCTCATCGAGCAGGTGGCCACATTGCTCAAGAGGCTGAATCAGGAGAAGGAGAAGTGGGCAGCTTCGGGGGTCAGTTTAATATCGTCGAAGGACTACGGTAAACCCATGGAAGAGCTCAAAGAAGAGCAGGTGAAAAGTGACGTCCCTGAAAAAATAGAAGGTGGGTTCGTGTTTTACTGGTACACTGAAAAAAAAGTAAGAAATCGAAATCGATGGTTAGTTGTTTCAATTAATATTTGATTGAAACAAATAAA
>JAWWEN010000038.1:23752056-23782738 GCA_035582955.1 Sycophila texana
TTAAAGAAATATTTAACAAGTACTATTCAACGAAATATTTATTTAAAATTACCAAATTTTTCTCTCAGTGTATAATACCCACCTTTGCTGGTGCGGTTGCAGTAGCGGCCTTGAGTACCGAGGCTGCCCTGCACGAGGTCGGGCTCGCAGTAATTGGGCGAGGGCTGCAAGAAGACGAGTTCGCTCCTCTTGGGGATGCGCTTCTGGCTGATGCCCGGACCGCCGCCGAGCTTCGCACGCTTCAGCACGAGGTGCGGCCTCCGTGGCGGTTGCTGCTGCTGCCGCGTCCCCGCGTTCCCCGCGAAGCCTCCCGACCTCTTCATCGGCCGCGTCTCCGGGCTCGGCTTGCCCTGCGTCTTCGCGTCGTTGCCCAAAATCGGCGAGACCTCCGAGGAACGTAGCAGCGCCTCTGTACTCTGTGAATAAAAAAAGAATGTTATATTCGAAGGATCTTTGCTGCTTTGGACAGGATTTATTGTTATTGCACGGAGAGAATTTATTATAGTATAAAATTAGTAAAATTTATTCACGGCGTTGTAAGCTTCTTTTTTTCTTTCAAATGTTTAGAATTTTAAAAAAAAAAAAGAACCACTCTCTTCGCGCAGATAAGGCTTGAAAAATGAGTATATTAAGCATTTATGTTTTAAAGTTAATGCGAATTGTAATTATATGGAGAAAACTAACTTGTAAAATGTCAATAGTCAATCATCAGATTAGGTTTCTTACGTAAAACTATTAGCAAATAACTGACAGGTTTTACTACTCACGCGATACATATAATTGATTTTAATGATACGCGTGTATATTTAAATATGCAACAAAGTTTTCATGCAGTTCCCAAAATCGAACCAGTTAAGTTCGCTCACAATTATCATAACGATCGAGGGAAAAAAAACAGAGAAATACGTTTGCTCATTCAAAATCGCGAAAAGCAATAAAGCAAAGTGAATCATTGATGCATCGCTCATAATTATCATAATAATCGTCTGAAGGAAGTGAAAAACTCTGTTTGTTCTCTCGAAAAGCGAGAAAAACAAATCGGCAACAGCATTGCCGATCTCGCAATCGCCGGGGCGTGAAAATTCGAGCCTTGCAAAAATGATATCGATCTTCTCCGGCCTATTAAAAAAAATGTTTAAAATGGCTCGGCACAATGAAGCTCGTCACCTGTACCGTGGGCGGCGGGGGCGGCGTGATCGCAATAACCGGTCTCGCCCTGAAGTACTTCTTCATGAGGGCATCGCCGATTTGACGAAAGCTGGGCAGAGTCCGCCAGCAGGTTCTCACGGTGCAGGAACCGGATACTCCGTGGCACTTGCATTCCGTCTGCAGCATGGCCTTCACTATCTGAAAGCCGACGGGAGGGACCCTTTAAAGCGACGTGCTGAAAATGAAAGGACGCCTCGTGTGGCGTCGCCGTGCGTGCTACGTTTGATTTTATTGCACGCGTGTTACGCGGATCGCTCGAGTGAAATATTCCCGTGGAAGTGGACGCGATGTTTTCAATGCAAGGTTTAACGCTTGATCGTGTGACTTTGTTTATCGATTTACATTTACAATTTTAGCTGATAATTTTCTTTTTTTTTTTATTTTGATTTTTAGTTTTGTACTTTTTATTAGATAATTACGTCGTAATAGGTCACATGATTTTCCAGTCACGCGCATCTGGATAAATATAACGTTTGAACTTTGTTGAGAAAATATTATCCTGAACAATGAAATAGTGGCATTGTGCTATTGCGCACTTTTTCAAATAAATCAAAAAATATTCTTTACTCAGATGTCTAGTTTTAGATGTGTTTTTAAAAAGACAAAAAATTTTTTATTAGATAATTACGTCGTAATAGGTCACATGATTTTCCAGTCACGTGCATTTGGATAAATATAACGTTTGAACTTTGTTGAGAAAATATTATCCTGAACAATGAAATAGTGGCATTGTGCTATTGCGCACTTTTTCAAATAAATCAAAAAATATTCTTTACTCAGATGTCTAGTTTTAGATGTGTTTTTAAAAAGACAAAAAATACGTCAATAAACTAGATTTATTTTAGCATTAATCTTATCAAAGTGAATATATTTACACTCACAAAAATTAAAAAATATTTAAACTACTTCTAAAAATAATGATTCCATATTCCACGAACTAATCAGCTTTATTATTCGTCAGTCCGACATGTCTTTTTTAATCTTTGGAAAAATCCCAAAACACTATACCACACGATTAAACGAATACGCCTCCAATTCCATTGTACTCGTGTACATACACGCACGACTGCAATAATTTTTTGCAACTTTTTGTATTTTCTTTTCATTTTGCAACATTACACTGATATGTTTATATCGCTATGCATTACGCTGCCATTAAAAAAAAAAACACGTATAGATCTTTCTAAAAATAATTATTTTTCTCTAAAACATTGTAGATTAAACTATCACGATTTAAAGTAGAGCGATATTTAAAGAGAATAATAAATAAGAAATTCGTTCACGCATAAGCCGAGCGATGCAAATGCACAAAAATCGGCCGATTCCCACGGAGCCTGGAGCGCCCGCGGCGGCGTTACCCAGGGCCTCGGCAACGGGGGCGTGAGCTCAGCGTCGGGCTAATTGAATGCGACGGACCCCTCGGTCGGAGGCTCGCGCGTAAACGGGCGAAAATTAATTGCTCGCACGTCGGCCGAGGCGTCTTCATAAGATCGCGCGCCTCTAAATCGCTCCGACGCCGGGGAATATCACTCGTGGCCGGCAGATACTGGAACTGACACATGGTGGATACCCCGCGACGACTCGCCGTGGAATACATAACGAAGGCGATCCCGGCGCGTTGGAAGAAACGCCAGATCCGAGATGCGGATTTGGGAGAGATGCGCCCGTTCGGAGGAGTCGAGATTAATTTGACGAAGGAATCGGGGAGAGCGCGGGGGGAGGAGAAATTAATTATAGCGAGCGCCTCATGCGTGATTCTTCTTTCTTTTTTCTTTTCTTTAGGATGAACCGTTTGTGTTTTATTTTAGGGGATTTGATAAGTGATAATGTGTCTTGCTGTATTAATTAACGGAGTTCTCGCGGTGCGATTGTGATCAATTCGACTAAATCGTCGTTATGTGCACACAAAATATTAAAGAAGAGTAACAAAAACTGTGCTCACGTAACTTGTAAAACGGTTTTTCTTTTGAAAAATTTTGAAAGACATCTGAAAGCAATAAAGAAATTTAGAAAAAGCTAGTTTACGACTCCTTTCAAGCGTCAGGAAGCCCGTGGTAACTGATTAGAGGGAACCTTCTTTAATCTTGTTAATTCAATGAAATACAGAAAAACGATTAAAAAAAAAACAAGATATTATCAACATTTTGATGTTAACGTAAACTATGCGAAGGTTTTCGAATGCCCATCGTCGGCCTTTTTTTGGGACGTGCCAGTTCGGGCGTTGGCCTGTGAGGTCCCTTGCGTTTCGACACTAAAAACTGTTAATAAGCCGGAAAAAAACTTTGTTTATGTACCAACATTTGTGATAAACACTAGCAATCTACAGCGTATAAAAGTGGTTCCCAACCTCGTTTGCCCCCACTCGCACGGATAGGAACTGCGCATCGGTTATATATAAAGATTAAAACGACCGAGCGTACAGTTCACACTCTCGTCTCAGCTCTAGCGCAAGACAAGTCAGTCAGATTTTTGTTCAACATGCTGCGTAAATTTTTCTTCCTAGTTGTGCTCTGCATCGTGTTTTCGCGTAAGTATTAATTTACCGTTATAAACATTTTTTTTCTACATTATTTTGTAATTTATATTTCTTGTTTATCTTTTTTTTTTTAGCTTATATTTTTTGTTTATTTTTTGCGCCGTTAAAATAATGCATATTAATGTAAAATAAATGTGTTTAAATTATTAATGATAAATGTTTTGACAATTTTTTTGTAGTATCTATGGCTGAAGAACCACCACTAGTAGGTGCCAAACCATGCACTTGGGGACCTTCGTATTGGTGCAAAACATCAGAGTAAGTTTTTTAATTTTATTAATTTAATATGTTTTTTTATTTATTCTTGTTAGCCAACTATAATTTAATAAAGTTCCAAAAGACGTTTTTTGAATCAGATTTTTATTGAAATTTATAATATGCATCATATTGTCTTTTGTGTTTTTTTTTTTTTTTTGTGAGAAATATGAAGCTAATAGTTTCCACAAATCAGCTTCAAGAACTAAAGAATTTATTTTTTAACAAACAATCGCTTATCGTATTTAAACACTTTTTAATCTTTTTTTCTACTATTTTCTAGTAACATCGAGGAATGCGGCATGCACGAGTTCTGCAGCAGACCAGAAAATCAAAAATTTAAGGAACAACAATAGTTTTTTAACCGAAAAAACCTGTATTTTAATTATTTAAAAATAAATTTCCGCATTTAAATAGTTATGTATACAATGTTTTACTGTCGATTTAATAACTTTTTAATTATTAACTACATACGAAAATATACTATATTTTAAAACTACTTAAAATTTTAGTGACTCATTTTCCCTCTTAGCTATTTAAAAATATAATTCTGCTTCACTCCGCAGCAACGATTCCAGAACTTCAACTCTCATACTCGCGTATGTATACATCTTTTAAGCTGACCATCATCGGGAAAGCGATCGCACGGTCCCGCGTGTCCAATCGATCGCACCGGCGATTTCCAGACGACCGTGCTCCGGAAAACGCGGGGGCCCTTTTCCGAAGCGTGCGCCGCGGCGGCCGAGAGAACCCCGCAGGATTGAGCCATTCGAATTGAATTATTAGATAAGCCGCTTGTGAAACGAGCCGGAGCGACAGCCGCGCACGGGCGTGTCGTAAATTCACGGTGAAATGTCTATATCCCGCGCGATTTATGCGAGCGCGCCCGTGCCACGTGTGTTATTAAAAACAGGTGTATTTATGCGCGATCGAACGACCGATAAGCCCGCAAAGACAAACGCAGCCGGGGGAGCGATTACGCGCGTTTCGCAATTGCCGCTCGCCAGCTCGAAACATATATATTTGTTTACATGGCTGTACCTTTGCATTTTATTTTCCCAACCTGTGTCATTATAGCAGATCGAGCGGTTTCGACGAGCTCGAATTTGCGACCCATTAAATACACGGTTTACAATTTGAGCGTGCGATTGTTAAATATAAGAGCTTTAAATGGCCGTATGAATATGAATGAAAAATGCACACCTACACGAGTATCGACGTATTCATTTAGAGAAAAAAAAAATAAGAAAATATAGGACGCACATTGTATATATGTAAAGCAAAAGTCACCACCACGGTAAGTGCAATTAATGCACGTGATTTTTTTTTTAATTTTACGCGCCTTTAATCGACGCTCATTAAGCGCATCCGCGGAGGGTAATGAATGGTTGGCGTGAAAAGAATTTTATATATAAGACGTACCTTCCTGCCAGCCTTGTTATTATGCAGATTCATGAGGCTCCTCGCGTCACCCTCGATTTCCCTCGCGTCCAGAAACCTACGCGCGAACCTAAATTTAATTAAGAATATTATAGTGATTCCTAAAATTAATTGCGATCAAAAGGGGGGGGGGGAGTGCAAGTACAGTTGGGCGAGTTCGTTTACCTCATTCCGAAAGTGACGTCGGCGCTGCAGCCACCCCATTCCCAGCCGTTCGGTGGCATCTCCTTTCTCGTGCTGAAATCAAAATGCACGTCTTGTCAACTGCGTGACCTTTATCCTAATTTACTCCGCTCCACTTAGAATTTATCAATAATTATCCAGCTTCTCGGAAAGTCAAATTCAATTAGGCTTTATCGCGTCCGAAGCACAGATCTAGGAGCATTCATCAGTGGTGGTATTTTCAGAGCAGCGATACTGCTAATGTAAAAAGACTCGTTACCAGTCCGCGTGACTTACAAAAACGACCGGCTAATAAGATACGAGGGAGAAAACAATGAGTGAAAAATGAAGTAACGATAAGCGCTTAAATTTATGTATCGGCCGGACTGTAAGTGCAGTCGATGCACGCCAGTGAGAAAATAATAAAGAGAAGACGTTATGCAAGCGCGAGGCTACTTACCGTATTGTGGGCTCGCAGCCGCAGGCCGTAATATTTCCCCGGCTGCAGGCGGCCGTCACCGCGTACGTGACACCCGCTGAACTTATCGCGTACGTGAAGGCCGCTTCTCTGCTTCCTGTTACAAAGAAAGAAAAAAAAACGTTATGCGCGTTTGCTAATTCACTCGTGACTAATCACGCATTTGAAAAATATAAAAAAAAAATTATTTTCGTCTTATATACAGTGATTAATCGTCTGATCTATTCGTATCCAGAAATGGCAATCTATTTTGAGCTCAAAAATAAAATTTTAATTGCAATGGATTTTCTTAGATGTAATATTTCAAACTCTTCGGCCGATCGATCGGCTCGATGCGGATCCTGGCGCGCCGCGGAAAACTGTTGTGCCTCCCACGCGCCGTCTTTCCATCGCGATCGGAAGTGTACGGATCGGCCCACGCCGCGACCCCTTCGACGTAATGACGTCGATATTGATTTGCGTTCTCGAACCAGGGCCGCTGATTGCCTTCGATTGGATGCACGCAGACTGCCTCTTTTTAAGGATTATAACCGACGATGACGAAGCCACTATACCTGATAAAAGCCAATGAAGCTGTACGTGGCTCGCGCTAAAATGTTATTTTCCATCATATATAATCATAAAATATTTTACGCTTTCCCGATATTTATTCCATGCAAGGTGTAAGGTACTGAATCACCCTCCACTGAATAATCCCGCGGCGCACTTTTAAATTCCACATTATTATCGATAAATTAAATCGAGGATTTAGCATGCCAAGCACGCGTAACTGAGCGCCGTGCGCAAAACTCGTAAAACAATTCTCGCCGACTATATGCGCATTACCGATTTTCGTCGATGCGATTTCCATCTTTCCCTTCTTTTATTTAATTCCTCCGCTGCTCCCCTCTTAAAATTGCCGGGAGACTTAATCTGGCAATTTCGCAGCCGCGGATGATTGCACCGAGTGCTGATTAATCCCAAGCTTCGTCGAGGAGGATCGCGTGCGAGATCGGGATCTCACCGCGTCGTGCATATACATATACGTATATATACTCCTCTGCGGTGGCATCGAGATGACGGACGTCGCGTCGCGGCGACGATTTTTGCAACGCTACCCGCTTTCCCGGAAATCGCGACTGCTTCATCGAGACCCTCTTCGATTATTTACACGTTTGGCAGAGTCGCGTAAATCAAGTGGGCACGCGCATTCGCGACCGGCGGACGTGAAAAATAAACGCGATGTAACTTATGGCTCGAGCTTTTCCGGCAGATCCGCACTGGGACTCGAGCAATTAATACCGCGGGGAAAAGAAGTCCCCGCGCGCCGATTTTTCCGCGGAATAATTGATTCCAACGGGAGTTTGCGGGATATTAGCATGCGGAGAATTTTCATCGGAGCTGAGCCTGGCTGGAATATTCATTCGCACCTCGGCGCGTATAATAAAGGCCGGACGCTGGATTTTAATGGTCTATTCAGCTATTCTATATTAAAGCGAGATTTTTCTCGCGGTGCGATCGGACGACGAGCGTGGGTGGCGTCCGCAAAAACAACGCGTTAATTCAACGGCGAAATTTACAGAAACTCGATCGACTCCTCTTCGACGGAGTATTCTTACATGTCGTCGAAAGAGAAACGATGAATTTACACCGGAGTATTACATCCAGTGTATGCGTTTGTGCAGCCGCCGCCGGCCGTTTAACGTCCATCGATGTCGCCGCGTGTCCGCGAAAATTTATCGTCCGCGTTTTACTGCCGCGCGTAGATTCCCGACATTGAACCCCCGAACGACGCCGCAATGCGATCGGCTCGCTCGCCTCTCTCTCGAGATTCGTCGCATCGATAGGCTGTAAAACGGCTGTAAATGCTCGAGCGATAGCGTCGCCTCGCCAACATTAATGCAGCTCATCGATGACCGGATAATTATCGTCCTTTCAGCAGAGTAAAGAACTCAATTCCGTGTATGCCTTGTAACAATACCTTCGTTCTCTTTAATTATACTCGATCGAAATCATTTTACCGTAAAAACGGTATTACGACGTTTATCGAGATTTCGATGTATCGTTGAGGAATTTCTCTGCGAGTTTATGCGATAAAAAAAAGCCTTAGAATTGGGCATCTGAGCCGTAAATGGTGGTGCGAGAGCGCGTAAGAAAAGTTCGTCCAGCGACAATGTATTCGCGCGCGCGAGAATAGGGTGGACGACGCATGAAAAGAGGAGATCCGCGGAGGGTACTCCGTATTAGGCGCGAGGAGCCGATTTCGATCTATTTACGCGTGCATCGGAATTTCAAGGCTTTCGATTAAATTGGATCGAGAAAGCGACTTTACATGTTGAGGGCTTCGACTTAGCTGTTCCCCCGTGGAGATCTATCGAGGCGATGTAAAATTAATATCGACTGCATGATGCGCGTTGCTATATTAATTCGAGAAAATCCAATTGAAACGTGTCTTTACGAGAACAATTGACAACTGCCAAGTTGAAAATTGTAAAAATTAAGTTTCCCTTATCGACTTACGCATTTAAACGAGTGGATATGCCTTTGTTAATGGTTTTAAAATTAATCTTGATCGAATAAGTGGTGGAAGAAATATTTATTGTATTAGAAGAATCAAACTGGCTTTTCCCCACAGTAGTTTGTAGCTCTTTGTTAGTGCAGGTATAAAGAGGCGGAAGAAAAATGCAGTAGCATCTGTTGGGAGTTGTTAGTGTAAGCAGCAAATGAGTTTTTAATACAATGTCTGGTGAGTGTAAATAATTCATATATTAACACAGTACCTAAATCTTAAATAATGGTATTAATTAATAATGTCTAGTCGATTTTGAGAAAAAAATTGACCAATATCCTACAGTCGACCTAATTATTGCTGCATTTGTCTGAGTACTGTACTAAACGGATATATTTCTTTTCTTTTGTGCAGTTTTTTAAATTTAATTTAACATAATTGCAGTAGCGTAAATTATTTTATTTCCGTTAACTTAGTTTTTATAATTTGTTTAACATATGACAATATTACCTATATCTGTTCTACTTTTTTAAAAATATGCTATAATAGTTCTGTATGCAGCAACCCCGCTCCTGGAAGTAATACATCTCCAGCATATCAATCCGATGAGTAAGTCGATTTTGATCCGATGAAGTCCATCTTTTTAAATTACAAAAATGAATTGCTTAACGAGCAGTAAGTTTCAAATTCACTTTTTAATTATATCCGAAGAAAAATTAATTCTTTTCGATTAGTATTTGATATATAAAATTGGAAAAAACGAGTTGACACGTATTGAATCGTGACTACGTGCCTTTTCATAACAGTTGATAACTGCAAGATTGGAAATTGTAAAATTAAAAATTTAAGTTTCCCTCATTGACTTGCGGACAAGCATTGTTCTAGAATAATAGAATATGTTTTCTCTCACTGTATAGTTATCCGCTTTTTGATAGTGTAAATATAAAAAGACGAAAGACATACAAAAACCATCAGTTTCGAGTTACTAGTAGAAGAAGTATATCAGTTTTCTTATACTGCAATGTCTCGTGTATTCTTATTCCTCGTCGTCTTATATGCAATATCGTTTCGTGAGTATAAATAATAAAATCTATATATTTAAACAATGGTATTATGCATAAATGTGTAATAATGATGTACGAAGTGCTTGATTTTCTATAAAAAATCAGCCAATATTTTACAGTCTAGCTAATAAGTGACGCATTTTTCCGCGTCCTATTGAGCGAGTAAATTTCTCTCTTTTTTTGTGCAGTTTTTTAAATTTAACATCATTTATTTCGTTTTTATTTTTAATACATGATATTATTACTACGTATCTGTACCATTCTTCTTATTTTTTAAATATGTTTTAGTTGTATACACGATAGACGCACGCGATCTTGATCCCGTGCCGGAAGGTTGTACTTTTTATCCGTGTTCCACGTTATAGTTAAAAGTAAGCTTCAACTGTTTATATCGTAAAAATTAATTACGTAACATGCTTTAGTATCAAATTCAATTTTTAACTCCGAATTTAAATTATTTTAGAACATTCAGGTAATGCAACGACAAAATGTAGAAGATGGGGGAATGCAAAACCACAGAGCAAGCTTGCTGTAAATCTTAATACTTCTACAAAATAAAAAAAATATAATTGCACATTATCTGTTTATTTTTAATGTCTCCTATATATTTTATATATAATGTCTCTTATAAATTTTCTATAAATACAAATATATGGAAAAATTTAAGTTACGTAGCTGAAGAATAAGAAATTCTTATATATAGACATCGCAATAATTTAGATCACCTCAAAAATTATATTGTATCTGTAAACTCGAACGCAGAAAAGTCTAAACGCACTTATACCCAATTTAAACTGTTGGATATTATTTAACTCGCCGTTTTACGATCCATAAAAAAAAATCAGAAGTGTGACTAGCAAAATAACCGCATTCCAGTTCATTTAAGAAAGTAAGTCATAAAACGCACGTCAGCTTTTCATCCGTTTTACCGATATTACGTAGGTATGCGTATCTTTTAAAGAAATGCGCATCTTTCTGCTCTTGCATGCGCTTCTGCCAATGCGTGCATTACGAGCTCGAAGTGCATTCCAACCCGACCACATTGCCGTAAAATCGCGCTTAAGGTGCAGATGCCTTTACTACCTACTGGCTCTTAAATGTAAAACTCGGGCTAATATTTAATTTTACATTTATGAAATATGCGAAATGTCCCGACTTTATGGCAGCTTTTACACTTGTAAAAGCTTTCTGATAGTAGCCATAATTCGTGTCATCATCGAACCGAACTAAAAGCTGTACAAATTGTCTAAGCTTTATTTCATAAAAGAATAAAAGACAGAAACCGGGACTCGTTTAAATCACCGCAAAGTAAATTCAGGCACGACAATTACCTCCTCGCAATTCATCATTTTTCATCGCGCGACTAATTGAATATTTCATTCATCGTCCTGGAAGCGGTTTCTAATGGCAGAATGAGAAGGCGCCGTAAAGCGAGAAACCATTTACCGTCCTACGCTCACTTCAATTTCACGCGATCGTCTTTAGAATTATTATACCGCGGCGACTCGCGTTCGGTGTAGGTGTTAATTGAGAAAGCGCGAAAGGAAGCGCCTGAAAGAAATTCCCCCGCGCGGTCGCGCATTGTGCGCTGCAGCGCAGCTGCACTAACGAAACGCGATATTCAAAGACGAGCAAAACGCGTTAAATGAGCGCGAGGCCCGTGTGTAAAAAAAGAGAGACCCCCTCCCCTTCGCGTAAGTAGGCTGTTCAGAGATGCAAGTAGGCTATTTGGCGACTAGTGCGAGGGATTGATTTCGCGGAGGCTAACATTTTTTCCCTCGGGCGTTCGAACTTGTTTCAAAGTTTTCCCGCGCACGTTGACTTTATTGTCGCCGTAAATTCAGCCTCTGGAAGCCATTTAATGGTGAAAAACTGCGACGTATGTAGATCAGTCCTACATAAGTGCGGCGTAAAAGTCGCTCTAAATCTTAAATGTCGATAAAAGCGATTTTAAAAATGTAAAACAAACTGTAAACGCCGCTGGGACGGACTCGTTCACCGCGGCTAACGAATAATCAATTCGCTTGTAATTGGCATTAAACGTTCTTCAAAGTGCATAAAACGCGAAACTCCTTCTTTTATATGTGCAGCGTGCGATGAGAGGAAGGGATCCGCACGAGCGAAATATAATGATTTACTGATCTTATAAAAAAAATAATAATAATGTTATACCTGCGTGTACGCGCGTACAACTTAAGAAATTAAAAAAAAAAAAAAATGAAATGAAATAAAAGAGAAGAGAAATGGCGAATCGATTGATCGTCGCTGTGATTTAATTTATGTAGTCCTGCGGAGATTTCTTTTTTAAGAGACGAGCGCGCAATCCCTTAATGGGCCGCGGGCCTTTAATCGCGTGGGCGATTATTTACGAGGAGCTGCCTAAGTCGGACAATTAATTCGATTGCAACACGAAGTCGCGATGCAGCCGCTCGATTAGCGCGAATCGACGCCGAGGCGCTTCTTACTTCCCCGTCGATTCGCATCTCGCGCGTGTCAATACGACTTTTTTTTCTGTTTTCACTTTGAAGGGACTATCGGTTTCATCTGCAATTTTTTTCGTTTGCCAATTATATATCGATTCGATACATCAACCATTTTTTATTTGTTCTTTAAATATTTATTTTAAACGTTGCAGTAAATATTTAATACAGCTTGTAACAGAAATCGCAGTGGTTCTAATGTTTTCAATAAAAAAATGAAGGTAAATAAATAAATGGATATTAGCAGTGATGCCTTGAGATTTAAATGAGTTTGTTAATTGCTGGTAATATATCGTAAAATATTCCGATAAAAGAAGCTCGTATTTATTTCGGCATCGTACGTTTTACTTTTTTTTATTCAAAATCCATTTATACTGATGGGCGGCTTCGTAGGGATCTCTGAAAATATAAGGTACGGGAGAAAACGCCGGGGGCCAAGCTGCCGGTGCCTCTAACGTGGGAACCCATGAGATGAGTCGGTTTAACTTTCATAAAAAGCCCTTATTATGTAATCTGCGTGGCTTTTACATGATACTTGATTTTTTTTACAATCAAGTTAGTTTTAATAAATTAATATCGAGTTTAGGTATTACGTAAAAAATTATAGTAGGCTGCATTGAATACATTTTTTTTTAAATATTTTTTTTAATAATTTTATGATCACGACTTTTATTTGCGCGAATATTTTGTTTTATTATGCACACACAGCTCCCACCTCTTGTCAATTTTAAATTAAGTTCAACGCAGCCATAACTAAATAATTTTATTAACAAGGCATTGTTAGGTCGTGAGGAGTAATTGCTCGTGCTAAGTTGAAACTGACACATTTATAACCACCTATTTCCCGCTTTCGCTTGATATTATTAAAATTGATACTTTGGTGCAATATAATTTTCCGCTATGAAATAAATGAATGATGGGGTATTTTCTCAGTTTTTATTGCACTCATTATGTAAACTTTTTATTGGTGTCGTGTCCGTTAATTATTACCCTATAGGAATGATTATATGTATTTTCCGATGAGTTTAATAAAATAATCAAACAGGCAGTCTACAAGTAGTTATAACTGAAATGAAAAAAAAAGATATTAAAACATCGGGTATTGACTCATACTTATAAAGAAACTTTCTTATACACTCTCAATAATTATTTAAACAAATAACCAATAAAAAGACTACAAAAGGGGGTACATAATTCTAAAATATAATAAAACATCCATTCACGTTCAAACCAAACTGAATATATATAAAAAAAAAAGATTCTTTTTTTACCTTAACTCATTACCTTAACTCATTAAATTCCGTCATGCGTTTACCCGCTATCTCCCGAAAGAAATTAGCAACACGCTTTCCGTCAGTCCCATTCCCACAATTTACACACGGCAATTACATGTAAATCGACCGTCAATCGAAACTCACGCGAGCGCCTTTATTATCATAAGCCCGCAAGAAAGTGAGAAGTATACGTCACGCCGCGAACTTTCCACCTACAACCTCGGCGTCATTATTACGTGCCCGCCGGATTTTACGCCCCAAGAGCGGGACTTATTATAATACGCCGGTATAACGAGCCGCGAGCGCGTACAGGGGGGCAGAGGGGGAGGGGATCGCGTGCGAGCGATAAAACACTCGTAGCGCGCGTGCGCGAAACAACAGCCTCCGGGGCGTCACTGTCTCTCGTTTTCCTTCCCGATGCACCTCTTTTTTTTGTTTTCTTATATGCACCTACCCCCGCCGAGTGCAGCTCTGGAATTTCGCGCCGCACGGTCGCCTCGATAAATCCCGGCCCCGCGCCGTAAATATCGCCGGCTATTCATCCTCCGCGATAATAAGGTACTAATGATATTAACGAGCCTCCCCCTTAACGACTTTATTATGTCAATGCCGGGGGACGTAAAGTCCGGCGCGATAAAGTGTATCAATTTTTAACTACCGCCTTGGTCCTCGGCAGATTTATAATTACCGAGCGTTAAAGTACCATTTTCTATTCTTTTGTCTCTCCTTTACTTTTTTTTTTATTTTAACTTTTTTTTATTTAAAAAAAAGGATTAAAGAGAATATTCGATGCAAACAGAGACGCAACTTGCGTCCAAACCGCATGGACTGGCTTCAATCAAGGCGATCGCCGAGGGCCTCACGGCGTCCGGAATGTTCCCCGCGCAACTGGTTCACCTTCTCGCGCGTATTACGCGCAAAGGTCGCACGCGGACCGGTCGCAAGGCTGCGCACGCCATCCAGGGCTTTCAGCGCGGTCTCAATCAGCGACGGCCCGAGGATGCAATTTCGACCCGGCCGGGGCTCCTCAGACGCGCGGGATATTGTGCGCGTGTCTCCGCGACGTATTAATTGCCACGACGAGATGTGCGCCCGGACGAGCCCTCCTCGTTCTTTTTCCATTTTATTTTATTTTGCTTCTTTCAAGCCTTTCTTTCTCCTTTTTCGTTTTTCTTTTTCCTTTGACTTCGCGTGAAAAGAGCGATTGGTGCGTGACGAGGCAACGGCAGAAGTGAATTCGCTCAAATTGGACGCTTATTTTGTTGACTTACTTTTCAGGCACGCTGCGCTGGTCCCTTTTCTCACGTCGGTCCATCGCCGCAGTTTATTTTGACGGTCTCGGTATTACGCGCATATTTTCATTTCGGAATAATAATAACTGCGACGTTTAAGAAATCGCGCGGTTAATATGCCAGCGAGGATATAAATAACGAAAATTTCTATTTCCAATGCGCATCGTCGGGAATCATTTCTCATTGCGCATTATAACGCGCTTTATTAATTTGATGCGTGGAATAAAAAGTAACGATAAAACATTGCATTAACGAACGCGAGTCTGCACAAATATTCGCGGTGTCTCGTAAATAAAATCCGTTTGAAGTATTGAGAAATTTCATGAATAATAATGAGCCTCCGCTGGAAGCTCAAGAAACGACGATTTTTTTTTCATCTTTTACCGCCGCCTCGGTAGTGTTTTGCTCCAACTCGAGAAAATATCTCGCGGTTCGGGGAAATTTATGATTATCCGAGCATTATGTCATTAGCCGCAATCCGCATCCGCGCGGATCGCCGTACACGCCTGCCTATATGCATATACGCAGGAACGAAATTCTCCAAAAGTCCGCGGCGCGGGAAAGCAAAAATTGCACCGTGCAGATGAAATATCCCGGGAGAATCGCGGGTCTCACCGAAGGCGTCCATCTGACGCTGCATGGAAGAAGAATTCGAAAAATGCCTCGCGGGCGAAGCGCAGAATTATCAAGCGTAATCATACACCGCGGCGGAGGGGCAGTGCCGTCCCCGGGTTTTTTAAAATCGCCCCCCACGCGCGCGCGAGCTCGCTTTTTTTTTCCTCCGGAGCGCTCCAAAACCGAGGCGCGCGCAAGGCTCCTCGGCCAAGGCGAATCTGATTGTAATATACGAGCTAATGGGGGAGAAAAAAGGGGGCGCTCGAAGGGCACTTAACGAAGCTTTCATTAGCGCCGGGAATGTCGTAAATTCGCGTAAGCGCGGCCCTCCCTCGTCGAGCGCGAGGCAACAACAGGTGGACGGATAATCGGCGCGCGCACGCCGAGGCCGCAACTATAAAACCGATCGTTCGCCCGGCCGGTCGGAGATTTTAATATTGGGTTACCGTAATAAAGTTACAACGCTAGGAGCGCGATGTATGTTAATTATCGTACTGTTATTTGTCTATTCTACTTTTTTTGTTTAAATATGCTATGGCTATATATATATGTGGGCAGCCCCCGCTCTTAGAAGTAATTCATGCTTAGCATGACAATCCGATGAGTAAATCAACTTTGATCGGATGCACTTCAACTTTTTAAATCGTGAAAATTAATTACTTAACGAGCAGTAAGTTTCAAAGTTATAGTTTCAAGTTATTTTTTAACTATATAAATTTTAATTTTTTTAGAATACTTGAGCAATGAGACCTCCTAAAATCAGTTGGTTCTGACAAAAATAAACTCATCTGAATAAAAGCAAAATTAATAGAACGTAGAACAAGGAGCTATGTAAATATTAAAAAGTCTATGAAATAAACAAAATATAATTGTACTTTTTTGTTTTTTTTAACGTCTCCTACACAATATAAATAAAGGTATATGGAAAAATTTTAGTTATATCCGAAGAAAAAGTAATTCTTTTCGTTAGTATTTGTTATATAAAGTTGAAAAAAATGAATAGACACGTATCGAATCGTGAGAACGTGCCTTTTCGTAACATTTGACAACCGCAAGGTTGAATATTGTATAATTTAAGATTTCCTATTCGACTTGCAGATTTTAACACGTATAAGCTTTTGTCAACAGTCTTAAGATTCATCTGAATTCATCTGAGAAGTATTGTTCTAGAAAAATCGAATGTTCTCCTCCACTGCAGCTTTTTGTTAGTGCAGGTATAAAAAGGCGAAAAAAATATAACAAACATCAGTTGAGTTGCTAGTAGAAGAAGTACATTACTTTTCTCACACTGCAATGTCTCGAGTATTCTTATTCCTCGTCGTCTTGTGTGTATTTGGTGAGTATAAATAATAAAATATAAATCTTTAACAACGGTATTATAAATTAATAATGTCTCGTGAAATAATGATGGATAAAGTGTTTGATTTTCAATAAAAAATTAGCCAATGTTTTAAAGTCTATTTAATCACTCACGTATATTATTACGTCCAATATTGAACGAGTATATTTCTTTTCATTTGTGTAGTTTTGCTTTCTCATAGAGAAAGCCTTGTGTCGCCAAAATATTTCGATCTTCAGATTTTGACGTAAAAGTAGTTATTTATGTTCAGAAAGACCACACAAGTACTTTTTAAAAATGTCTGTATGTTGTTTTCCCTTTTTAACTTCTAAACTACACGATGAATTATTCCCAAATTTTGTACACAATTTAAAGTCATTTATCATAAGCCCGCTTGAAAATTTCAAGTATTTTTGTCGATTAGCTTCAATTTTATAGCTATTTTTGTGTTTTTTGAAAATTTAAAAATTTTAGTAACTTTTGCACGAAGTGCTTGATTATTCTCAAGTTTTGCATACAAGTATTATTTGATTGTTGAAAGAACACTTCAAAATTTCAAGTACTTCTACTGAATACTTTCGATCTTAGAGCTATTTCAGTATTTTGTGAATTTTGAAAATTTCGGAATTTTCATAACTTCTAAACGAAGCAGTGGACGTGAGACTGCTTGAAAATTTCAAGTTATCTAGCGATCGGTTTCGATTTTAAAGCTAGTTAGTGTTTTTTAAAATTCAGAATTTTTTATTTTTTCTTCTAATTATTATTTTCTTTGTTGTATTTTGATTATTCTAATTCATATTTTATGTTATGTGACAAAAATGTGCTTTTACACTTAAGCTGTGTATTATTCACTTAAGCTTTATACATTTTTGAGGTTTCCGTTTATTGGTTTAGAGTTAATTTTGTTTGTCAAATGTGGATTAAAAATTAATTTGATTATTTTTCTCCTTCCAATTTTGGCCAATCAGCGTGCAGTCTTCTCGGTCATTCGACACCTTCACGTTAGTTTCATATTGATAATCCCTAGGGAGATTATCAGATTATCGCGATAATTTTCCCTCTAGTCTGTCAATTATTTTCTACGATTCTAACACGCATTATATGGTGCGACCTCGAATACTGCACGCCGATCGGCCAAAATCGGAAGGAGAAAAATAATCCTCCGAATACTACTCGACCTTCAAAATTGATCGAAAATTTTGAAGGTCTCGGGGTATTACAACTGAAAATTCAGGAGCTTTTCCATTCATTAGTTTTGATCTTCAATTTTTTTTTGAAAATTTGGAAATTTTCAGTTTAGCACTATTTTTTTTAGAGATGTAGACAGCTCTATGAGAAAGCACTGTGCCAGTGCAGTTGGCAGCATTTTTTAAATTTAAGTTTATAACAGAATGTATTTATTTTTTATATAGAATATTATTATTATGTGTCTATAGTATTTTTCTAATGTTTTCAAATGTGCTATAGCTATGAACGTGACAATCACATCTGCATTGACTCCACACCCATGTGGTTTCGATCCGTGGAAATCGAGAGATGATTATCCGCCAGAATGCGATGCTGTAAGTTAACTTCCGTCAACCGATAAGTTTCAGCTGTTTAAATCGTGAAATTAATTACGTAACATGTTTTAGTTAATAAATGGTTAACACGGCAGAGTGCCCTCAACCTCAACCCTAAATTTTATTTTTTTTTTAGAAGATTGAGGGAATGAAAAACCAAAAAAGCAAATTTGCTGTAAATCTTAACAGTTCTATGAAATAAACAAAATATGTTTGCATATTATTTTGTTTTCTTTTAACCTATTATGTATACCATAAATATATATAGAAAACCAATCGTTCGTCCGGCCGGCCAAAGATTTTAATACACAGATAAAAAGGATACTTAGAGCCAAAATTTTCCGTGTCTTAACAGTTAAGACACGAATTAACATTATTAAAAAAAATAATTAAATATATATCATTGATATTACTAATAATTAAATAAAAATGAATAGTATTCTTGAAGTTTTAATGATCACGCAAACATTAAAGATATTTATTATTACTTTGTACGCGTTTGAAATTGTTTAATACGAATAATTAAGTTAAAATAATTAAGTAAGGTTAGGTAAGTTAAACGTTTTAAAAAAAATGATAAACGATGAAAAATTAATAAAAAGTTTTATAAACTCCTTTAACTTTTAATACTGAACTAATTTTGACTTACATATTGTAATATATTATTATTATTTTATCTGTGTATTGGGTTACCGTAATAAAGCTACAACGCTAGGAGCGCGATGTGTATAAATGTTAATTATCGAACTTGTTATTTATCGCTTTACGAGCTCGCGGCTAAAGGAGCTTCCTATCCTTTAAGGAGGAAACTCGCCTGCCAGTTCGAAGCTTATCCCGTCTACGCTTAATGGAAGTAAACACCGTGAATTCCGCGTTGACGTTTTATCGAGCAGAGTCACTCTCTTTCTATTCGGACGAAGTTAAACCTCGATCTCACCGCGCTATCTCGAATCTGCGGCATGAGAATCTGGTTCTGCGTACGGATCACCCGTATGCTGTTGCGGACTCGCTTGGGCTCGGATCCTTTAATTTTCAACGGCTAATTTTAGCCCGAGACGATCGCTAAATCATCGCGGTAATGAAGCCGCGGTAATGAAGGGTATTACCGCATAATCGTGCGAGTGCGCGCGGTGAAATATTAATAGTTAATTATGAACGATATCGAATCGATTTCAATCAGTGAGGAAAAAGGGCCGCATTAAGGTGCTCGTTCATCTCGATCGGCCTCCTCGTCCCTCTCTTTATCGGCCAATTCGTGGAGACGTAAATCACTCAGTGCAGCGTCGGGGCATTACGGCCAGATCGATTTCTCGATCTGCACCGACGGCGAGAGCCTCTACATTGCAATTTTAGTGACGTTTGATTATGATTATTAATAAGATTCAATAGATTTTAAAAGCTTTTAAAGGATTATTTTGTAAAAGATTGCGTGGTTCGTTTTACGGTATATTATACAGATTGAAACTAAGTAAGTATTAAATAAATTATGATTTTATAGGCAGCAATGATTTGGGATTTGAGGAATCAAGATTTTACAATTTTTAATGATTAAATTGGGAAAAAAATAACAATTATTATGATTGCCATATTAATTTCCAAAAGGTCATTTATTTAAAACCTGACTTATTCAAAAGTGGTTTTATGATTACGAGCAATGAATAACCCTTCGGCCGATGGGTATCCGATCGCGTGTTATAAATACACACGCATGGATCCCATAGCTGTATACTCTTTCTTTCATTGCAATAAGAGACTGACACGATTTCGTAAGTTTTCTTAAGGATCACACTGTCAAGGTAGAATGAACGAATCGGACCGAAAGGTTTTCGAATTAAATTTTCATTCAATTTAATGAGGCGCCGTAATTACCAATGACGATGTACAAAAGGATTATACAATTCGATGTCTCATTATTTCAATTTATCCTTTGATAATTATTGGTTCACCACACGGATCAATCTAAATTATCTGAGAATCACCCTTCGAGATTCAATTTCAATCGTTTCATATCTCGAAGTATACGAAAGAAACTTAAAATACAACAAAACGACGATATAAACGAGGCTCTTCCCAAAAAGAATATACAATTCGCTTTTCTATAAGCAAAACAATAAAAAAAAAAAGAAAATCTCGATTTCAATAACAGAATTACAAGGGGTCGAAATTGCACAGCACGAGAACGGCGTGTCGACGCTCGTGGGAGGCGCGCTCGTGGGTGATGCCGCGCGCGCGAAAAGAGAACGAGTCGCTTTCGCGCGGCTATCTCCGCGAGTCGGCGTGTACTGCCACCAGGCGACGGTGTTTCCATCTTGTCGCTCCCCCGTGTCCGACAAGATCTTTATTTCGTCGTTCCCGCCGGGGCCCGGATTTATCCCCGAGGGCGCCGCGGGAGTCCGCCTAACTCCTTCTTCTCCCCCCTCGCTCACTCTCTCTTTCTCTCCAAACTGCGAATTTTTTTTATTGTCAAACGACCAGCCGCTTCCTGGCTTCTCGGGATTCAATTCGCCCGGGCGAATTTTAAATTGAATCGCTCGTTATGCCCGAGAGTGCGAAGGACCCGCAGAGAGCGCACTCCGGAATTTCAGACGGTTTAAATTCAAACATTTTAATTGGACGCTCGACTGGGGAAAATAAAATGATCGATCCTTGCGCTCGCGGTTCGTGGATATATCGGCCGGGCGTGTGCAACGTGTTAAGCGCGAGGCGCGGTGTAATGAGCCGCGCGTGACGGTTATAAGGTGTAGCGACAATGAGAGTTGCAGCGACGCCGCGCTGGCGCAACCCATAAAGCGATAGTGGCGGATGATAAGCGGCCACTACGGACGCGGATCTTTCCTTTCTGTCGAATGAATTATGCGCGCGTGCCGCTCGCTGGGCGCGCGATTCTTGAGACACGAGCTAAGTAAATGTTTACTCGCGATTGTCGCTCTGATTTCTATCGCGCACTTCGAGTAAATAACACTTACCCCATATAAAACTACTTCTCTTGCTTCAGTTGTTTCTTTCTCTTTTCAGATTGAAAGACTCGGAGATGACGTGACTTTTGTAATATTCGTCATAAATTATGTTATTTATGTTATTATAAAAAACGGAATGTACAGTTGTATAACTGTTTTATATAGAAAGTCTTTTGTGAAGACAAACTATTATTAGTTTTCCGATCGATACAGAATTAATACCCTGTATAGTACTATACGTTAAAAATTTTTAAATAGCTTCCGCGTGCATTACATGAAATTTTGATTTAATAAAGTGAAGAAATGAAAGCACATGCTTTTATCACGTCCCGATTGATTGCCCTTTATAACTCAGCCTATAGAAGCATTGCCTTGATGCAGTTTGCAAGAGGCTCTCACATAACAATGCATCGTCGGTTCGCTTTATTGACTAATTAATCGCTAATGAAACGATTTTTACCGCCCGCTTTCCGCACACCATAAATCCCTGTTAATTGTCGCCGCGGACCGGTCCATTATCCCAGCATCCGCCTCGACGCGGAAAAACGCGAGCTTCGAGAGCTTAATTAGCCGATCGGCCGCCCGCAATTTGTACACGTGCGCGCCGATAATTGAGCGCGTCGCGCGACTCTCCTCCTCCCCTCTGCACCTCCTCTCCACTCCAATCTATATACACCGCGCGCAAAAGTATCCGCCAACTCGCCCCGTGCCGGAATCAGGATAAGGTCCCCTTCGGAGTACTCCGGGGGATTAATTTATGTGAAAGCCCTCTTATTGAATTCATTAATGGCGCGCGTATTTTGTGGGAACGCGACCGAGCGGCGATAAGCGCGCGCTCGGACCTCCTCCCTATCTCCTCGTTAAAGGCTCGCGGGGAATCGCGCGAACGATAAGCGCATGCGCACGCGCGCCCTGTCCCCCCGCCGCGCCTGCTCTTCCCCCGGACCCCGGCGATAAGTCAACCAGTTGCGTGCGTCTCTCGGGGACCGGGGCCTTTTTTTTCGGCTCGAGCTCCGGCGAGCTAAAGACCGCTTTGGCCGGTCGTTTAGGCCGATATCGATTTGCAACAGTCCGGAGAACCTTCGATCATACTACTCAAGGAATGGATCGTTTATATTGAGTACGGTCGATGGAGCTTTACGCGCGGTGTACTTATTGCGACATTTCGGGGCAGGTAGTAAAACTTTATATTTTTATTTTTATTTTTTACTTATGGTGAAAGGATTTCGACGCTTAATCATTAGCTGCTTTTGTCAGCCGAAATCGAGGTAACATCTCTTTTAGAAGAGAAATCTCTGATGCCTTTTTTTTCTTGCATGATGCTTATTTTTCCTGTTTTACGATGTACTTATACTTCTCTGCTTTCTTATAGTTCGTCTGTGTCTATTTCTTTTTCTGCAATCACGTAATTAAAATATTGAGTTTTAGAAAATCGAACTCTAAATGCGATAGACGTCCGAATGTTAACAAGCGACACTTTTGAAAAGCACTTCGCGGCATTAAATTGCTAAGCTCAAACGTCTTAAAACCAAACGAATCAATTTATCCTCGAATTGCATTAGTCACGATCGACGGGGCTCCTCGACGATAGCTCACGTATAGATATAGATACGCCCGGCGTTCCCGCTAAAGCGGAGAACGAATTCAGCCGTGGAAAAGCGCTCCTTTTTTTTGCGCGCTCGCGAATACGAATAATGCGCTTCGAATGTCGAAGCGAGGGATAGTATTACCCGCTAGACATCGGGGATCACGTGTACTCTCGTAGCGGGACACTCGCGCCGTATCTGGAGGCGAGCGCAAGAAACTCAACACGTCGGGCGAGCCTGGCTCCAGGCGATCGGGGCCCCGCTCCCTAACGAGACCTAGCATTCCCGGCGCAATTAATTGCACTCTAAGTACCGTAAATCAAACCCAAATGAGAGCGAGCGGCAAAAAGCCGGGGCGATGATAGACGGGTAAAAATAATTGCCCTCTTCATCGATCGCTCGCATCTATACACATTTTCTTTTCCTTTCTTTTCTTTCCTTTTCAATTCAACCTCGGCGAGTACTCCGTCCTCTTTTTATGTATATATTAATCAGTGTAACGGCTGCAGCTTACAACTTGTAATTTCTGGCGGGGGTAAAAAAGTCTGTCGTGCAGGCGTATCCTTTCATTACCAACAATGAGTAGTTCATGCGACGTGACGCGAGCGTAAATTGCTCGCGGTATAAAACAGTCTGTTGCTTTTTGCGCGCGGATCGAAATTAAGCGTCCGCAGCTCGGGCGAATGCGTGTGGATTGTATCCGTGCGAAAAAGGACCGAGCAGACCCACCGCGCGCACCGGGGACTCTTTAATCCGGACAAGATCGAGGCGGCCGGTTAGCGGAACGATTAACCAATCGCCATAATTAAGACACACTCGGCGTCTCCACTTAGCATTTGTATAATCCAAAGTCGATATTTGCATTCGGGGCTCCTTAACGATTTGAGGCGCCGGCGGACTGCCGGGCCCTCGTTACCTCCTTTTCCTCCGATCGTCGCCCAGGCTACTAAAAATCTCTGCATCGGTGATTCACTCGATTCACCGGTTTCGGAGTAATAGTCGTTTAGATAAGCGCCTCGAAAATTAATTCCTAATTGTCAATGGCTTCGTTCACCGGCAGCTGTATATATAACACTCGAGTAAAATAAACAGGCTTTTTATTTGTTTTTGTAAAATATAGACACGTGCTTGATAATAGTCAACGATCGATCAAAATCTTTACACACCATAGATACAAATAAGTCATAATTACTTGCAGGATTTGTATACGTAACAAAGAATCCCTCGGGGAAGAGAATAGCGCGCCTCCATTTGTCGCGACGAGTATCGCCGCCACTTTTCATCCCTCGACTAGATACAAAGCAACACCCCTCGGCCTAGCGATTCGTCCCAGCGGCAATCCGCGCGGATAAGTTATCCGAGCCTCGCGGGGCCCCTCCTCCATCATTCTTCCGGCGGTGGTGTGTAATTCGAGCCGATCGGCCGATTCATCGCGGCGCATAGCCCTGATCGCCACCGTTTCCCTCCGGTCGCGCGCCTCTCGGAGCCTTCCTCTCCCTCCAGCGCCCACAGCGTGATATATTAATTTATAAACTAGTTTAGTTATCCGCGGCGCGGTTTAACGGCGACGGGCCCCCGGGGACCGACTACCGCGCGCGACCGTATAACTCAATCGAGGATGCGCGCCGATTTTCCCGCTACCGATCCTCTCTCGGTTTTACGAGCGGTTTCGCGGTCTTCAAATTTCATCTCTTTATTTTTTAGCAACGGTATCGCGGCGTGTTGTTGGTCATAATTTTTTTTTTCCTTCTCTCTTGGCGTTCGGCGATCGGAGAGGCATCCGCGTCAGGACGATTTCGTCACCAGTGTTTCTCTGCAAAAAATTTTTGCCGCCGGCCTCCGGCGAATAAAAATAAGTTAATTGACGTGACGAATGTAACGCGCTGAGTAAGGCTAAGGCGAGAATTTAATGCCATTTTGCTGCTTACGTAAAATTACGTATTCGTTATTTTCGTACGCATTGTTTGCCGGGTAACATCCAAACAGGTTACTGATAAAAAAAAAAGCAGCGTATAGCAGGCATGGCGCTTCTGTATGAATGAATAGAGAATAAAAATAACCATCCTCGGGCGCTCTGGGTTTTTCCAAAAGGCGAGACTTACTTGCCGCGTAGCAGATGGCAATACCCGTTCCGGAAGCTGCGTCACGTGCCCCCACTCCTGATGCCGGCACGTGTCGGGCAGTCGACCGATCGGTAATCACGAGATTTCGAAGGGATTCAAGCCTCAGCCCTCTAACGAGGCGCTCGCTCTCTCGAGAGACAGTCGGAGATTTTCGTTCAGAAGCAACAGTTGCGCGACTCGAAAGCCTCGGCCGGACTAGTTCTACTTACAAGTTGACGAGTAATTGCAGTGGATATTACGTGGAATGAGCGACAAATTAAAGCCATTTCTGTGGTTCTTAGTGGTACGAGGAAGCGCGCAAGGACCCATTACTGATTCTGCGTCCTTGGGACTTATGCTTTGAATGTCTCGATGTAAGTCTTTGAAACTGCAAAATTCTATTTTGCACGCTTTTTCTTTGCTTTCTCTATTGTGGAATTGGATTCGAAATTAATCGATAAAATTATTGATCAATTAAATCATTAATTTTGTTTTAATATCCTTCAGTAGTGAATTATTAATAGACTCATCAGCTTAAACTACTCTACGGGTTGAAGGCTTAGTTTCTCTTGTTTTTACATCTGCATTTGCTGCTGATGGGTTATTTATATCCTCCTCGCATTCTATTCGAGAGTTAAATGACCTCCAATTCGAGATGAATTTTCAAGATTCAACAAAATTTGTTTTTTAATTCTCGTTGCAAAACCATTTATATAGTTGTTTTAACTAAACATTTAGTTTAATCAACCAAAGTTTCCGCTAAACTAACTAAATATTTAACTACAAGATCAATTTTTTAAGTAAATTTTGTTGTCAATTCAACTATAAATATTAAATTAAATATTAATCAACAAATTAATTATGCAAGTAGGATTTATCAATCTATAACAATGTTTTTTCATTACTGTGCAAAAATTCTATGCGAATAGCCGTCTTCATCGTACACATTGACTTAGAACGATGACAAAGCGTATGAATCCACATCGACAGAGTGTCCCCCACAGTCATCGTTAATCCCGCGGCGAGGATCCTCCGCGAAACGGCCTATCGAACAAATTAGCGGCGCGATAGCGTCGACAGAGACAGATCGATCGGGAGGCATGATACGAGTACGCGCCTCCGCGTCCCTCCCTGAATATTCATGGGATGCGCCGGAGCCGTGGCATTTTCCTCGCGAGTCACGACTGTTATGAAAAGCTAATTGCGAGCCGCGCGACACCGGCGCATAATGCCCGCGCCTCGTTTAAAGCCGACGAGGCGCTGCCTTCCCTAATGAGAAACTGTCCGCTTCCATTTCACGGCGCGCGATGCGCACGCTTATACGGCTCTATAATGGAATCGCGGAATTTTGCATTTACATTGCTCCGTGCACCTCTTGCACTGTAAGAAGTGCGAAATTGAATGTTTTTCTTCGACGGGGAAAATTGCTTGCGGGATATATTATCACGCGGCTAATGCCCGAGTGTATGTAAAAAGTTAAATCGAGCTGACAGGATTATCGGAGTTGAAGATTAAACAAATTCGAAATGAAAATTGCTGTGTAACGAGTGCGTAAATTCACGGCTGCACGTTTATCATGAGAAGCCTGTATATGCTTTCCCGCGCACTCAGCTCGCGGCGAATAAATTACGATTGTGCCCCGCGCGCGCGCGCGCTTGCTTATGCAAATAATCAAATTTCACGAATCGTCGCGCGATTTGCATAACTTCGCCAGGCTAACTTTAATTATTTCTTCATGCCTCTCGGCGTCGGCCCCCGCGAGTCTCTTGCATTAGCCACGGAGATTTATCTCCGTCGGAAAATCTAATACTACTCGCGCGATCGCCATTAAAATGATCGCTCGCCGCGGCTCACTTCCAAAGTGCAGGGCCTTAATTAATACGCGCGCCCTCGCGACCGACTTATCCGCCCGTGCGATCTTCGCGTCCGACTCGCGGACTCGTATATACAACAAAAAAAAAATGCCTCTATCAGCGGTTGATCGGCACGAGGACTATACGAGCCACCGTCTCCGATAAAATCCACGTAGGCCGATGTCAATTACTCGCCGTTGATAAAGCGGCCGGCAGGTCGCGAGGAGGACGCCGGGTAAAGCGATGGAACGTCGACTTGCATTACGTCGATGTCAACGCCGAGGGCCGCTCTCCTTCTCCTCCTCGATCGTAAACTCGTCGAAGAGCGAGATTAAGAGCAGGTGGGTGTGTCCCGTCGCCCGACGAAGACCAGTTTGCTTTTTAGCCGGAGCTATTTTGAGAACCGCGTCTGCGCGAAGGACGCGCTGCGGGGTGAATTAGCTCGTTACCGCTGACACGCGAACGGGATTTTCGGTGGCTGCTCACGAGGTTTCGTCGGGCTCGCGTGAGCCCACCCGTGGATCGGGCTGTGCGGCTAATAGGCTTCACTTTTTTTTTGGGTCGATATGGCGAGATCTTCGATTTCGTAACTGTAGTCCCAAACTCCTGGGCTCATCTTGCTTTATGTCTTTATATACGTTCTTCCATAATATAGTTATTCGAATTCTTAGACATTATACGATTTTAGAGCCGAGGCTGAAGTGCCTTTCAAAGATCTAAAAATCTCATTTCTGGAAGGTTATCGAGGAATGTCGATCGAGAGATTTTAACAAAGATTTCACACACGCGGAATGGTGCGAGTTCGCCAGGCCGTTACAATTGGGTAAAGGAGCGGATAAAATCAGGCCCGAAATTACGTAATAACTCGTCGGTTTTAATTAGAATCGTCCTCTGAGCCGCACGCGATTCAGGAAGAGTCGAAAATTTTTACTGAAATGTGCCTTTGTATACTGCTAATTTAGTCCAGGATGCGAGCAAAAAAAAAAAAGAAACGAGAAACGGAGACGAGAAGAGACAGGAGGATGAGCCTGGCGGCATAACGAAATCATTATTTTTGGAATAGGCTAGATAAGCCTTTTTTTCGCTGTAGACCTCGCAATTATAATATCTGCATGAGACGAAGATTAACGGTAAAAGTGGAAGGTTTTTTAAAAGTTCGTCTAGCAGAGCGCAACTAATGTATTATGTATAAAGACTTTGTAAATAACTTTTATTGCCATCCTAAATCACACGAGACGTAAAGAAGTCTGTAGAATTGAGGCTTCCTGTGAATTAAGTCTCTTTCTACGACTTTGTTTCATTATCTAGCTAATGTATTGGACTACCAAATAAAAGCGAATACAATTAGCATACGCTTAATCGAGATGATCGCTCATTTATGCATATAAAATAAACGAAACTTTGAGTTATTGCATGATGTCTCCATTTGAAAAGTATATAGTTAGATAAAAATTATTCATTTCTTTGCAAACATTTCTATGCAGTAACCTTGGGATTAAACGATCAGTTTAGTAAATATTACTTAAAACTTTTGGTAAAATTATTAACGTTTATCGAGTATTTCTTAAAACGTTGAATGCCATGACCTAAAAATCAACAGCACATTGTAATTTTTATCTATAATTTGAGAATAATTTTCTTAGTATCGATGTTGCGTCAATTCCCTGCGTAACTTAATGTAACAGCTATTTAAATTTAATCAATTGCATTGAATATGATAAGGTAATTCTTGAACTGTCGCTTCTAATAATGCGAATTTATTGCCTGCATTAGATACCGCCTTAAAAATTAAACATTGCGGGAACTTCATTCTAATACATGTATATTTGATGTGTTGCCTAATTATATTCTTTAGAAATAAATTATTTATCTTATCATCAATGTTATTCACGGTACATATAAATTTTAGGAAGATCCTCTCAATTAAGCTGGACACGTTCATACCGAATTATCAGGTAGTGTGACACAATGGAATGTTTGAGAAATTTAATTCTTATAAGTCTACTGGGCAATTGGGCCGTTGGACAAACTACTATTGAAGGTAAGATTTTTTTTTTTATTAAGCTGAATAAATTCATTACAACATTTACTATAAATAAATTATTTGTAGGAATATTCACTAGAATATTCGACGGAACGATTGCAAAGCCTGAAGATATCCCTTATCAAGTAAATTTTTTTTTTTTTTAATTAAAATTTTTTTTGAAGTCATAATACATCTGTTGATATTTTGTAGGTATCGCTTAAATCCGCGAAATTTTTAAGACACTTTTGCGGTGGTTCTATTTTAAATGAGAATTACGTACTCACTGCAGCTCACTGCACAATTTCGTAAGTTGCGATATAAAGTAAAAATTAATATTCTGCTGAAAAGCATTGCAATACTCTTTATTTTTTTTAATCTTTTAGACCTGAAATTGAACTGAAACCAGAAGATCTTTTAATTCACACTGGTACTGACCTGGAAAACAGTATATCTACGCACAACGTAACTTCAATACAAAGGCACGAACAGTACAATAGAGATGATTCAGCTGTCAACGATATAGCGTTACTGAAGGTAAATCATATTATGGTCTCAAAATTATCTATAATCTATTAATAATGGTTTTAAATAGGTGTCGCCACCATTCACATTCAATCAATTTGTATCTCCAGTCAAACTACCAAGACCGCATGTAATTATCCTGGGCAACACAAAAGCCGTGGTATCAGGTTGGGGAAGCACAACTTTCGTATGTATTTGTATTTTATCAGATTTTACTTTCTATTAAATGAAAGAGATACACAATGTACGACGAAAATTTAAAATTTCAGCCAAAGTATACGGTCCCCATGAAACTTCAAAGTGTGACCGTCCCAGTTATTGATACCGATCACTGCCAGAGAATTTACGATGCAGTGTCATCGGCAATTTATTCAACGCACATATGCACCCGCGTAGTTTTCGGCGACGGAATAGGCGCCTGCACTGTGAGTTTTCATTTCAAATAATTTTTTTTTTAATTATTATAATTCTCATTCAAAATGTAATATGCAAAATTTCTATCAGGGTGATTCCGGCGGTCCATTGGTCATAAACGGTGTGCAAATAGGCATCGTGTCCTGGTCCCGCAAGGAGCCTTCCTGCGGCAGTTCACTTTACCCGAACGTTTACACGAGGGTAGCTGAATACGTAGACTGGATCCAGCAGCACTCAACATAAATAAGCGAGAATAATAATCGACATATCGCAACTTTTTCTCTAATAAACTTCTCTCGAATACCACTATTTAGTAAGCCAGTATTCATTTATCGGCGACCACTGTAGCGGCCGGGACTGTCTATATAAATACCGTCTAAACGGCTCAGTAAAATTCAACAGCCCGTGAAATAGAGAGCGTAATCTGAACTACAACTTTATTAACGGTCAGCGCGAAAAAGGATTTGCAGTAAATTCGCTCGATTCATTTGCACACCTGCGGCGAGGCGGGTGGAGGGGGCACGACCAGCGCCTTTCCCAACACCTCGGCCGACAGCCCCGAAATATCAGGAAATCGTAAAGTGGAAACTTATGAGTTCCGCCGCGGTCGAGGCACGCGAAAAGCGCTTCTGGAATGAACTAAAAAAAAAAACAAAAAGGATTTAATGACGTGGCGGGAATTCGATAATCGCCCGTTTAATTTGCGTCTCGCGAGGCGGCGAGACACTTAGCCGCGGCGTGTCGAGTGGCCCCGTTAATTTCGCTAATTAAGTTAGCAAACGGGCGCTGATCGCGTTTCGCCCGGCGGCCGTTTAATTCTTCGCGGGCGCTTATTTTCTCGCGCGGCAACTTCCACCCGCGGGGTGCGGGAGCAGTCGGTCGGCCGGTTTCCTTTTTGTTCCCGGCCGTTCGTTAGCCTCCCGCGAAAGCTCGTTCGACTCTCGTGCGTCTCTTTCCTTCTCTCTCTCTCTCTCTCTCTCTCTCTCTCTCTCTCTCTCTCTCTCTCTCTCTCTCTCTCTCTCTCTCTC
>JAWWEN010000038.1:23782838-23816772 GCA_035582955.1 Sycophila texana
ATATATATATATTCATTGCATTCGCCTACTGCCGCCCTCATTTGTAATATAGCGATGCCTCGAGGTGCAATCATTTCGTTTATTAATTTTCCGGTGGCGTAGATTTCGTAACGGAAAAGAAGCTCATCCAGGGTGAATGGCTGTAAACTTTGGAGGAGGGCACATTCGGGATCTCCTCCTCTTCTCGTCTTCGCGGTTCGGGAGTCGAGAAACACTACTCGCGCGCTTGTAGCTGCCTCGCGGGAGCATTATAAATTTCATAGGAAGGGGAGAGGATGGCTCACGGGAGGTGCAGAGATTTAGATAGCGCGAAAGAATTTGCTATTACAGCTTGGCCTCCTTTCTTTTTGGCGCATATTTTTACGACCACCGAACTCAGCGACATCGAGCTGCAACCGAATCGTATAGTGTCAGCGTTTTAAAAAAAAAAGAAAGAGATCTACAAAAGATTCATTGTTATTTTTATTTCTACTATTTTGAAATTTAGTTCCATTTTGTATGAAAAGCATCCTTTTTTATAGCTGATTTATAATGCATGTATAAATATATAAGTGAAGATTTTTTCTGTTTTACGTCTCAATCAAGTCCAGTAAAAATTCCTTTG
Source organism: Sycophila texana (assembly GCA_035582955.1). Lineage (NCBI taxonomy): Eukaryota > Metazoa > Arthropoda > Insecta > Hymenoptera > Eurytomidae > Sycophila > Sycophila texana. The sequence goes on from JAWWEN010000038.1 coordinate 23,783,443, forward strand.
ACGCCTCGCCTTGTTTTTTTAACCGAATTCATATATGGGACGTTCTAATGCGGCCGAGAGACGATGACCATCATTTTTTTATTGACTTGTTCCGATTAAGTTTCGTTGCGGCTAATGATCGTAGGACTATTGGAGGATCTCGCGTCGAAGCAACGGCAATTCAAATGTTTTTTTCTTGCGCTCGAGAGTCGGCCGATTTCGTTTTTACGAGAATTTTATCGGCCGTTGTGTAGATCCGATGACTCGGACGGCGCAGGCTTTTAGATTTTAAAATAACTTTTAAGTGCGGCCCCTTTTATACACGAACGCGCATTTTGACATCATGCGTATAGAACCGCGCACGGGGAAACGGTGACGGATATTAAAAGCCAATTTCGATCTTTACTGCACGGGTGTTTATTGCGAATTGTAAAGTTATTGATCTCCTTTTAAAAACATCCACATACACTTTCCTCGTTTCTTTTTTCGACTCGACTCTCCTATTTGACTTTGCGATATAAATTTTACGATAATTCAAGGTGGCGTTTTATTCTCGAAAATGTCATTCTCGCATTAATAACCTCGCTGGGATCCAAAGTCAAATGCAAAATAAAAACGTAAAAAAATCATTCGAGGAGAAAAAAAAAAGAAATCGATTCTCGCGAAGAAAACAGATCTGCATGCGCGCGGTGCAGCGCGACAGCCAACCAACCGATCGCGGGGCGACTCCATCTGGAAACGAGTTTTCCAATGCTCGCGTCGAGCGATTTTTACCCCGACCCGATAGCGATACTCGCAAGTACGTCGATCTCCTTTTAGAAAGTCAAAACTCAATCCCTCGTTGGATGCTCGAAGCCCGTCCACCTACTTCTTGGGCGCAGCAGCACACGCCCGAGTGAGCACCTGAGGCGGCGCACGCCGCAGCCCACTTCGACGCGCCGCGAAAATCGCCAGCTGCCCCGGGGGGAGACTTTCACTCCCACGCGCGCCAAGTGTCTCTGGAGGTGCGATTATTTGCTTTTGAAAATTGAGGTGGTCAGTTGTTTCTATTTTCATGTTGAGCAAAAATAAAATGATTTGAGTTGAAGTTTGATCATGTAACTTATCACTAAACGCAATGAATTAATGTTAACGATTTTTTTTTTTTTAAGACGGATAGCTGCAATTAATCTTACAGCAAATAATAGTATGTTTCGAATTTATGCGGTGAAAAGAATTTCTATCAAGATTTGCAATAGTTTCTTTTAACGCTCTCATGACTGATTGACCGAGCAGGAAAAATTTCAATAATTTCGTGCAATAAAATTTCTCAGATTTCTAATCGACTTTGAAAGGAATTATTGGAATGTTTCCAATTTGTCTTAAAGAGTGCTTAAGAACATTAATTCTCGAAACAGATTTTCGAATGCGTCAGGTTTGGCACCTAAGCACCACAAGGTGACAACGCGAGATCAGCTTGCGCACAAGTAACGGACCTTTCCTTATCCCGAACAAAAAGGAAAAAGCAGCCACGCAAAGAACAATCCTCGAAAAGACAAAAGCAACAAACGCCTCGTTACTTTCCCGATAAAAGCAAAGAAAGGACAAGCGAACGGTCGGAACAGCATCCTTATCAGTCGCACGAGTAGGAATTTCGTGAAAAGTCTGGTAGAACACGTGGCTTGGGGTTGATCGTTCTGACAAGCGGAGGCCCGGCAGGTTGTTCCGTCCGCTGGTACCGCAGTGCGCATATAATACACGCCCGCCGAAGGCAAGACGCTCATGAATGGGGGGCATCCCCCCGACGGAATCCGGTCCATTCACGCCGGTGGGTCCCTCGACTTTTCCCCTTCCCCCCCCCCCCCTTCTTCCAGGCAACGGAGGACGCAGTCGTAACGAGCGCTGAGTTATTGTTTTCATGCCGACACGCAGAGGCTTTTAGGGGTCCCGGCGGGGCCTCGCGCTATCTTCGGCATCTGATCCGGGTCCCGGGGCGAAGGCGTAGGTGGCGAAAAGTCCGGAGGCTGGCGCCTCAAGAATTATTGGCCGGCGTCTGCCCGGGCCCGTCAAGTGCCAAAGCGCAACGGCTAATTATGTGCTCGATGGGGGAGGAGGGGATCGCCGCTCGGCGATGAGAAAGCTACTGCCGCGGCCTTTCTTTCCTCGGCCGAGAGGGCCACCTTTTTTCCGCGTCTGGTGTGACTGCCGGTGTGTATGGAGCGGGACCGGAGGCAAACCCTCCGACGAGGGACCGCGTCGTGATTTATATTCGAGGTCGGAGGCACAACTCGTCAACGGGGTTTTTGGCAGGTTTCCTTATGCCTTTCTGCGCTGTGTCCTGGATTAATTGTTTCCTGCGGTGCCCCGCGACGATAATTAGAGCTTTGCGCACAATGTGACTATCAAAATATTTATGAGTTATTTTATTTTTTTTTTCTTTTACAATTTTTAGTGTCGAGGACGATCGTGAGAAGCTCGCAGAGAGGTGCTTGAGAAAATTCGAGAGATTTATGCCCGCTGCGTTGAATAACTGATTTTTTAATCGGTAATTGCATATGTGTTTCTAAGCTCACTCAACTTCGTGCGTAACCAGATGTAAGTTTACATGCTACTTCTACAAGAAAAAAGGTAATTATTGCAATAATAATTTCCAACGCGATTGATAAGCGCTGTCGTGCAGTGTATATATGTAAAGGAATTGCGGTATGCGCGAAACCGAGCGAATACCAGATAAATTTTCCAATTACAATTTAATAACATTAAACGCGATCCTGAGGAAACTTAATAAATTGTACCGACGCCCAGGCGCATTATTTACGCACGTGAGAAAAGAAGGAAATGCAAATGGCCGCTGATAAATAGCCGCGCGCGTGCATAATAAATGCGCGTAATAAGCGTAATACTAATGGCGCCGGTTACAGAGCATTGCGAAATCCCCGATAATAATCGCTTGTCAGTCTTGCGTCGGCGGAATTAAAACTAATTAAATTTAGAGCCGCGCGCGCATCGCCGCCCTGGTCATCGGCCAGCCGATAATTATATTAAAATGGAAAATTATGGTGATTACCGGGCCGAGCGGCGTTCGACTTTTTTATTCAACGCGGGGCCGATAATAATTGGTGTAAATGCGCGCGCCTCGTTGTTGGCGCTGAATAAAATTAGCCAGTTTAAAAGCGCGCGCTCCCTATATATACGCATACATGAAGTCATTATCGCGCCGCAAAGGGATGATAAATTCTTCAATTTGCAGTAAATTAGTGCAGCGCCGAGAAAAATTCTCTCTGCCATCGGAAAAATTTCCGGCGCTCTCGCGAAATTAGCGGCGCGCTAAGTGTACCCAAAACGAGCCATAAACCGCGGCTAAACGAGTCAATTAGAATTTATCTCGTCCGAGAATCGGTTCAAGGAAAAAAAAACGAAAGAAAAAGATCGGCATTAATTAACTGACTAGAAGTCGTTTGTAGGTAAGCACGCGCGCTTATCGAAGCCGATAATAAATTGAGACAGCTCTCGAGAGACCGCGCGCGCGCGCGCCTATGCAGTCGACAGCCTCCAATTTTGAAAATGAAACGTCCGAATATAAAAAAGGCATCGGGGCTCCGGATGGACGAGCCGCTCGTATTTTTCCCCAATCAACGATGCTCGACGGCGTCGCTCGCACGAACAATAAAGCGTGATTTACGCGGCGTCCCTCGGCGCGCGATAGAATCGTCAAGCGGAGGTGCCGCCGATACGCGTCTGTAATAGACGGCATAAATTCGAAAAGGCAGGAGCGCCGCTCAAGCTTATACGGGACGACGAAACCCGAGTCGAGGAGAGAGAGTCCATCCATATTCCGGCGGCGCTGGCCTCCGGCTCGCGTTACCGGGAGGCGCTTTTTTACGATAGACTCGCTCCCGCGGTACCATTAATAAGGAGCGTGCCGATCGCGGGGATGATACTCGAAGGGGTAATCGCGACTTTCCCGAAATAATTTGGCACGAGGAAAAATTGCGATGGTGAACTTCTTTCTTATATTGGTATAATTTTACGCTGGAAAAAGGTTTTATCCGCTTACCTCGGTTTGAGAAGGTATATACACGGAGTTGAAAATGCCAATTGCGCAATCGAACGTGTGTGGTTCAGGTGAATAAGTAAAATGAGACCTCATGTTTAATGGGTTTGATAATATGCAAATGGGTTGTCGCTACAACTTAATTTCTCAAGAGAAATTCTATTCTGTGCAGTAATGTTTGCTAAATATGAATATTAGATACGAAAAAGTGTCTAATATAACGTCAAGCAGCACGATATTTAAAGAGCATTGTTCTTGAATAAATCAATGAAACTTGGTACTAAATATAAACCTGATTCGAACCTGTTGCCCGTAGACTTTTCTGAAACGCCGCAAAATAAATCAAAACGCATTGCATAATGCTAATATTTCCATTGAAAAGAAAATCGGTTCTCGAAACTCGAATTTTCAATTGTCCCGGCAGCGGCGTAAGCGCACTCCGCAAAAACCCAAATGTATAATAAGTATCCCTCGCGAAAACGAATCAGCCGAGAGAGGGAACCGTCGACAGGCCGAGCGGAGGCAATAAACATGAGCGAAAACGCCTGCCACTCGCTCGCGTCGGCGGCCGCCGATCGTCTATCCCCGAAGTAACGAGAGAGAGGCGCTGCGCTGCGCCTTTTGTCTCTGGGGGCCCCGGGTAAAAAATGGCCCGGGGCATTTTTCGCGGCTCGTCACACGCGCGTCAAACTGGCCGGGCCCTCCCGAATCGCCGGGCTCTCGACTTTTAATGGCGCTTTGTTATAGCCCGCCGCGTCGAGCGGGACGTTTTTTCCGCGGGACACCGATCCGCGCCTCCTTTGTCTCCACCTCCCTCGCCGGGTTCATTTTAATTGGATTTTCGTCGAATCTTCCTCCCCCCTCGCCTGCTCCCCCTCCGTTTCTTTCGATCGGCCCGCGCTCGCGATACACATATATGCAGCGACGCGGAGGCCGCGCAACGACGCGTTCCCACAATGCGCGAGCGATCGCCTCGCCGATTCCTATCTCCGCGAGTCCCGCGCCTCGATTCCGCCGGGGGCCCGCGATACATCATCGATGCCACGCGCACTTTCTCCCTCGTTTCTTCGCTTGTCGCGGTGCCGAATTTTTTGGTGCCCCGCAGGGGAACGACTTCGCCCCGCGATTGCGCGCTATTTATACTGATTGTTCGTATAGGAATCTCATCTTTTCCAAGATTTCACCGACACGCTGATTTACTCTAACATTAAACTAAGATAAACATGACTGTCGCGTATTTATAAAAGAAAAAAAAATATTCATTTTAATCGTGTATTACCTCTTTAGAAATTAATACAGAATGAAAAGTAGATGATCTGACACTTTATAAGAGGAACCAGACGGAAACATTGTTTCTTCAATTTAAAAATGAAAAATGTTAGAAATGAATACAGTGAAAAGTATGCCGAATTTTTTGGTGCCCCGCAGGGGAACGACTTCGCCCCGCGATTGCGCGCTATTTATACTGATTGTTCGTATAGGAATCTCATTTTTTCCAAGATTTCGCCGACACGCTGATTTACTCTAACATTAAACTAAGATAAACATGACTGTCGCGTATTTATAAAAAAAAAAAAGAAATATTCATTTTAATCGTGTATTACCTCTTTAGAAATTAATACAGTGAAAAGTAGATGATCCGACACTTTATAAGAGGAACCAGACGGAAACATTGTTTCTTCAATTTAAAAATGAAAAATGTTAGACATAAATACAGTGACACTTCATAAGAAGAATCAGACGGAAAAATTGTTTCTTCAATTTAAAAATTAAAAATGTTTCGAAACTTTTATTAAACTTTTATTCGTTGAGACCTCGATATAAAAAAAAAAAACTATAATATACATAACTTTCAGTGGAGAACGCCGCTCGTCACTCACTCGCGCGTTAATTCTAAATTCCCATTCAGGCCGTATCCCGGAAAGATGAAGCCATAAACGTCTCGTTCCATCGCGTGCCATCGCGCCACTACCGTCGCGCTGCTCACGGGCATCAAAAATAAAAAAAAAAAGGCACCTCGAAACTTTCCTGGAACAAAGGCACGTCGTCCAGCTTTATATGTGACCGGGTCAGCCAGTCAGATTACGGGATAGCGAGCGTCCACTAAATCGCCCCGGCCAACACGTTTTCCCGGTTCATCCCGAAAAAGCTTCCTCGTAACGACCGTCGACGGAGAGAAGCCTTCCCTCGGCTTTTCCGCTCCGCAAATTGCCAGGCCATTGTTTGATATTATACCAGTCGCGTCTTCCTCCCTCCTCACTGTAAGTGTCCGCGCCGCGTCGACGACCCGCGCACGTTGATTTACACCTCGGCGTAAAATTGAGCGGGTTCGACGCTTGTTTCTCCAATTGCTTACCCTTCGCTCTCGCGTGTAATTTATTAATCGCCGCTTCCGAGCGCAGCGCAGCGCCGGTACTTGCATTATCCACCCCGCGGCTCAAAGGAAGTAAAGAAAAAAAATATTAAAAAAAGATTTCAATTTACGTTTAACGAGAAACAATCGAAGCGGCGCGTAAGCCTCGTTGTCGTAAAAACGGCGGGACTCGATTCGAGAAAAGATTCAATATAGCCAGGCGGTCGGTCAATAACCATAAAGAAGGCGCGGGCCGATGCATCATCGGACTTTTAAAAAGACATCGCGGCAAAAAGCGCGCGGCGAGTACACCAGCGGATCCCTTAAATTATCATTGTAATCGGGCTCATTACTCGATACCCCGGGCGCAATTATCCCGAGGGGGGGGACTCGCACGGCCAATGACGTATGTACGCGCCGGGCCCCGCTCGGCAGTAATGGATGCGTGCGCGCGCCGGGCTACCGGACTGCCCCGATGAAGACGCGAAGGGCCGCGCCGCGGGAGGCCACGGCTTATTTAGCACCGCAGCGGCTGCGCGTGTACAGGTATTATTTGCCCTTTTCTCCGGCTCCGTCTGATGGGGGTACGGCCTCGGGAAAAGCGAGCGGTGGAATTGAATTGATCGGAATTTAATGTACGATCCTTCGGCTTGTTTCCTTCATTTTTTTCGTTTAAGTATCGTAATATCTGTCGGCTTATGGGTTTTCGTTTTGTTAGGGGCATGATTGTTGCTTCAATGTATATACTCGGCTATTGAATCGCGTATTTGTACTCGGCGAGATGCGCTTTACGGTGTCAGCGGTAGGGATTTTCTTTTACTCCGAAATAAATTATATACAAGCTGACCGCGAGAGACACCGAGTGCGATATATTACATCTTGTAAGCCCATCGTGGCGGTAATAACTTTTGCGAGCAATAAAACATCCAATTAATAAATCTCGCAGGCGGCGCAAAATCGAGCGTATTTGATTAATGTTAATTTGATGGTACCGATTTTTTCCGATCGCCTCGTCTGAAAAGCCTCGTTCGAATAAACAAACCCCTCTCTCGCTGAACACGATGAAATTGGATAAAAGTCGCTCAATTTAATTAGCGTCGCGTGGATTTACGAGCCCCTCCGCGCCACGGGTGCTAACCGCTCGTAAGTTTCGAGGCCGTTTAAGCAGACGCGTCGACAGCGCGATATCGCGAAACGAGTCGCGATGATTTGCGGACTGCGCCGCGCTACCGGACCCGCAAAAATTTATTCGCCCCCCCCCCTTCTTTTTTTTGTCGCTCGTTCCCCCGCGGCGAGCCGAAGCCGGAGGAGGTAATAAAAAATAAAGGAAGCAGGCGGCGAAACGAGTCGAGCGGCGCCTAGACACCGATATCGATTTCGATCGATCGATAAATCAAGAGGGAAGGGGATAAGGGGGGCTACGGTCTCGCGAGCGTCGAGGCTGATTACGTCGGCGCGACGATGGCCGGGCGGCTGTCCCGTACTTTTTTTTCTTTCAATTTGCCCGCGCGAGGCGCCGATTTGCAAGGCGCGCGGAATTCCCTCACCTCGGAGCGGAAAACTCGTTCTGCGCGTCGCGGCGGCAAAAAATCCGATTAATTTCCTCGGTGCACCGCGGCGACGGGGCGTGAGCCGCGCTCGAGCTAATCAATTCGGTTAATAGGCCACTGGATACTAAGTTTAGTGAGTAATGCCAGGTGACAATGATTAATGTCGATTTAAATGAGAGGAAATTAATGGTTTGTAAATAAAATCCTGGCTAATGGGCGGCGCTCTCCTTTTTCTTTTCTCGTTCGTTATATGTACCCGGGAAAATTTGTCGCTCCGGAGTCAAGCCGACGCGACAGCTTCTGACGGGGTATACTTTCTACTTCTCGCTCGATTTAATCCTGCGAGAACCGGAAGAGAAGCGAATTCGCGTAACGACGAGTCCGCGCGTCCAGACGAATTATACGACGCGTGTAAAATTGATTTTTCCGCGAATCGCGTGTACATGACGTGAATTTTTCGCGAGTGGCTCGCTCGATTTAAGCGATCGCTTGAGACTCGATCGGTCAAAACTTCGAAATCACTGGGCCGCACAAATCCACCTGAACAATGAAGCGAGGCGGTAACAACCGCCTCCTTACATTTCCACGTGGGGAACGAGCGCGCGGGTTCTGTCCCGATCTCGGGGCGACGCGCGTGTTATTGCTTTCTCCGCGGCGGCGGATTGTTCGCGGATCGACAGTGACAAGGCGTGACGAGGCTCGGGCACGCGCCCGACGTTATACGAGCCGCGCGCACGGCAAAAACGGCCCCGGCGCGCAAAAATGCGCGCAACATGCGCCGAGCCGCCCGATTAATTTCCTGCCGATGATCGAGCGGACCCCCCGAGCTTATTACCGTAATTTGTTGCGCAAGAGCGGACGAGCTTCCTCCTCCGTTCTTCCCCTCATTTCTTTTCTTTTTTTGTTTTTTTTGTCTCTCTCAACTCGATCTTGACTTAATCCTAAGGTGGGAGCAAAATTGTGGTCGGATTTTGTTTTTATTCGGCTTTTGGAATCTACGGGGGATGTAGAAGCCGTGCGACGTTCTTTCTTCAGTTTTTTTTTTTTTTTTCCCATTCGCGGCACGCCGGATTCATTGTTCGATCATTTGATAAAGCGTCGCGATTTCGAACGCGTCTCTATGTAATTACGGAGCGGAGCGCAGTGGTAACGACGGTAATTAACGAATCGGATTGTTTCGCGTTCGAATTCTTTTCAAAGGGGGGAATTTTTTAATTGCTTATCGAGATCTCTGCGTTTGCGGCGATATTACATGAACAATGCGTCCGCTTTTGTTTGGGTCCGCGGCCACGCGTTCTCCTGCCATTCGCGTAGCGGCAATTTCGATGATACGCGATGAAATGCCTTGATTGTGGTTGCGCAATGGCTCTAATATCAACACGTATGTTGGAAGTTTCTATATAATTACTGCAATAAAGTGTGTTCCACGGAGCAAGGAAAAAAATATATATATATCACCGCGGGCAGTGATTTACAAGTCGAACACGGATTGACCACTTAAAATTCCAAATACTTCAAGTAGTTCGAGAAAAAGTTGAAAAAAAAAAGAGAAAATTAATTACACGAAATACATAAATACATAATTGTCGAATCGCTTATCAAAAGGCATACATTAACAGCATTTCAGAGTTACACTCCATTAAATCACTTTATCTGGGGAACCTTTCATTATCCCCGCATCTAAACGCTCGGCGAGCGGCTGCTCCGCAGGCACCACCAAAGAGTCCGAACTGCACAAAACGCGGCATTCCTGCGATCCAGCGGCGTTTCCGATCGACTAGAAAAGAGGCGCAGAGCGCTCGGCGAAAGGTAAAAAAAAAGAAAGGAGAGAGAAGAGAGGAGAGGAGGTGAAAGAGAAGCGAGGGCGAGGCGAGACGGACGATCTCGGCGCGATTCGTCGCGGATCGTCCCGGGGCCCCGGGGCAGGTCGGGTTTCCTCGGACTGCCCTCGGTCTCCCTCGAAATCGAATATCGAGTCCAAGGTGGTCGCGCGCGTCGCCCTCTCCCTCCCCCCGGGGCGGCGTCCGGCCCCGGCCGCGTAATCGCTTCCGCGGCGCCGTGAGAAAATTAGCGCGCGGCTCCCAAAGGGGAGGGCCCCGGGGCAATTACAGGCGCGAGCGTTTACGGGCGTCCTCGTAAAACTCGCCGCGCGTTATACGGCCGAGAGAGCTCGATATCTGAGCGCGTGGGAATCGCGAGGTGGGATGAGCCTCTCCGATCGCCACTGCTCGTCGCGTACGCTACAATGACGCGTCGCTGTTGTTTTCGGAGTTTCTCGCCGATTTTTTGCTCGCCTGCTCTTTACTCCAAAGTGACGGACCCGCGTGGATTTTTCCGGCGGGCGAGAAACCTCCCGCGAGGTAATCCTCGAGTGTCATAATCCGCATAGGAGAGAGATATTTTTAGAAAATTTACACGTGTTCTCGAGATTGTCAAGTGATGAAACATCTTTATCCGCCCGTATAAAAAGGCATTAAAAGTTAAGCCGCCGACAGGCGCGCGATCGTTTCATCATCGCACGCGGCATTGGCACTAATCGCCTAAAATCGAGAGAAACAGAAAATAAAGAAAGAAGCCGCGCTCGCGCGTGCAGATCAGGCGACATATAGCGTCGCCTCTAACGAAGAAAAGCACGTTACCAAAAATTCCGATTTTAATTTGCCATTTTTAAAGCACTAGAGTAGAGTAAACTCTTCCAGAAGCTGATAAACTTGAGGCATCATTCGCATGGTACCCTAAGTGTATCAGGTTTCGAAAGAATTTATTTTACTTCAGAGCTCTAAAAAAAATGGCAAATTAAAATATATGCTTTTTTTGAAACGTACTTTCTTTCGTTAGAGGCGACGATAAGACGTGCACCATAATAAAAAAATCTCGCTCTCACCTGGATTGTCGCGGGCCCTGGATCTGCCCGAGTATGAGTAGGGCTATCGCGGTCACCGCGATGTCACCGCGACGCATCTCTTACATCACCAGCACCATATGTTTTCGTGAATCTCGGCGCGCCGAGTCCGCCAATCCGCACAAGGCTCTCACACCCCCGGCGCACTGCACTCAATCCCCCCGATTGGGCTGCACTCGGCCACCCTTATACCGACACCTCCGGAGCCGGAAGAGCTTCCCGACCTCCCCCGGTCAAGGACTGCCCCCCTTATCACTGCTTATCGTCCTGCGGGCGGTCCCGGGGCGTTCGGCGGCCGGCCGGGCACCGCCGGCCCTCATCGCTCCGCTGCCGCGGACTCCGGCGACGGACTGATCGCGCGAACAAGGACCCGGAGCACGACGCGCACACGCGCTCACTGCTGCACGGCTCGCGCGAGACTCTCCGGCCGGTGTTCGCTGCTCTGCTCTGCGCGCGCGCGAGCTCGTCCGTTCGAACGAGAGGAGGGCCCGCGATGGACTGGCCTTACCGACCAAGTGCTCCTACCTTTGGGATCGGCTCCCAGCCTCTCTACGATGTTACCTCTGCGCTACGATCCTACCTCTCTCCTTCTCGCGCGCGCGCGGGTTCGCTCCGCTCTCGCCCGGCTTTTTCTTTCTCTCTCCGCCTCCCTCTCTCTTTCTACGCTCGCCCTCGTGTCGCTCTCTTTTTCTCTCGTCTTTTTCATTCTTTCTCTCTCTCTCCTTCTCCCTTGCCCGCGCTCTGCATCCTTCTCGGTCCACCGGGGCTCTTAGAGCGTTTCGCCTCGTCCTTTTCTCTTACGCAGGATCTGCGGCACCGGTAGTGTATATACAGTGGAGGACCGCGAGCACGTCTCTATTTACGAGTGGATGATGTATATGCGGGAGGTAACGAGGCCCACGGAATCCGGCCGTTCGAATTTCGCGCCTGCGAGGATTAGCCGATTAACCGGCTCCTTAGTAGCTCTACTCCTTCTCTTGATCCTTTTTTTTGTTCTCCTCCTGCTCCTTCTCGTTCTCTCTCTTCACTTCCTACGAGTTTTGAATCGCGCGAGGCTCCTTAGGTGGCTGCGGAATCGCGCTGAATATTTATGCGAGGTATATGATTCTCTCGCTCTCTCCATCCGTCAAACCTAATAGAATCTCCTTCGGTCCACTAAACAGTCGCCGAACGAATCCACTTCTTGCCAGCTCGGCGTATGCGCTTTTCGCGGCGCAAAAAAAAAAGTGAAGAATAGAGTTTCTCAATCATAGGAAACGCTCGTAAAGTCGCGAGCACGTACGCTCCTCGCGTGTCTTATCGCGTCGCGCGCTCAATGTCAGGAGCCCGTGGCATTGTTGCCGGCCGCCGGCGCAACAATACCCGCGATTTCGCGAGATTCCCAGAGTGCGCGAACACGTAGGTGGCATTATTATACACGCCGGCGGCTCGTAGCCACGCGCTTCGGGCCCACCGAGAAACGAGGAGAGAGCGTCCCGTTATATATATTTATAACCCGAAAATAAGCTAATCGAAAAGGAGTCGAAAGCGCCACACAAGACGCCGCGCGGGACCCACCACTCGCGCGGACGAGGAGGAGGACGCAGCGCGTATCTTCGCTCGCGCGACGAATTTCGCTCTCGGCGCGGAGCCCCGAAGACCGTAGAGCACGGCCGGCGATTATGCGTAATGATACGTAATTAATGGCGTTTCGGGACGGCTCCCCCCCGCGGCGGTCCCCCTGTATTCTCTCTTTTCGCTTTTTTCTTTTTCTTTTTTTTTTCTTACACTGGCTCATGGAGAGTTTTCGATGAGCGCCTCGGTTCACGCCCGACCTCCCCTGCGCGTGGATTTTCGCCGCTCGCTTTTAGATTCTTTTTTCTTTTCTTTTTCTTTTGGGAGTTTGGTTGGGTCGTAGAGTTTTCGACCAGCCGAGCTCGCCACCGAAAATTACACGTTTGCGCACGGCGAGCTCGCAACACTTTATAATTTCCTGATTCAACATTCCTCGGCGTCGAGAGCCAGTCAAATCATCAACCGCGCCGTATTATTTAATAAATCAATTTTCTAATTGCTGATCCCCGATCCTCGCAGTCAGCTCCAAAACTGGCGTAATTTTAAAATCCCTTAAGCGCCTTTAATAAGGAACGGCTCGCGCGTCCGCGTACAGAAATCCCCAGCGAAATTTTAAAAGATCGTCGCGCTCGTATTATCGAGTCATTAAGCCGCGCGATCAGATAGCCAATCCGGCGCGATATCGCGGCGGGCGCATCGAGATCGGCCGCGCAATTTACCCCATTGTCCGCGCGCCGGGGCCGGCGCAATTAACCGAATCGCGGCGGATCTCCCATAGGCGCGCATTGTGCGCCGGGCCCGCGACCGAAAAACCTCCCCCTTTGTCCCGGCGTCGTCGTAAACTCGTCAACGAGTCGCTCGTTTAAAACGTCACACCCCTGATGCGGCGCGTCGATACCGCGCGCTCTCCGCGCTTTTCCTATAGACGCTCGCGCGAGCGACGACTTCCTGCCCGGCGAGGCCTATCGCCGCCGATCGATCGGTGGGAACGATCCGGTGGCCCATGAACGCGATCCGCCGGCCGGTGCACCTGACCGTGCCCCGAGTGCGGAAAGTGTGATTTCTTTTTTTTTTTTTAGAGGATTTGGGAGCCGCTCTGTTAATTAGATGCGCGAATTTTTGTTGTTTAATCTGGAAGAAACTGCGAGAGGGTACATCGTACATCGAGCGTATTCCCACGGAATTTATACGTATATTTATACACTTCGCACCGGTAGGTTTTAAAAGTCGGGTGTAATAAAAATAAGCCAACCTTGTGGCGAATTTGAATTGCAAATTTTTTGCCGCGAAAGCTTAAATATGTAACGGTCGGTCAAAGTCCGCGAGAGTCGGCAACAATGACCTTTCTCGGAGACAATGTATAAGCTACCATAGCATTTCCAGCACATTGTGCGCTCCTTCACAATTCACTTATCTCGTTCGCTCGAGAGAAAATCCCCTCGAGAGGACAGTGAAACACTCGAGCCACGTCCACTGTGTGCAGCTTTAAAAAAAAAAAAAAAGAAATCCCTCCCGAGTAGCCGAAATGGAAAAAGCCTCGGCAGTAATTTTCGTGTATACATTTGTACGAGCTCAAAATTAAGCAGCGATCAGGAGAGGTAGGAGGCGTCGGTAAAAAAAAAGACAGAAAGAGAGAGAGACGAGCAGTTCCATTCAGTTTCGATGTAGAAAAAGGGAACGAGCGAAGGCAGCAGAAAAAAAAAAGAGGCGCGCTTGGACAATGGCGAGCGAAAGAGACGACGAGTCGGAACGAACTGGAGACAAACGACAGGAATCATGTCTGGCTGACCGCGGGCCGCTAAATACCCAGATCCACCCCCGGCTCTTATTCCGTCCATCCGAGCTCTTTACGAGTCGTTACGTCGCTTCCAGCGCGTATCTGGAATACTCGACACTTCGATCGCTGTTCGCTCGGACGACGATCTTTTTGCGGATAGTAAGTATATATGTATATATCGCGCAGGAATTTTGCAAAAGAAAAAGGGCGAGAGTAGCGTCAAATCAAAAGACAGCGGCCCGGACGCGCTCGTAAATTTTCAGCGTTGAATTTATACCCTACTTCTCAAAGTCGAGTCGACGCGTTCGAAGTCGCGCAGATCATTCGCGCGAAATGAAAAATTAATAATTCAAGCGTTTATGTATCACTAAATATCGCGCCCTGACAGGCCTGCGCCGCGGAGATAAACTGGCGGCGCATATATCTCGAAGGATAATTTTTAAAGCTCCGCGCTGCCACGGAAATGAGCGCGTATATGCACAAAGTCCGGGCCCGGTATAAAATATAGGCTTTCTCTCTCTCGCTCTCTTTCTCCCTTTTCTCCTGCGCGCTCCCCGTTCAAATAAAGACACTGCAAGCGAGCTTTTGTCAAATAGAGAGGCCGCCGGTAAAAGAATGTAAATCATAGGCGGCGTCGTAAATTGAAACGAATGCATAATTCGTGACGACGCGGGACAATGAGAATCGGAGGATGTTGCGTAACGCTTTATGGCGGCGGACAGGTAACGCGGCATGAAAGCACGCGTGCCGGGCACCACAATGCGCCGCGACGCGGCCATTGTAAAAATCCCTTACGGTCAGCCGACGAGCGGACCACTTAATGTCCCGCTTGTACCTACGAAAAGCATTGCGGCAGTTCGCGAGCGATGCGCCGATTTTTTTTTTCTTCTCCGCAGATGCAGCCATCACGACCGCAATACTGACCCCTAGACGCGGCTGCTTTCTCTTAATTTACGCACTTCGCGGATCGACGTATTTAAAGGGCCCGCTCGTAATTGTTTGCGAGATTTACGGTTCTTTTAAGGAGACGGGTTACGACTTTTGCTCTGGACGAAAATGTTTCTTTTATTTTATTTTTTATGAAATGGTACATCGCGGTGAGAAATTAAAGAGTTACGACTCGTGGTTGGATACTTCGATATTTTCATTTGGTGGTAGTAGGACTTCTTTTTTTAGTGTCGCACGTAAAAGAAGAAATTTTATGTAACTGTTTGTAACTGTTTTTAAAACGACAACTGAATACCGGCCCGAGATGTTCGAATATATACACACGACGCAGTATAACAGCCGTGTCCCGAGGAGGAAACGGATATTCAAAAAGACCGAGAAAAATAAGAAGATTCGGTTTCTCCCTTAATAGAAGCATCGATGCAATCGACAAGGTTCTTTATCTCCTCCTCCGGGACGCGCGTATCCTCCCACTTTCAACTTTCATTAAAGACAGCCCCGAGATCTCTTTCTTCCATTCTGCGCCGAGAGAAAAGAAAAAGGCCGGATACTCCGCGCGGCATAAAGAAGAGGCACGAGGACGAAGGACCTCCCGTAGACGATCCGATGACAGAAAAATCGCTCGGACTCGGAATTCGTTTAAAATTGGCTCTCACTCGCGCGACCGAAGAGGGGGGGAGGCACACCGGGGCGGCACGAGTCCTACCCCAATCCGGCGGGCGCACAACAATGGCCCGGCGGCGCGTAGCCCTTGTAAGTTGGCATTGTGTCGCGGCCGCGGGCAAACATCTGCTCGAAATACAAACCGCTAATAAAAACATACAAGCGGGGAGAGAGCAGGGGACTCTCCTAATAGTATGTCGTCGAGAGGATGAACACCGGCGGAGGGTATATGTATATATATGTATACATACGTAGTGCTACACACGAGGCACCTATACATTAAGAGAGGTATAGAAGGACCGAGTCGAATCGAGGACGCGTCCTTCATGTCCATTGACGGGGCACCTTAGGGGATCGCCTGCGATTGAGAGCTTTTTCTTCGGGATATATTCTCGAGAGCTCGACACCGCCTGGAATGTGGGGTGGCCTGCGAAGCGAGGTGCATGTCAATTTTCTCGCGCCGGACTACACATAACAGTTAGTGGTAGTATGTATATATGTAGATATACATAAAAATCCAAGTTAACGCAGTCCGTTCACTATAATACACTTGCGCAGCTCACGCTTAGTTATATATACAATGTACGGTCGAATGGTATAAACAGAGGGGCAGCTGCGGCGGTAATAAAGGGCGAGATTTGAAATTGAAATTTTTTCGCTCTCTCTCTCTCTCTCGCAGCGGACCACCCATTTTCCAGCGAGGAGATCGCGAGCTGGTCTGGAGGGGCGCAATATGGGCGTAACCCGAGCGAAGGCCGCGAATCGCGAATGTAGGTCTATTATGGTGCCCCAAGGCGAGGAACGTCACCCTGTCCCTTTTTTTTTGCGCGCGTACGAGCCGCGAGTATCGCGTGATAATTGTTTAATGATACCTCGGACAAAGTTGATAAATTAAGAGCGGCGACGAAGGCTGCAAACTGGTTTTATAATAAAATTCGATTGCCGGCCGTTCGAATGAACCGGCCTTTGACAGATTTAATTACAACATGTCGCTCGTCTTTAACAATGTTACACATTTTAATCGGCGCGAGCGACGATTGAGATAAATAAGACCTTTAAGGCTGGGGTTATCTCCGCGATGGGGACCGAATTTTACTTTCGAAATTTCTTCACGAGCCGATGGCATATATTTATTTCACTTACGTGAGCCGGAAAAAAGAAAGGCGCGAACGAAAAGAGCCGATAAGGATTAATAAATCGATCGGCGTGCGTGTAATCGATGCCCTCGGGTGGGCGCGCGGGGCACGGAGGGGGAGCGAAATTTCGAGCGTACCTATGCAATTTGGACGGGCGCGCAATTTTCGTCAATTGTTTTTTACGGGGCCGACTTTTTAGAAGTCGCCTCCCAAAGCGCTGCGGCTCGCGGATAATTAAAGGGCGGCCGGCGTTGGTTGTACACCCGCCGGAGAAAGGCTCTTGGGCGGTGATGTGAGCGCGAAGGGGGTGAGAGCGAAAGAAAGTCGCGAAATCGCACGTACACACTCTATATAGGTGCGTTTTTATGGCGCGTACCCGCAGTTATTGAGGCGATCGTCCGATGAACGAATATCATTTCTTATATATCCATCGATTTTAATGGGTAGTTGCGTAAAAAAATACGATAGGATTGAAACCCGAGAAATCTGGCAATAAATACTGAAAAGTATCGTTAGCGCTTAATAATTAAGGGTACATTCAAGATTAAAGGAGCATTTAATGATAACATTTTGAAAAGACAACTTAATTAAATTATTTAAGAACCAAAGTTTTCGTATTTTCGAAACTTTTGTACAGTTTACCTTACGTAAATGTAAGTGTTCACTCGAGGAATAAGAAGTACCATAAATTTCCGTTTAAAAAAGAAAAAAATGAAAATTTCTCCTCCACATTTCTAACAAATAAAAAAAGAAAAACGCTGCCTCCTCGTTTTACTTAAAATTTCGCATCCTCTCGTAACTACCGTGGTACCCAAGAAACCCCGTACTTTTTCATGCCAACTGACGAAAAAGCAGTAGGCCATCCCGCGTCCCACGTAAATAACAAAGCGATACATCATCCAGGAACAACAGGAACCTGGCCCCGTGTAAACATGCAAATTTAGCGCAAACCGTGCAGCGGACTCGTCTCGTTGCACGCAGTCCGCGCAAAAACCGCGAGCATTCGGCGTTAAGAAAAAAAAAAAAAAACGCAGCGCACGATCAATCACCGCTCGCTCTCGTCGGCCATTCTTTCATTAGGAGCCGCGAGGCGATTCAATTCCTTACTCCCGGCGCGAGGCTTTTGTGAGCGCGCGAAGGGACGGCTCCTATTCTCTCGTTAAGGACGCGCGCGCCGAGTGTCGTCGCTTAATATTCCATAAATCACGCGGACGATAAATATGCCCGGCGAAAAAGGCGAAAAAGGAGACGAGAGCGAGATCGTGTATTTGTATACATATATACGCAAGTGCAGCTGTTCGATCGGTCGATTCATTAATTAATTTCTCGATGACTTTCAAATTAAATGGCTTATAGTTATACGCGTGAAATTCCGTTGATTCGGTGATTCACGCGCCGTTTGCTAATCCGATTTTGGCCTCTGTGAAATTCCTCTTTCTTTTGTCTCGACTTTATTGGGCCTATTATGTAAATGCGACATTTTTTCATTTATCGTTAAGCTGCCGGTTATCTCGACCATGCCGAATTTAGATGAGCCTGCCAGTCGAAAGCTACCGGGGAAACTGGTTTCGAGGTAGCTCAAGCTGCATATTAGATAATTTCCATTCAGAAAATAAATGTAAAACGTATATATTTCAATAAGAGAGGAATATCTGCAGCCTCGTTAGCTTCGTAAGAATTAAAAGATCTCTCTGCTTTATTGTTAATTTGAATATAAATATTTTAAGATAACGTTTTCTTTATTGATTACGTATACCTATTTATTTGCAATATAAGCTCACTAAACAAAAATGAAGTAATTGAATTTTATTGTAATAAATTAAATTAAAACAAAAAAAAAATTACGCACTTAACAAGTAAGTGCTCACCTACTCGAGAATCGCGTCCTCTAACAAACTCGTCGCGCCTATTATTGTGCCCACAACGACAGCTCGTTACGAACTGCTCGCGTTTTTTCGGCTACTTGCTTCCCTCTCCTCGCGCTAATTTATTAACTGGCCGCGCATGAATCACGCGAAACAATCGCTCGCGCGCGCACGCCTCGCAATTATCCCCAGCTTGGCTGATTTACGGCTCGGGCCGATTTATTCAGTCGGCCGATGGGGTCAGGAGAAAAGAAACGAGAAGAGAAAAGAGAGAAACGGTGAAAACGCACTCACCAGTAAATCAAGCGGCTGCGAGTTTTCCTCATCCCGCGGCCGATCGCGTGTCTCGCGCGGTGCGTCCTTCCAAAAATGCTGCATGGCACTGGGCGCTCGCGGCAGGTAGGAAGCCACCGCCGAGACCGGATGATGCGCCCGCGAGATAAGGAAAAAATCTCGATGCCGTCAGCGCATGCGCATACGCGAGACCCGCGCGTCTTATCGCCTCTGACGGCACCCACGTGTTTTCGCTATCGCGGCCGAGCCGTCTGGACGCGCGCGGAATCTCATCGACGAGGCGTCCTCCGGATGACTTTTATTTTGCCGATCGAGAAATCGACGGATAGTCTATTTTGTCTTCCAATTAACGAATGTATCTTTAATTCCTACTTTTTTCTTTTTTTTTCCTTTTTTTTTTGGTTTTCATGTGTGCATGAGAATTATGCAAGACAAGAGTACCGTTTTGTTCGTTTCCGATTAGATCTTTCATTCCGCCGTTTTTCGCATGCACGGACACGGAGCTTCGCAAAAAAAAAGGCGCACAGTAGTTATCCAACGACACGTCGCATAAACAATGAAAAGAAGTTTACGTAAACGCGCGCCTACGGCCGAGCTATCGGCCAGCGACATAAATCATGCAATTAACGGGGACGGTTCGCGCGCAATTATACAGCGTCATTAAGAATGCTAATTTATCCACCTACTTATGGCGCGACTAGCGGCCGGCCCTCTTCTCTCTCTCTCTCTCTCTCTCCTTTTTCTTCTCCCCTTTTAACTCTTTCTCCTGGTGCGAGTAAAAAGGAAACGGGCAGGGGTGGAGCGAGAGCGACGCAGTACGGGGGCGCGAGATTAGGTCTCTTTCGCCGTGACCGATTGAGAGGGACGAGCCTATCTCACGGCGATCTCCCTCGGGACTCGCCTTTTAACGACCCATAAAGCGGCGGGGCTCATTTCGCGAATTTCCGCGGGTTCACGCCTCCACGACGCATTTCGGCGGCGGCGGCGGCGCTTTGAGCGAGTGATTCTGGACTGCGAAACGCTCCGAGCCTTTGTTTTGTCGCTTCCTTCTTCTTCTCGCTGGGGTACCGGTCGTCGGAGCTCCGAGATGAAATTCTTCTTTAATGATATCGCGCGCGAAAATAAATTAGCAATAACTTTTTGCTCGGATGGATAAACCGGCGATGATTAGTTCGCGCCCCGATAGTTTAAGAATTTGCATAAATTAATGATTTTCTATGATAATCTATTTTTAATGGATTTCGTTTTAAACGCTCATCTCATTTTTGATAAATATATATAGCGTAATGGACGTAATAAATTTTGAAAAACAAAACAACGTGCATTCGATCGTAATTGTCATCAATATGTTAATCTGTCTACCTTGATTTTCAAAACGTGATTTGTGGAAACTGTTTTATAAAAATTTATTTCTAACCCAATTGTAAGTCCTCAAAAATCTCAAGTATAGTTTTATTCCTGCATTCAAAATGCAATTAATACCGGAACCTCGGACTTACAAATAAACGCGAATAAAACAAAGTGGCGAAAAAGAATCGTCAAAAAGCGTCGAGAGCTCCTTTAAACCACCCTCTTTTAATATCGCTGCAAGCACTTCACACCGAATCGCTCGCGCAAAACGCAGCCTCCCCGTTCCCCGCGCAGCGCAATTACGGCGCGCCGATACTTAACGGGACCTCACCCGTCAGGGCCGCTTGAAAAATGTGAGACACCCGCCCGTTTATGAATATTAATAGTCGATCGCCGGCGCGCGCTTTCCAAAAGTGATTTTTCCCGCGCGCGAGCTGGAATATTATTTTTTACGGGCACCGCGGCAGGAATTCGACGGCCGCTCACTCGGGGATCGATTCACCGCGGGAAATTTCGAAGGCACCAAGTGAGAGGAGAAGGAGGGCGAGGATCCCGTCGTGACGGCTTAATTGGTCCCTTTATCAATTTTCGGAGAACAGCCGGATATAAGCAGCGTCGGAATCACCGACTCGCGCTTACACATTTTTCATCGGCGCTGCGCTCTTTTATGAATCGTTACATGTGTTTATTCTGTTTTTTTTTTTTTTTTTTTTTAAATAATACTCCCCTGAGTGATCGCGTGCATCCATTTGACCGGGGAGAAACTATGTGCGGCTATATAATGTCGTTGGTGATATTTTTCTTGATTCAATCGGAGCCGATCGCCATTAAAATTCTTGGATGCACTTACAAAGTCCAACGCTGTTAATCGAAATATAACGTTACGCAAGAGACTCGCCGATGAGGTTAAACGAACGAAAAAAAGTTCAATTGAAAAAATCTTTTGTCGTTACGCCGCGCGAAATTTGCATACTAAGTGTCGAGGAGGAGGAGGCGAGCGGAGTCGATCATCGCCGCGGCGAGTATTTAGCGCACGCGATCGCGCCATTTTCCGGCCGATTAATCAACGCCCATAATTAGCTGATAAATTTAGCGTTAATTGAAGCGGGGAGCGATCGATCGGCCGCGCGACCTTATACTCGGCTTTTTATCGCGGCGCGATTTTGTATGCGCGACGCGCGAACGACTCGGATTACTTGTCAGCGAAATTTCTTATTTTCCGGCGGGGGAGAGGAGGTCGATTTGCTCGCCGTAACGTGATAAACGTCGACTTTTATGAAATCGGTCCATCATTCGCGAAATGGAGTTGCCGAGATTTTTTTTATACAGACTTGTCGCTCGATTCGTATCGGACGAAAAATCTTTATGAAAATGATCGATATATATATAGTTGTTGTTATTTTTGTCCCGAAGTAAATTACTTTTTTTTTAACCTTATCTTATTATATTTTAATGAATAATATTATAAGCCTTTGAATATATTCTCAAAGCGGCTAAATCATTTTCATAATAATTATTACGAGCTCGTATTCTCAGTGAAATAAAACGTAAGAATCGAACAGGTTCTCTCGAAAAACTCGAAAATTCCTCATTTTCAATTACAAATTGATATATTTAACGGCCATCCGAGAAAACGTAAGAATTGTAAATTCCCAAGAGACAGTCTCCGAGATGAGAGAGAGAAAAAAAGTGTACCTCGCACCACGTGAAAAATTCGATCTTTGAAAGATTAATCGCCCTCCCAGCACGTATACAATCACGGGCTATTTAGCCGTCTAAATACGCGGCGACACGACAAGCGTATCTCTTAATAAATGCAGCAATTCCGAAACAAGTATCTTTCCTCCCGGCTCCTCAAAGTGCCCCCACGTAATCGACAATCGGCGCGACAAGTGCCGCTACATGCGACTCTCGGGTGTATAAATATAGCCGGAACATGCAGGTGCAAAAAAAAAGAAAAAAAAAAAAAGCCCCGTCATTTTTCCGAAGGCAATAAAATTTCACGGCTCGCGCGTCGATCGTTACGCTCGATTAGGCCGCGAATCGCGCAGCGCGCGTCCTGCCCCAGCGTCGACGTCGCCGCCGTCGCCAATCGTCTAATTCAATATCGATTTTCGGTCAGCGTTCGAGCAGATGGAAAGTGGGAATAATAATTGAGTCGTGATCGAGGCAATCGGATGACACGGAGAAATTTATCGTTTCTGGGGAAATCGTTGGGTTCGGAATATTTATACTCTCGATCATTTGGAGGGGAGATAATTGGATGTGTTATTATTATTATTTTTTAAATTAATGGCCGTATTGAACGTTCCTACGTTGAAATCGAAAGTAGTACACGGTGACGATAAATGATCAGCTTTTTTTTTAAAATAGAATTTAATAAAAAAAAAAAGGATGCCGATAAAATGGGAACGATTTCTCATCGATGTAGGTTTTCGCGAGAGAATTCGGACCTCCCGTGATTCCCTTTTTATTATCCCGCGAGTGGGTATTTACTTGTAGAAGATTAATCACATAATTAAGGGAAGATATATAGTGGAAATCAGACGAACATAAAGAAATAATCAACCTCGAGAAATAAATTCCTCGATTATCCCTTTGGATCTTGTTTCAATTACAAATATACTTTAAAAAGGGTTAATTATAGCTTCTACTTAACATATACAAAAGAAAAATATTTTGACGTTAAAATAAAAATGATTAATTTAAAAGAGAGAAAAAAAAAGGGAAGGTAAAGAGCAAACACTTCTGTAGGTTTAATCGCGTGTAGAGCAATAAAGCGGGACAGCACTAATTGACATACAAACGGTTCTACTCCCGTACAAACAGATCCGATCTATTTCTATAGGTTATTTACTGGCCTGCGATAGCGCAGCTCTCCGGACAGTAGTCGCTCGTTTCTCTCCGAGATAAAGCGATCAGCCGCTTATCGGCGAGCGCGCGAACGACTGCCGCAGCCGCGCGCTCCCCGCTTCATTAATTTTGCGCGTACGACGCGTACAAAAGCTTTTTCCGAGACGTATAAATGACCTTATCTCGACTCTAATCTAAATTAGCCGCTCGATTGACCGTCGACAGAGTAAATTTTCAACTATTAACTCGCGTCGGCTCTAGGACGGTTTTACATGCACAATAACACGCTTATACATAAAGTTCAAATTTTCTTATCATCACGCAAAAAAATAAATTTTTTCGCGCGGAGACCATTGCTTAACAACCTTCAGCCGATTTAATTGATTTCAAACGATCTATAAATCGTTTTGCAAAATAATAAACAAAAGCCGGATAAACGATCGAAAACGACGAGCGAACCCTCTAAATAAATATAAATAAGTGAAATTTTACTAGAATAAATAACAATCACTTATTTCACATTAAATGTCTTCCATTTATTTGCAGCAAGTGGTCAGTTTTTCACGTGGAATAAGTGACTATTGTAAGAAGACTATTTTATCCTAGAAAATAATACTCCCCTTATTTATTTAATTATAATAATAATTTATTATATAAGCCGTGATCTCTATTATACACGTTTAATCCCGACAATAATTAGCGACTGGCTTCTACGGTGGTCCAGGCCGAACTGCTCATGTAGCCGACAATGCTCGGCTACTCAGTCCGGCGACTCCTTATCGTCCCAAAATGTTTATAGAACTGCGCCAGTGCGAGTTAGGTCCTGGCGCCGATTGTTTAGACGGCTCTTTCTTTAGGCAGTACGGATTGCCATAGAATATTCCCCACACTATTTCACTTATTTTAGTCAAATTTCACTTATTTATTTTCACAGAGAAAAAAAGTACGTCGAATCGGCGATTTCGCACGTACACGTCGCGTGTAATGTTTAAAATCCGCAACAAAAAAAATAAGAGGAACGTACGACACCCACGGCGCGAGAAATCGGCGGAAAAATTGAAGCGACGTTTTAATTGAATTCGCGCGACGTCGAGCAAAGCATAAATAAATCGGAGTTGGAGAAACGACGAGCGACGCGTAACTCCGCGGCGGAGCGAAGAAAAAGAGGAGCGAAACAAGTTTGCGCCGATCGAAACCCGAGAACACGATTGCCTTCGATCGGATGATCTACGCGGTCTGGAGGAGAGAGAAAAAGCGAGAGAGCGAGCGAGTCGCTCGCGCGATCTCGGCCCGTTGATGCCTTAATGGCGTATCGGATTGCGGGCGAAACACGCCGATTGAGACGAGGCTACCTCCTTCGCGTCGCTCTTTGTTAGCGAGATAAGGCCGGTCGGATGGATATATAGGGTCGCGCGCATCGCCGGGGATGATCGATGCCCCGGCGACGGTGGGATCGCGATCCTGTGACTGCTAAAATGATCCACGACGTTGAGGCTCGTCTGCTTTCTTATTTTCACTTAAAGCTTTTATTTTAATTCTTTTATCTCTTTCTAGAAGATACGTGTAAGTTTACATTGTGTGCATGCGCACATTACGAGGATACAATAGTTTGACGTATCGCATGTTAATATATCTGGACTGGCGTGTCGTTTTCTTTTCCTTCGGCTTTTGCTCGCCTATTTTCTTCTCTTGCGTTTGAAAAATTTACAAAAATCATCTCGATCGCGACCTCGAGGACATCTGTCGACCTGCTGGCAGATGAAGGATCCGCGCGAGCGCTGCGATTGTAGGTTTCGCGCTCGTGCTCCGACAGGCGGAAGGTAAAGCAGGGAACGACCGGATCACAATTGGTATTCGAAAAGTCGCTTAAGCGTAATATACATATATAACTATAAAAAAGATCACGACACAAAAGTGCCATTGTAAAATATACATAAAAAACGGTTCGGTTTTGGCAGACGTAGGGCGGACTTAATGTTTCTTCTTTTCCTTCTTCTCTTATCTTCTTGTTTCTTCTTTTTTTCTTTTCCTTAAAATTTACATGCGAATTTGATTAATGAGAGTTAAAAACATCGATGGGTTAGCGATAACGACTCGAATCAATCCTTCTTCGGCAGAGGCATAATGCCAATTGCCTTGCCGTCACCCCCATCTTGGAGTGTTAGACCCATTTCCCTTATCACTGCGCTGTCAACGATGCCAATTTTGACGCTGTTTCGCACGACCTCCTGGTTCTCCGCATTTTTCTCTAATAAGTTTCTAACGGCCAGCGTTGTCCACTGAATTATCACTGCAATCATTGTAACACGTGATTCAAATGCACGTTTCATTTACAATAGACAGGAAACTTGTTCGATATTATATAAGTAGAGAAAAATACATACGTGGGTTTCTTGCATCCATGTTGCAGCAATCCAGCAAAAGCGGAATTCCGTCTTCCTCACGCACCTAATAGAACGTACCACTTTAATAAATGTTATTTTTATCAGCTTATTAATATTTGATAAAAAGTATGTATTAAATAATTACAAGAGTCTTATTTTTTTCATGGTTATGAACTAGATTTCCAATCACTCTGATTAGGCCTGCTTTAAATCCAAATGCAGGATGAGACTGAATTGTTTTACTGCATACATGGCTTTTTGAATCTTCAGCTTCATTGCAACAATTATTTTTGGTATTTATGGCGAGATCACTTAATTTTTGTAATGGAGTAAAAGAATTGTTTGACTCTTTTCCAACCATGTGGACAGCCTTCAAAAGATCTAAGAAAAAGTGCAAAAAGTGATTATACTGTATATACTCAAGTAATTAAGTACAAAATTCACAGAAAAATATTTTTTTAAATACTTACAAAGACAGTTTATAAGAAGACTTTTATCCTCTTGTAATTTTTTGCTTTCTTCTAACTTAGAATTCGATGTCAATACACCTAAAATATCTAGTAAAATAGTAACTTCTGTAGGCTCTAAGTCATTGACATGTGTATCTACTGTTTTTAAAATCAAATCACTTTTCTTCTTAAATTTATCGGACAAAAATTCTATTGCTTCAAAAGGAAGCCAGTAAATATTTTTGTTTTCTTCTGAATAAACAGTGGAACGAGCTTCTTGATGGATTATATCCAGTAAATATAATTTATCATCAATACTTAATTCTTCATAAATATCTTTTAGATAATTCGGTTCTTTCAGTAATAAAGTAATTGTGTCCAATGCAGCTTGAATGTCTGATATAGTAGATTTTATAAGTTCAGTACTAAGCTCCTTTATGTCAATTGTTGCATAGAATTCTTTCAGCAACTGCTTTACCATATTGTGAACATATGCACAAGCTGCTCTTGCAATTGGAGCATGATCATGGCCAACAAGTTTTCTGAAAAATAAATTAATTTTATATTATCAGAATTAAAAGTATACTTTAAACAATATTTTGCATTAATAGCTTACATTATTGTATTTTTAAAGTTTTGGTCCTTTATATATTCCATAATAAGATCTGCATTCGTAGAAGTTGCAATATTAAAAGCAAATGTAAAGAAATTGCACAAAAACTGGAGGCTCAATCTCAAAACTTCAGTTTGCTCCTCGTTTAACCTCCTCTTATCTGTAGCGTATTTTATTATTGTCGTTGTTATCCATCTGACTACTCCATCATAAGGGAATTTAGTCTTAAACGGATATGGACCCTCATCGGTCCACTTGGAAGCTTCTTCAAATACAAATTTGTAAAAGTTCTTGTGACTGGACAGCTCTGTCCCATCACTTGGAATGTAAACTTTCTCAATGTATCCATTAACGCAAGAATTGGCCAAACATTTTAGAAGCACACTTTTTATTTTCTCCGGAAGACTTAGTTCCTCATCCACCAAAAACTCAGCAACTTTCAGTAGTCTAGTAAAGTCGTAAAGCGATCTAAAATAAAAAAGAAACCAAAATTATTAATTCCCCTCATATTCCTCGATAAAAAAAATGATCTTACGCCTTCTCCATACCTCGGTATCTCAGTGCAAAAATCCTTAGGCTTCAGGACATTGACCAACGTGTCCCAGTCGCTGCTTTCCACGCAGGAGGCCAATTTTTCCGCAGACTCCATCATCTCTTACTTTGTTCAGCTTCTGCGCTGCGTAAAAAAATACAAAGGCGAAGTTACATAAAACATCATTAAAAAGCGATCGAAGGATCGAAACACTCACGTCTCGCGAAATCTCAGCCGAGCATCGTTCCTCAGCAGCCGACGAGGGCACAGCCGTCCGGTTTATATTTAAGTCTCTATCGCGGCTTATCGGCGTGTAGATGCAGACAACTGGTCACCGACAGCAACAATGAAGCGGCGATAAGCGTAGGCGGTACACTTGGCGCCGGCGTTCTCCAGAAAGGGTGTGTAGTGGTTTTTCCCACTTTTATCGGGGTCCTCTTTGCGCAGACGCCATTTGCGGCCGGTCGAACTACCTGTGAGCATTGGCCTTGTTGGCAGAGTTGCTCCGCTCTGCGCGATCCGCTCCGCGATTTGCGAAAAACTCGCCGCGGTGCTGCGGTTCTCGACTTCTCTGCGTGCATGTGCGGCGCTGCCTTCGGTCTCCTGTCGTGTCGTGACTCTGCGTTTGTAGACCGTAGCGGTTTGTTGTTTTTCTTTTCTCCGATTTCCAGCTTTTTTAAGGAGTTTTCGCAAGGTAAATTGATAATTTTATTTAAACTGGTTGAATTTTTTCATGACTCGCGTGAAGATTTTCTGATTTTTACGAGGGGGGGAAAAGTCTTGCTTTGTCATTGTCGGTTAACCTTACTCAGTTCCTTTGCATTCAATTTGATTTTCTGTTAAAAGTATGTGTTATTTTATATGAAAGCTTAAGTAATCTTGAGGAGACAGCATTTTCTTTTGGAGTAAAAAGATTAACAAGTTAGTCGCAAGTAAATTTAAAAGTTTTAGATTCGCACAGTGGATGCGAACTAACCTCAAAAAGTGAATAAGGCTTAGTAAATTTATATTTTAATGTGTACAGTATACGTTGAATTTGCAAATAAGTAATTTATTTAATATATTCCAGATGTTCCTAACACGTTCGGAGTATGATCGTGGTGTAAATACTTTTTCACCAGAAGGCAGACTTTTTCAAGTTGAGTATGCCATTGAAGCTATCAAACTTGGATGGACTGCGATTGGCATTTGTACATCGGAAGGAGTTGTCTTGGCTGTGGAAAAGAGAACAACATCATTTTTAATGGAACCAACCATGGTTGAAAAAATTGTTGAAGTGGACAAACACATTGGCTGTGTGTCATCCGGTCTTATGGCAGATTCAAGAACCATGATCGATAGAGCTAGAGTGGAATGTCAAAATCATTGGTTTACTTATAATGAAAAAATGTCAGTTGAGTCAGCGACTCAAGCTGTATCCAACTTAGCTATTCAATTTGGAGATAGCGACAACGATGGAAGTGCTATGTCCAGACCATTTGGTGTAGCTCTTTTGTTTGCTGGAATTGACGAAAAAGGACCACAATTATTTCACATGGATCCTTCTGGTACTTTCGTTCAATTTGATGCTAAAGCTATTGGTTCTGGCAGTGAAGGAGCACAGCAATCATTACAGGAAGTTTATCATAAGGTACTAAGATTTCTCAATTTATATATTTCTTATTGTTATTTGAGATTTACTAATTTTTTTTTAATAATAACAAAAGAAGGAGAAATTTATTTCATTACAAAGGTGTAATTATATGTATTTATTTTCTTTATAATTCGCAGACCAAATATTATTCTGACATTATAAAACAAAACATGAGTTATTTTAGACTTAAAATCTTTTAATACATGCTGTGTAATTTACAATTTCTTTTTTAGTCAATGACGCTAAAAGAAGCAACAAAAGCTGCACTGAAGATTTTAAAGCAAGTCATGGAGGAGAAACTGAATGATACAAATATCGAAGTAATGTCCATGACACCAGACACAAAATTCCACATGTTCACAAAGGAAGAATTACAAGAGGTGATTAAGGACATCGCATAAGTATTCATAATTTTTCTTCAATTCGCGCATCTACAAAAATCGCAGATCATCGTGCTTAGGGGTGCTGCCCACTTCTGAAAATCAAGTGAACTTGCCGTGACTTGGCAACGCAAATAATCATGATTCTACTCGAATTTCTTATACTTCGTTTTTTTTTTTCAAAGAAATAGAAAGTTTTAAAAAAAATGGAATCTACATGGATAGTATTTTAAGAAACCTTTACATTTATTCATTAACTTTTTTTTAATTTGCATATTTTTTAGTTATCACATTTCACTTTTAAAATTTTATTAACATTTATTTTTCATATATTTCAATCTAGGCATGCGCAAATCTTCCAGAATCAAGAGACGATTCCTTAAGGTCTAGATCCGATTCTTCAGCCCCATCATCCGTCAGAGCTTCAATGTCCATCAAAAGCTGATGAATTCCTTCAAATCCTTGAACACCTTCCAAACCATAAGTTCTTGCTTTAATCATCATTCACGTTTTATATTTATTTTCTTATTTATGAAATCTCATACATATTGTAATGAATATCATTATTTCAGCTATAAAAAAATCTTTAAGAATAAGTATAAAAAAATGTTGCTTTTTTTACAACGATCGTAATAAAGACTTAATTAAAGTTTAGAAATTCAGCCGTTTAATTGAAATTTACTTCAAAACATTTATATAAATTGCGTTTCGAAATTACGCTGTAACAGATTTTAACGATCGTCTTTCCTGAATCGTAAATTTTAATTTCGCACACGTTTTAACATGTGTTCCTATTAACACACCTTCCATCAACATTCAGTACACAAGTCATTACTCGCCTCTATTTTTTTTCATCATTGGGTCTACTAAGCGAAAAGACATTGCACCAGAGAGACGTAAAAATTTTAACGCAATTAATTATATTCTTATTCTTGAAAGAAATTTAGTGCTCACGATAATTGCCACATTAAACGCATCGCAGTTACACGCATATTACTTAAATCTCTTTAGTGCAAAATTACTGCATTGTCTTCGAGTGAACTATAAACTTTAACGCGCCATACAAGAAAAAACACTTGCCGTTGCATAAAATACCTTTACGCACGTTTAATGTTTTCTGATTTTATTTACTCTAAACTGCATTTCTAAAGCTAAGTTTATTTAACGACGCGTAAAAAGGTATAATCTTTCATCAATATCATTCAATCCAAGACTGTAAAAAAACGTCCAAATTCGATTTTCATAAAACGTAAAAGCAATAATACTTCAAAATTCAACCTTCAACCGGAAGATATATCTTTACTCTTCTAAAACTCAATCGAACTACAAAAGAAAAAAAAGCGAGCCGATGCGACAAGCGACAAGCGACTAAAAAAGAAGCTTCGCGTCTTGTCTGTATAAAAAAAACTCCTTCACTCCCCGTCTGCGGGCGTGAAAAAAAAAAAATTCGCCAGCCGAGAGCACCGTCGCGAAACGGCGCGGGGACGCGTCTCCCGGATTAAAAGCTCCGCGGCGCGCTCGGCGTATCCGAAATCAATAATTAATTTCGGCCGAGTCGCGCGCTTCTCCCGGCCGGGCGCGCGCTGCGATGCCCCGATAAAAGCCGCTCCTTTTTAACCGCGCCGGGGCGAGCCGCCGGCTGCGCGCGAGATTATTGGATATTATTCCATTTCCAGAGAGCGTTCAATCCCGGCACGATTCGCTCGCTCGGCTACTCTCGGGAGGCTACCCCGCCCCTCATCCACCCCCTCGGATTCTGTGACACCCGATGATTGGGGCCGCGGGGGAGGACGCTTAAAATAGATAAACGCGCCCCGCTGTTGGCGTGCATTTTGTGCGCCTCCCCCCCGCAGGAAGGAAGGAAGAAAGGGTTTATAGTTTATTGGAACGATTGAGAGAGGAGTAGCCTGCTTCCTTTTTTTTTTCCTTTTTAAATGCGGGGTAGTTTATGTTGATTGATTGGTTAATAGCGGCGTTTTAGCTGCGCTCGCGTCGCTTAATATACGTTGATTGGAAGGTGATCGACGTTTAATATTTTTTAATGCGCTTTTCAGACGATCGACATCGCATTTTTTTTTTTTTTTTTTTTTTTTTAATAGCTCGATTATATGCTATTCCGGTAATCCGGGTGGTGATACGGCCGGTTGGTATTAGTTAAAAGAATATTACGGTTTTTTGCGGACACAAATTCACATGTAAGTGGAAGTAAGTAAATGATGATTAATTTAAAAACTAATGTAGATATAGGTATAGGTAATAGGTATAATAGATAATATAACATAGCAAATCGTAATATATAGAAGGTTACTATTTTTATAAGAGAAACAGCTTCAATTTCAAGCTCCAAATATGTCATTTGACAAGGACGACGAATTCAACGCAAACCTTGACGTTTAATATAAATTGAACTTTTACGCACAAAAAAGTTATCGATACAACGTGTTTCATCGAGCCTTGAGTTTCAACTTAAAATTCATGCCCGTGCACTCGAGCATGATGAAAGGGCATACCCAATGAGCATCGATTAAAGGCTCACCTTCAAATATTCCAGACTCTTAAAAATTTCCCTGTCTTTTTATTTTCATTTCAGAATTTTCATTAGTGTAACGAAGCACCCACGTGAAAGTGAGCAGCTCGCACTACCGCGATCCGCGACGGCGATGCAAAAATTATTATACAGAGAAAAGCAAAAACGGCGCGAGCTTAAAGCGTTCGTTCGCGCAATTACAAAGAACAAACGTACTTTTTTTTTCTAATTACACGTTAAACAGACACTCAATTAGGCGAGCGGACTGTAATACACGCGGCAAAAATGATAACAAGAGGCACCGGCGGGTAATTGCGCGAAATTGCGCCTCCTTTTTTTTTTTATCTACAGCTACGCAAAAAGTTCGAAGTGAAAGCTCGCACCGGGAGCACTTCTCGAAATCGTACTTAATGATTTTATATGCGCAAAAAAAAAGGTGGAAGCCGATCGATGAAACAAAAGAGAAAGGCGCGCAAGAAAACGCAGAATTTAATTGTCCGCCCGGAATTTTTGCGCTCGCGCCTCGGCCCAAGTTTACGATTTTAGCCGAGGATCCGAGGTAGCGTTATTGAACTTGCTCCGCTGGTTTAACGAGGTGTGAAAGTAGTTTTTTTTTTTTTTCTTTCGTAAATTGGGCAACGAGCGTAAGGAGATGCGAGCTCCGTTACATCAATGCGAGGAGGCGATTGTGCAACTGCCAAATCGCTCCCTGCCCCTGCCCGAAAGAACAACCAGTTGTGTCTTGAAATTTTGGTAACGGGGGAACTGGAAATTTATGCAATGATAACAGTAATTGAAGAGCCCGCGAAAATAATATATTTATACGTTTTCCATTACGTGATCGACGTCGAAAATGAACTTCTTGGTGCTAATCTTTTGCAAAGTTATTCATGTTCTGTATAAGAAATGTTCGGCATGTCTTTTGGTAAATTAGTTAATTAAAATAATAAAAATAGGCTTTCGATTTTGTGATTATTTATAATACAAGAGGCGATGTTTTAAAATTGTATATTTTTTGGAGAAGGATCGTTGTCTGTTGAAGGAGCCTAGGAATAAAACCATTTGCAATTGTGAAAGCAGCGTGAATGTTTCCGCAGTATACGGACTTTGAAAATTTATGTAGAAAATACTTAAAAAATCATTTTACAGGCATCCCGTATTACATATTTACATATCCGCAGAAGAAT
The DNA here is from genome assembly GCA_035582955.1 of Sycophila texana. Taxonomy (NCBI): domain Eukaryota; kingdom Metazoa; phylum Arthropoda; class Insecta; order Hymenoptera; family Eurytomidae; genus Sycophila; species Sycophila texana. The sequence goes on from JAWWEN010000038.1 coordinate 23,816,405, forward strand.
GGCGAATACACATAAAAAAAATTCTTTATAATTATAATTAAGCTAATTAACTAAAAATGCTGATAATTTACTTTCTCAATCGTTGTATAAGACATGATCAGATTTAATTAAACACAATAAACAATAAAATATATACCTAATTAAATTAAAAAACATAGTTAAAACGTAAATTGAATCGATAACTCTTATAAAAGCAATGTAAATGTGCAAATATATATTATATACACTCGCCTCGAATTGAAACTCGAAGAACAATTTAAAAATTTGCATCGTTGCATGAAAATTTCTAGACGCTAGACAGAGATGACAAAACTATACATCCTTGTCTAGCGCTTAGAAATTTTCATGCGACGTTGCAAATATTTGAA
>JAWWEN010000038.1:23816872-23829361 GCA_035582955.1 Sycophila texana
AGCGCTTAGAAATTTTCATGCGACGTTGCAAATATTTGAATTGTTCTTCGAGTTTCAATTCGAGGCGAGTGTACAATTCTAAAATAATGCTTGAATGCTTGAACTGAAATTTATATACACCGCATTCTCATGCAAAGAAACAGTATAGAAATAATTATACTCAATATACGAAACACTTAAATTTCCAGCAGGATACTCGGCGACGAAAATGAGTTTCAATCTCCCCAGCAAGATTCGAAGTGAATCGCGTCGCTCGCAGGGGTAGGACGCGAGCAAGCCGCAGAAGAGGCGTTCGAGTGAGAGCTGCGCGAGGGGTGCAGGGACAAGGGGGAGTGCTTCACAAGGTGAAGCGTGAATGCGTGCGAGGCCTTGTCGCAGGGATACCTATACATCGGCGGCGCGACGGCGGAGGAAAGGGAAGGAAGAGGAACTGGCTGGGCGGCGAAAGGAGGAGCGCCAGCGGAGAAGGCCGGCGTAATTAACTGCGCGATGGGAGAGGCGGGATAGTCCCGTTTGAGTCCCGGGATTCCCGGGGGACCTGACCCGTCGTATCAGACAGCCGACACTCGCGCCCGCCGCAGCCGCGTTCAAGTTTCGCTCCACGATAATTGCCTTCGCTTTGCTGCAGTCGCGCTAATACCCAGAGAGAGAGAGAGAGAGGGAGGGAGGGATACCGACGGTGGCGATGGCTTAGTTCAGCTAAAGGAGACTCGAACGACTTCGTCCCCTCCTCTCTTAGCGCCTCGACTGATATCTTTCGCTCTGTAGGTTCGGCTTTATCACTTGGATATTTTTTTTCCTTCGTCTATGGATTTTTGCGCTTCGTCTTTTTCCTTTTGTTAATTTATTCAAGTGTGCAATTTAATTATAGACGCGGCTTGTACTTTCCTTTGGTTTAATTTTTTATTACTCGGAAAATGTGTATTATATTGGTACTATAAAGCCGGAGTTATGGTTTCAATGTTTGCATTTCTATATAAGGGATACTTTGAATAGATGCCTTGTTAAAATTCTTTTATAGCCTGCAATTCGCTGCAGAATGCACGTTTAATTGAGAAGCCGTATGGAGATTTTCTCACACTGTGTTGTAATACTCGAAGCGACAAGAAAATCTTGAACCGGCGTTTGATTTATCTTCAAGAGAGAAATAATAACACCCGACTTTTATAGTTTTTTCCTGGAAGTATAAAAGATAAAATAACAGTAAAATTGCATTTTCTTTAGTTTATTTAATTAAATTATTCTGAACCACATTAAAGTTAAAAATATATACAAAAAAAATGAACAAAACCGAACGAGTTAATTAAACGTACAACCGAAATAATCATAGTAACTATTGTCTAATAATATATAATTCAAAAGCGTCGGACTTCCACATACCAGTCGCACTTCTAAAAGAACCTCGTTGTGCATTCCACATAATCCTTGTCTTTTATACCTATCGCGCAATCTTCATCGGAAGGTATGTTTACCGGCAAAATTGGCCCAATCGCGCGGCAGAAGAAAGTACACGTGAAAATCTGCGCGCGCCCCGTTTGAAAAGGAAATGAAGCGTTGCGAAAAATAAGAGTTTACGAAACCTGTCAAATAAGTAGGTCTGCTACGCGCGATCTTAAGGAGCTAAGGCCTCGGCGCGGGGAGAGCAAAAATCCGCGTCAAAGCAAACACGCGCACTTCGTCGCTTTATATATCCCCCCTGACTAAAGCAAAAAAAAAACACCGTAAATCCCCATTACCTACGCAACGGTACTCGCTCGCGCGACCGTAAAAAAAAAATCCACTTTTCGAGCGTCGCGCGCCGCAAAATTTACGCGCGCGGTCGTTATATCGGCGTGCCGTTGAAAAATCCCTCGCCGCGCGCGGTTAAAGAGGTGCACTCAATCATTCGCAATTTCGCATCGGCTTGAAAGTCCCCGCTGTGCGTCTGGAGGCAGCTTTGGTTGCGCAACGCGCGCGATCGCCCGTCCGTCAAAAAGGCGCAGCGCGGAAGCGCCGCGGACGCGTTGATGATAATGACCGGCGATGATTATGACGAAAGCGGCGAGCGCGCGCTTTTCCCCGCGGCGTGATTCCGCCGTTTGATTCCGGAAATCCAAAGGACTCTGATGCTTTTACGAGAGTGAAAATGTCGGTTTCGTTTTTAATTACCCCGACTTACGTCAGCCTGTGAGTGCATTATATTATCGCTTGTTTTGGCCCGGTGTGTACTCCGCGTGCCTTAATGCCCGTCGGTTGATTTATTTTTCTGTATTCTTTTCTTTTGTTAGTTCGAGAGTGAACGGAAATTAATTTAATTTGAAATTAAATTAATCGACGGTGCGTGGTGTGTGCGCGCGGGGACGAAAAGTGAATAAAGATCACGGGACTTTCTCCGAGATGATAGTGAAATGAAATATATACTCCTGGGTCTTTTCAATTGAACGACGAATTTCAAATATCAGTTTAGCGTAGAATTAAAAAATGTACAATGTATAACAAAAACGCAGAATCTTTTATTCAACGGTGTAAAACACGAAAGCATGACGTCACTGCGTTACAGCACAGAGAAAAGTTTTCTGTGGTAAAAAGTAAAATAGTGTACTATTAGAAAACTTATAAATAAAATTTGCCAGGAAAATTTATATAAAAATGACTGGACAATTATTCAAGAAATCACAAAGTGTTAAAAAAAAATTGACCAAAAATTATAAAAACGTGCTACGATATTTCTAAATTAATTACGGTGATTGTGATCAGCTCCGTTATATTTTAAGCAAATTAAACAAAAAAAAAAAAACTTATTAACTTAATTTTCTTTAGACAACGAACCACGCGATCAATAAGATAATTCTTCTCCGCGATATACTCCACTTAATTATAAATCGAATAACGGTTCACGCCGCGCTAGTAAATATTTTCAGCGGGAAGCCTGAAAGCGCCGGGAAATCGATCTCGAGGAACTCCTTTCACGCCCGGAGCTCATAAAACGGCAAATATGTATTTAAAGCGCTAAGCCACGAGGAGCGCATAGAAAAGCGGAAGCGCCTCGGGGATCCTCCGAGGAAGTGGCCTGTTCTGCACGGGCGTCGGCATATCGGGCGCTCGCGCGCGTCGTAATTCACGCATGGCGGATTCGTCGCGATTTTTTCACTTTCACAAAAGCTGACCGCGCGCGCGTTCAGACACACACACACACACACACGTACACGAAGAAACTTGCACGCGAGATGACCGACCGGTTCCTCTCTCCCGTCGCTCGCGATTGCGCTACGCGCGGCCAGGTGCCGGTTCCGAGGAAACACACCTCCACCGCGACGTAATTAATTGAGTGTGTGTGTGTGTGTGTGTGTGTGTGTGTGTGTGTATTTTCGGGATTGCTGGACACGCCAACTAGAAGCTTAGCCGGCGACTCGACGGTGGTGTATGAAAAAAATTTCGCGGGAGTGAGACGTTCGCGGTTTTGTAACTTTATTAATGGGGGACTATTGTACAATGGCATTCTTGATGGTAGTCCTCGATAATAGCGTCTTAGTTGACTGGAAAGGAGTCGGTTTTGCTTGTGCAAACATCCAATGGAATTAATTCCGTACTCGTTTAGCTTAGGATAATAATATTGCACCGTTGCGCAAGCCCCTCATTGTTTCTAACCTGCCGCGTGAATATTGAAATTGCGCTTGGGAATACATCGCAGTTGTAGTATCATGAGAGAACCGTAAAATTTTACGGTTTTATATAGAATACCGTATTCATCCGAGTGTATACACGCACCACCCGTGAATATTGGATACGATTGAGCTTGTAAAATGTAACTGGTTTTCGAACATTTTTTTCGTTAAATAAGACATACTTTAGGTTTGAGTTTCCGAAACTCCAGTAGTAGCTGCCGGTCCGGGAGCGCTTGAGTTTTAAAAAAGAAATTGACTTTCCTTTTTATCGCCGCTAAAAATTTCATGTAACCTCGGATAACTACAAAATAAATCTCAAATCCATTACCTACGAGGCAACTATTAACTATATAAAAAAAAAAATTTGAACATTGCGTAAAGGGTAAATATAAATTTACATAATTACACACGCAAAGCCCACTCTTTTACAACGAATTTTCAACTAAATAAAGTCGACAAATCTAATTGGCGCCATGTTTTACTCGCTCCAGCAAACGGTAAACACCGCGTTACATTAGTCGCGGGGACATTCCCCGGCGCATTATGGCGATCCACCGCTTCGTTGACATCAGCAGGCCATTTGCACGCAAAGCGCTCGATTCCGCGTTACGTGCACCGAGGAAGCGTCGGCGTCGAGCTCCGTGGACAAAGAAAAGAGAAGAGGAACGCCGAGGAAAGGAAAAAGCGCGGCGAAAAAAAAAACCGGAGCGCGGCTTACGGGGAGTTCGAGATAGTTCTTGCGCGCGTGCGGCAGGAACGTGGAAGTGATATACACCCGGGCACGAGAAACTCCGAGCGCGGCCGCAGCAGAGAAAGTAATGCTTTCGTGCTGGTCTGCGCGGCGCACACATCTTAATTGCGCTCTCGTAACGATTCGCGATTCGGCGCGAAAGCGGCCGATTCGAATTTCGCGCCGCGAGGATCCACCGGCGCGTTTTATTATATATTATACTCGCGGCAAGGACGCATAATAGTTACTTTCCTGCGATTGCCCGGATTCATATATTAAAAAAAATCTATTCGCAAGGGTAGTGAATTTTATTTTTATTTTTATTCGTTTATTTAAATCTTAGTTATTTAATTTTTGTTTTTTGTTTTGTTTTGTTTTAAAGAGAGTACTTTCTCAGTGACGTTGAACCGCTTTTATGAGCCGTGAACGCGAGTCTCGGGTGTTTATCGCGAGTAAGCGAGATAAAATCCGGAGGCGCGTAGGCAAAGTCCGATCCGATCTAATCGGGCGACTTTTACTCGCGCTAATGTCCGACTTTAATCGGCTGTTTTCACTCGCAAATTGAGGCGCAGTCGAGTGGTCAAGGGACGGGTTGGTTCGGTGTAGTGAAATCAAGCAGATCAGAGGCGATATGTGTTCTTGTTTTTAAAAAATTTTATTTTTATTTCCAGTACAAAAATTTTTTTTTTTTTCATTAACCAGCCCGCTCTATCGGCGAACTTTACACACGCTGCGCCGCGCTGGAGCGGCATTTTCACATTCTGTCACGTTCGAGCGCGCAGCTTTTCCACGTTGATATTCGCATTTATTTACTTTAAACTGTTTTTATCCGTCGAGTATCGAGTTGACGGCGTAAATCATCTCGCTCGTTCGAACGAGTTGCGTTTGTTCACATAGTACTTTTTTTTTTCCTTCGTCGCATACATCAAATTTGTTTGTACATAAAAGACAGAAACAAAAAAAAAACAGAGGATGGACGCGAGTAGTAGACAAGTCGAGTAGAGAGGGATTTAAATGCTGACAGACAGAAATCGCTGAATCGTTTGTATATAAAAAAAAAAACAGAAGACGCAAAGGTACAAAATAAAGTTTGATTAGCATTTCCTTTACTTTTTTTTCGTCGGCCCCGATCGCAGATGGTGTAAAAAAAAAAATGCGGATCGCGGCGTCGTCCTGAAATCGTATAGTTTATGATAACCCTATATAGAATTGGCGGAGCGGAGTAGTCGGCGCAAGCCACGAATCTCCCTTTCTGTATTTACAAGCGCGCCGGCGTGCAGTTCAGCCGAAAGGAAAACGGCGCGTCAATTGCACCGGTCGGCGGGCAAATCGCTCGCTGATCGAGGCGAGCTGGCTGATTGTCGTAGCTCCGTGGCACTTTCCTTTCGGCTGGCGGACGCGCGATTCGCGGCTGAACTTCTTCTCTCGCGTTCTCTCCTCCTCCTCGAGGCTGCCGTCCCAGCGCCGACGGATGTCGGCGTCTCTCCGCGCTGCTGCTCGTCAAGGCTCAGTGGTCGACTCGCGAGGAGGCCGTTCGGAGGCGGCGGGGCGCTGGGGGATGCGACTTCCGGCGCAACGAGACTGCGTTGCTGGGAAAAATCGCGGCTCACCGTCACGAGATGCAGCGGTGAAATTTAGAGAAGGAGGCGAGGACGCGTGCCCGCGTCGCCGGTGCCGGTGCGTCTGGGGGTTGAACGGAAAAGAGCATAGTCTATGAGGGTTGGACGGGCGTGCGACGGCTAGAGAGATCTAGTAGTGGCCGTGGCCGTGGCCGTAGCTGGGCTCGAAGCCTCCCTCGGTGTGGTGGTGCTCCTGCTTGATGTGGACGGGGACTGGGTAGGGTACCTTGACGGGGTATGGGACCTCCTTCTCAACGGGGTATGGTACCTCCTTCTCGACGTAGTAGGGCTTGTCGACGGGGACCTTGACCTCGTAGGGAACATGCTTGTCGACGGTAACGGGGTATGGTTTGTGGACGATGTAGGGCTTGGGGACTGGTACCTTGACGTGCACAGGGTAGGGCTTCTCAACGGGAACGGGGTAGGGCCTGTCTACGGGGACCTTGACCTCGTAGGGGACGTGCTTCTCGACGGTGACTGGGTAGGGCTTCTCGACGGTGACGGGGTAGGGCTTGGGCACCGGGACTGGGTACGGCTTGTCGACGGGTACTTTCACTTCGTACGGGACGTGCTTCTCGACGGTGTAGGGTTGGGGCACCGGGACCTTCACTTTCACGGGGTACGGGACGTGCTTCTCGACGGTGTAGGGTTGCGGGACTGGAACCTTGACCTCGACGGGGACGTGCTTCTCGACGGTGTAGGGCTGGGGTACGAGGACCTTGACTTCGTAGGGCTTGTCGACGGGAACCTTGACTTCGTAGGGGATCTTCTTCTCGACGGTGTAGGGCTGGGGCACGTGGACGGGCACCTTGACGAAGACCTTCACGGGGTAGGGCACGTGCTTCTCGACGGTGTAGGGTTGCGGTACAGGTACCTTCACCTCAACCGGGACGTGCTTCTCGACGGTGTAGGGCACGTGTTTGACGTGCTCGACGGGCACTGGCACCTTCTTTACGACTTCGACGGTCTTGATGTGCTCGTGGTGCTCGGAGATCTGGTGGTGGCCGCCATAGTCGCCGATATAGCCGTGCTCGAGGCCCCGCTTCTCGGTCTTCTTCTCGGCCTGCACTGCCTCCTCGCAGTGGGCCAGCGCAATCAACGCCACGAAGGCGAGACAGAACTGCAACAAAAAAGTGCGTGTTGAGAGATTTTCTATTTTTTTTTTATATGTGTTTACATAATAGTCCGTGTTTTTAATTTATTAGCTCAAGTTCGCGAAACTTGTATTCATAGTCCTTTTCTTTTCTAATCAGATGGATAATTAAGGTCAATCGCTTATTTACTTAGCTCAATAGCGTCTAAAAAGAATTGAAAAGATTTCAAAGATTCCAGTTTACAAGTAAACATTCTTAAACCCATATAAATACATTAAAGAAAAAAAATGAGTAAGACACGAAGATCACGTTTTAACGAACGAGATTTGATTTCAACTCCAAGTCTCGAGCGCGCGTGAAATCGACGTTTCCCTGTCGACTAGAAGTGTCACGTGAACGACTTAAAAGAAAGAAAAATATCCGTCTGTTTTTTTTTTTTTTTTTTTTCACTTTCTCACAGAAACTCGTGAAAAGTCGCACTGAAAACCGCACGTCTTCGCCGTAGCTCCCCTGGCAAGCGTGTCTGTGTCGTGTCGTGGCACTTACCTTAAACTTCATTGTAAGGCTCGCGCGCGCTTGTACGTGGCTGAGGAACCACTTGACTGCTTGAGTTTTCCCGCGGCGAGCCTTATATACCTCGGGTAGAGGAGAACGAGGCGTGCGCGGGCCCAACACTTTCCCTCACTCGGGGGGGCCCGCTCGCGCGCTCTCCACCAGGCCGCGCGAGCAGGACGGAGCGAGCGGGATGAAGGCGAGTCGGGGGCCCGCTCACGCTCTCGGCCACATATACACGCACATATGCACGCTCGCTCGCGCGTAAGGTGAAACGTGAGCGGATCCTGGCTCTCCTCTGCTCGACTTCGGAGGGCTCCTTCTCCTCCTCTTCTCCCTTTGTTTCTATTTTTGTTTGTTTGCTCCATTACCGACGGATTTCTTTGTTTCGCCTCGAGAGCCTCCCTCGACGGCCACTTTAATTATGCGCCGAGTCTTTATCCTGTATGGGGTGCGCCGGGGTTCGCCGGGCTGTCGAGGAGGAACGAGACGTTTTGCAAGGGGGCAGTTGCGCAACGATTTTGGCCAGCGCGACGAGGGAGGCGTTGCGCGGCCAAGTCGTGCGACTATTTGTCGCCGCGATGTTTGTTTGTTTTTTTGCCTTTTTCTTTTTTCTCGCTTGCGACGGCTGTGCACTTTTCGATTGCACGACGCGACCGGGAAAGGCGCGTCGCGATCTCTCCCTCGCGGCGCGCGTCCGAAGGCGAAAGGAGAGACGCGGGAATTAAACAGACGCTCGCTCCTTTGTCTCGGTCAATTTGCGGGAGACGTACGTGCACGATCAATCGTGCGACGCCTAATTAGGCGATCATCCCGTTTCTTTATCTCGCCTATTGTCGGCCGCGAAGGATCCGTCGGGGATGAGGGGCAGCGAAGGTGAGCCAGTTCGAAAAGTGCAAGAGCCCTTTGTTCATTGATCATCGGATCCGACCGGTTTTTCCCTTCTTTTTTTTTTTATTTTGAGCCTGGAACCCCTGTTAACGCCGACAAGGCGTAAACTTGAAAGCGCGGCGATACGAGAAAGGCCGCGCAATTTACTTCCTGATTCGGCACGATAAGTTCCTCGGGAATTCTGAAAATTTAATTCCGCGCAATTTCGCTCGCGATCGGAGTATCTCTCCTTATTTTGTTTTTTTTTAGCTGGAAAAATTGCGCGCAGCTCGCTTTGTGTTGTATCGCTTGGGATAATTGTTATTATCGCGACTGCGGTGTGGCGCACTTGCGACACTTGATACACCGATTTTCGAAAACCCGGATCAAGCCGGCCTATGCGCCGCGTAAAAAATGGTTGGCTCTTAAAGTGTTTATGATATATCGTTTCAAAATTTTCGTGAATTTTTTACATAATTTCACTGGTCCCGCGGCGTTGAAAAAATTTTGCGCAATCCGGACGAAATTTTTCGGCCTTCCGAAAAAAAAACGCGATTGTGCTGGGCAAGGAGTTTTGGAAACTTTGTCGGTCGGCAAAGGAGAGGCAGCAGAGCATGCGAATGTGGAGGAAAGCAGAAAGGAGAGGGAACGGGAACAACTCTACGGACCTTGTGAAGGAGAAATTCGCTATATAAAGAGTATATAATTGACCCTTCGGCTCCCGGACGTCGATGTCTCTGCTGATGCTTTAACAATCGCAGATTTTTAAATCCTATATTACATCCAGTGGACGAGGAACTTGTATGAACAACTCTCTAAGCCATAAAACGAATTATTTATTAATTTTTTTTTCAATCTTTTTTTAAAATGAAACTATTTTAAATTAATATTATATGAATTTTGAACTGAGTTAGTTAACTGTTTAATGATTGATACATTATTGACAAGCTGATCTTTAAATGGCGTTACAAAACGAATATTTTATAGCGCGATGTGATATTGTAAGATGTGCATATATATGTGTATGTGCACATACTCGAATGAAAGGTAGAGATTCTAATCTTGAACCTCAAGTTACTATAGTTACTAGAATATTCTTTCATAATTCTATCAAGTTAATAGCCATTGACGTGGAAAAGAACGTAAATAATACACGACAATTGATGCGAACTTAGTTTCTTGCCGTTGCCTGCTATTATTATTGTAAATAAATATTAATTCGATTATTCTTTATTTCTTTAGAGTTGTGTAGGTCATGGTAATGTTATATCTATCCATTTATCTTCTAACTGATTAAATTGATATCCAGTAAATAATTTTCACGCTTATTTATTATTTTACAAAAAAAAAAAAATTGACAGCGCAATTACACTGATGTTTCTTATATATATTTTAATTTACGAGACTCTTATTAATTTCTTTGGTTAATTCAATAAGACGAATAAAAGAATATCTCATTTAAGAAAGTTATATTGATTTTTTTTAATCTTAAAAAGGTCAATTAGCTCATAATTTATATGCACAAAAAAAGAGCAGAAAAAGGGATTTTTATCAAAAAATTCATGCGATATAATAAACGACCGAACGGCGAGTACTTACACACGAAACCAAGCGAACACCTTGAATCAGTCTCATTTTTTTCTTTATACTGTCAAACAAGTCTCGTTAAGTACATGAAATCGATAAATCGACCTTTACAATTCAAATCGTTCCTATAATATTGCAAGCATATTTATCAAAAAAAAAATCTTCGTAAAATCCTCTAAAATTCGCAGCGAGAAAACGCATCTCTTTCCGGCACATACAATGCGATCGGCAGCGTGACAAAAAAACCGAGCGCGAAGAGACGCCGAGTGGCTCGGTAGTATATACAAGGAAAGGTGTTCACCTCCGAGCGAAAGTAAAAGTGGCCGCGCGCGGCCAGGAGCCTTCCGCGGAGGAGCTGCCCGGATAAAAGGGAGAGAATAAGTGGATAAGAGAATCCGCGCGCGGTCTCAGTCGGGCGCGGACGGCCGGCCCGACCAAACGGACCCGCATCCCCACTATCGCTTAAAACCACATCGCACTATTCGGTTACGTTACTTGGTCCCCCTTCGAGCGGCGATTATGTGCATCGGAATAAATCGAACGTTCGATTCGCGCGTATGTAGGTCTCGGGAATCGGTCGCTACCGCGTGTTTCGCTTCTGGTTTATTTGTTCGGTGACGTAAGGGAGCGGCGCGGAAAAGATCTTTGCGTGTAAGAGAGGGATTTTTATATTCTTTCGCTGATTACTTCCTGCGAGCGCCGCCGGGCTATACTGCAATTTGTAAATGAATGGGTATTTAGATGCTGATAAGGATGTAGTATCGGCGGTGAGCGTGGAAATTTTCAAAAAGCTATCTAATTATTCTTAATAAGACGTGTTACGGCGCACGATGAAAATATAGTTTATGCCGTTGAAATGTACGAAATTACTCGGAGAAATGCAAATACTGCTTGGAAAAAAAAGCGGACATTTTTTACTACTACTCAAAACTACGTAACGTGCAAATTACGTGGCGTGGTATATCTCTATATTTTTTGTTTTATTTCAGCTTACTTTCGACACTTCGAGCCTTTTTTTCGCGTCTAATACTGGCAATTTTCTTCTGATTTCGTCTCCGTAATCCTCGTTACAAAATTAACAGGTGTTCCGTGAAAAAAATTATCGGGTACTTTCGATATCGCGTTCAAATAGAGTAGGTCACTGCAAAAAATCGTACATATCAGTATCTCCGAACCTTTTTTTATATAAACAACCATAATACTGTAAATTTATAAAATAAAATAAAATAAAATAAAATAAAATACTGGTTGTTATTCAACATCATCAGTTTCTTTAAAGCTCCAACTACACGAGCTGAAACATTCGGTTCCACTGGAATAAAAAATCTGGGTTAATTAGGAGGAAAAGGGGCAAATCTTATATCACACCGAGAGAACGGGGTATTATACACGTACCCACAGTTGAACTTTTGTTCTACCGTGCAGCTCGTTGCTTTGAAATATTCACCAGCTCGTCGGGCATTGTGCAAAGGCGCCAGACGTCCGACGCGAATAAAAGCCATGATAAATATTAAAGGATATCAATCTTTGACAACTCATATAATACTCGCGTTGCACAACGGAGAAAATATCGGAACGCCATCAGGCACGAAGGAGAGCTTGCCGCCGCCTCCCGAGCGCAAGCAGGTTTCCCGCTCGTGCATTCTCGTTTTTCAAAGTGAAGGTCAAATTTAGCCTTTTTTCGGTCTTGAATATCGAGCGTTGTTGTAGTAACACTCAAAGCCGGCGCTCCGCGAGCCCCTAAGGTAAAAGCGTATCCGGAATCCGGAGAACGGCGTTGAGCGTGCCTCGATCTGCACGTATGCAACGATAATTGGACCAATCTGTCAATCTATCATTCAAATGTGAATGTCACGTTGGAAAACTGAGCTATAAAATTCATAAATACATAGTATGCGGCGTGGAATTAATTGTCTTACCATTTCCGAAACTTTCTCGAGTAGCCGACAAACCCTACTGACAAATTCGTGATCAAGTAATTTACAAGTTTAATATCGATTCGGAATTATCGAATGAATGTAACAGCGAGTCACGATCCCAGTTACGTCATATCTAACGTCTTATCAGCGAATTTTATTCCGAGGATCAAATTCGTTTTTCGTAAGAGCGCAATGTAGAAAAAAATAATTTTTTTTTTATTAAAATTACTATCTATCTGGAAACGTGACGACAGACTGGAGTCTCAGATAAAAATTGTCATACATTGCAGTAAAATTAGCCGTAAATTTTGCTGAATAATATTCGAAATAATCCTGTATAGCACCATTTACTATATTTTTGACAAATTATACTATAGAGAGTACACTGAGAAAAAAGTAAGGTACCTGTGCCTAATATGGGCATGCGCCTAATATGACCATGTTCTGGTATTTCGAATTGACCTGCGCTACAGC
>JAWWEN010000038.1:23829461-23874105 GCA_035582955.1 Sycophila texana
TCAATTAATATATTATTCATTTGATACTTCATTATCGTGAGTGTTTATTTCGCTGTGTTTTATTAAATAAATAACCTATTTATTCAAAATAATAATATTACGTAAATAATCAAGTCGGATTAAGTTTCGACTTGACGAGCAAAAAAGAACGCGCTCAAAACAAACTGAATACACAAATCAGTTGACCCAAAAACACAAATTTTCTACGTTCAATTTCCAGCGATAGAAAATACGTTACATAAAAACATGTCCAATACAAAGATTGCAAAAAATTTTTGTACACTTCGCCCGAAAAACTGGAAATTCTATCAACATAAGAAACGTACAAACTATGCACAAAATTTATATTTTTGTGAACGAATGAAACAAAATGTGCGTAATAAATTCACTCAATTTCTATTTTTCCCCTCAGCTAATACGCAAAACTTGGATTTACACAAATTTTCAAACAGTGTATATAACGCGCCTCTCAAGTAAACGGTAAAATAAGCTCCTATCGTATCTTCCTGCGACTGAAAACTTCAACAAAACTTTAAGAACGCTGTAGAAATAGAAGTCGGATTTGCATAATGCTCACGCTAAATTAAATCAGCGCGCCCGTGCTACTATACTGCTATACAGCTGGTCGCTCTTCGCAAGCTTGTCTTACTTAAAAAAAATAAATAAATAAATAAATAAATAAAATCGCCTCGGCGCATAAACAAGTTAAAAGAAAATCTGCTACCCATCGTAATTTAATTAACGACGAGCGCGGCGCGATTTTTCGCGCGGCCTCCGGATTATAATAACGCGCGCGGCGCGCGCGATTTCCATGCAAATGCGCCGGCCCCGATGCCGATGATAATGCGCTTATCCGCGGCCATCGGCGCGCCCGATGCCGGCCGCCGATAGACGCCCGGCCCTGCGACAAAATATTATTAAGTGCGGATAAGCCCCGCACCTCTGGGCGCGCGGAAAAATCGGAGCGGAACGCACCGAATCAGCGGCGTCGACTATTTTCCACCGAGGGATTTCCGCGACGGTTTATCGAGGTAAATTGCCAGGCGCGTGGTTTAGGACGTTCGGCGCGCGGCGATTTCTTTTCTTTTTCGGAGGCGGCGCTCGAGCTAAGGAGCGTAAAGTCTAGTCCGCCGTTATTTACGCGGTGAATTATTTTTACGGGCTGAGTGTGTATAATTTTTCATGCTAATCTCAACGGTTTTATATTGAAAAGAACAAAAAAAAAAAGTAGAAAATCACCATCGCGTAGCTAATCTAAAATTATCGCGATTACATGCTTCGCCCGCTCGATTAGCGTAAAGGCGCATCGAGGCTCTTCCGCTGGACGAGAAAAAAAAACAATGAATTTTTTTTTGGTTCAAAAGTTAGAATTAAAAAAAAAAATGTGCTTCGTGAAGTTTGACACAATTACTGTGGGAAGGAGTAAGCGAAGCGGCCATTAATCAAGTAAAATAATATCCGCGACCTTCCACTCGAGTCGGCTTGAAAAAAAAACAAAAAAAAAAAAGAAGGAGAACCGCACGGATAAAATGACGAAAAGTAGGATTATCGCCGTGGCATCGGCAGCCGGTGTACGCTCTTAATATATTCAGATTTTTATAGCTGTCGGGCGTATCGGAGAGATCCGTCGACTACCCCTCGCAGCGCGAGCCATTACTGGTAGCCTAATGAATAAACAAAAACTACGATTTCTTGCTCCGAGGCTTTCGTTCTCTCCTGCGCGTGGCGTAAAAGCGTGACCTTTAACGGCGCATCGAGCTCCCCCTTCGTACCTTTTATTTTGCGTATATATCTCGCTCGAAGGTAAAAACTAAGGCAAGTCGGAGCGAGTTCGGCATATAAAGTTCGCGATTATAATAGCTCGCAACGATCAGTTCGCGTTTTTTTCGACGAAGCGTGTGGCTCAGAATTTGTGCCAGTCGTCCTGAAATTCGCTCGATAACTCAATTTAGTGAATTTTCAGAATGTGATCGTCGGAAAGGATGCGGACTCTCGCGCAATCGAGCGCGTGATTCACGAAATTTCATCAAGCACCATTGAAAGAATTTTCTTAAAATTGTTCACAGGACTATTTATTTTTATTTTAAAGGTCCATCCGTCTACAAAAAATCTTATAAAATTGTTTAATAATTATTCGTCTTTTTCTACAAAATCCAATTTTAATTAATATATACCAATTAAAAAATAAAACTGATATACAATTCCCCAAGAAAAACTCATCAAGTTCTATTCAAATAAAAAATAATTGGATGTCTATAAACTCATCGTAAAAGAAAAGTTGGGAGAAGCGAGCGAACTGGGCTCTCATCGGCGTAACTGAATTACGCCCGCGGCTTATCAATCAAGCCGCGTCGTCGCAAGAACGCTTCAATTCTGCCGCACTAAAATTATCGGCTCGGAACAATTAACGTCGCCCTCGTTACGAAAAAAAAAAACAAAGAAAAAAAAGTAATAACAGTCCCGCAATAAGTTCGTTCGACGGCTGCAGGGCTACCGGCAGCGCGAACTTGATAAATAAGCGCGGATGCGTCCGGGACGAGTAGAATGTTTGGCGCACGCCCGGGAATGTCAGCGGCCTTAATTATATCCCTCCGACGGGGGAATTTTTCGCGAAGCGAGACTTTACAGGGGCAAAACACGCGGAACGTCGCTCGCGCGCGCCACCAGATGAAGACGTCTAGTCGGGCGCGGCTCGAGTCCGAGTTTGATTTATAATAATCGCTCCATCTCCTCATTACGGGGATGCCACGCGCGATCCGCCAGGCGCGCCGGCAGGGTGAGCGTACCAGACCAGCACATTTGTCGTCGCTGATTTTTTTTCCCCCAATTTTTTTCCAACATTTATTCGCTTTTTTTTTTAAGAAATTGCGCGATATTACGTACATTACAATTAAAATGTTTTATAATAATAGATAGATCTTTGAATTAGCAAGTGCGCGACTTGATAGTTTATACAAATTAGAAAAATTTCAAGAATAAATTTGAATTAAACATTCACTTGAAAAATAAATAAGCGACAAACGTATACTGACTTAAGAAACTGGTTATAGACTACTGATCATCACTCTAAAAAAAATTACTATATTACATTATAGTTATAAAAATCAAATAGTATTGTAAATTTCCTTAAGCAGACAGACAATTTTACTACAAAAAATAGTAATAATTTTTTCTTTTTAATGTCAGACCGTATAGTAATTATTAAGCGAATATTTCTCGGCGTGTACTTTCTTTTAAAAATGCAAAAAATCCCTCGAAAACAAAATCACGCAACGAGATAAAAGAAACACTGTCCAAAAGACCACGTGCAACTCCTAAGTCACGAAAATGTCTAGCATAAAAAATGTTATTCTCCCGAATGCTAACCGAAAGAATCACGGCGGGGAGAGCAAAGCCCAGCAACGTCGCGCGAGCGCAAAAAAACAAGACTTCACCGCGTCGCCGCCCGCGCCGCAAGTGTATATATAATACACGTACAAGAAATGGCGCGCCGCCTCGTCAAGGGGCCGAAGAGCGTGTCCGTCGCGTCGCCCGCGGGTGAATACCGTTCCGACTTGGAGGTCGCGTAATGTGTAATAATTAAATCAGATTAGCCGCGGCGGACCGGCGGGGGCGGCCTGGATCTCCCGGCGGCCATTAAAGCCCGCATATGCATGCGCGCCGCGGAGAAAGAAAGCGCAACGTCGAGGGTGCGCTTCGGTAATCGCGCATTAATTTGCATCGCAAAGTACACGCCACACGCGCCGCGCTTGTTCTTTTTCTCTCCCCCGGCCGGCGCGTACTACGACGTCGGCGCGACGAGGGGGGCGGGGGGTGGGCCTGTGTATTACTCGCGCAGGTGAGCGTGTTATGCTTTTCTGGATAGCTCGCCGATTACATACTCCTCGGTTTTTCTTGTCGCTCCGATCCTCCCGCGAGTCACGCGCGCACCTCACTCGCCTCCACTTGTAAGTCAAATTGGACGTGCACTCGTGCGACTCTGCGCCGTTTTCGAGTAGTTTTTACGGCTGTTCTTATACGCTGCGGAATTTTTTTTCAGGCGCAGCTTGAATATATTCAACGTTTCCCTCGCTAGATCGTAAAGTAATTCACTTTATGCTAGTGTAAACAAGTGTTATTAACGAGGCGTATCGGACAGTTTGACGTTCTACACTGACGTAACGATATTTTAAAAAACGAAGGACTACCTGCAATAAAAAGAAAAAGAAATTTGCCGGTAGTATACTGATTAAATTCTTTTTTTGCTCGAATTTATAAAAGCCCGGGAGAAATGAACTTTCGTGTGAAAAAGTCGTTATCAATCAAATCGAGCGGTTCGCAGCCACTGTGCGGAATAATAATTAATACGACTTTTACGCCGGTTAGCGTACCGAATGCCGAATCCGCCGTAATCGCTTAGCTCGGAGGAGACGCTCGCGCTCGGCGTCTCATGTAGGCCGCGCGAATAAATCAAAGTCGAGAGACGAGCGAGCCGAATCTTGATTTAAGGCATAATTTCAAAATACCGGCGGCAGTATTAGGAAGCTCGTGGAATTTTTTTTTTCTTTTTTCATCACTGTCGACCCGCGCAGAGCCGACTTGAAATTAATAAGGACAAATGGTTTTGTATCGGCCTTAAAAGGAGTTCCCGCGGATCCCGGTGCACGTGCGGAATTCGCTCTCTTAAAATCGTACTTACATGAAGTTCTATCCCTCCGTCAATTCCAGAACTAATCGAATCGAAAAAAAAAT
Source organism: Sycophila texana (assembly GCA_035582955.1). Lineage (NCBI taxonomy): Eukaryota > Metazoa > Arthropoda > Insecta > Hymenoptera > Eurytomidae > Sycophila > Sycophila texana. The sequence goes on from JAWWEN010000038.1 coordinate 23,834,193, forward strand.
TCTAATGAATTTTTTTAATTCAACAGCACTGCAATGAAGTCGTAAAAAAGTGATCGTACATAACAAATTCGCCTGGAAAATTCGCGAAGAATGCGAAATTTTCGAAAAAAGAAATAAAGAATCAGAAATTTCAGGTAAAAAGAAAAGAACGAACATTTGCATTATTCCGAGGGCGCAGCAGCTCCGAGTCGATGAAAAAAAGTCGAGAGTCACGGTCGTGCTTGCCGGCGTAACACACTTTACCGGCCTTTTCGCGCTTATCGGTTCGGCCGCATATATTTAAGGGTTGCCATGTCAAGTGTCAAGCGCGCCCTTTTGAATACATTTAAATTCATTACCCCGGCCGAGGGCGCACCGCCACGAAAAAAAAACTCCGGCCTCGCAGGGCGCACGCGGATTCGCCTCCTCCCCGCGGCACATAATACCCATAACCATAACGCGATTTCATATCGCGCTCCTCGGCTGAGGCCTATCTCGGAATATTAATGCAAGAAACGTAAGCTCCCCCCCTACGAGCTTGACTCACTGGTAATTCGGTGGACGAATAATTTGTCATTTTATTTTCGGTTTCAGTCGGACTGCCAGCCGCTCCTCGAGATGCCGCACACAGGTAAGGCTCTTGCTTCATTTTTTTTACCTAGCGATAAGCCCCCATATCAATCTTCTATCAGATTTTCCGAAAATTCTGAGGTATTCAATCATTAAAACGAGAGACATCGTGTTTCAAGATTTTCTTGTTTCTCCAATGAAGCAAGTGTAAAATGTAAAAGAGAAAAAAAAACGAAATTTTACCAGTTCTATTAGCTTTTCATAAAATCCACTTTAGACAGTCAGAAACAGCCATTAAACGAGGAATTCACCTCTCGAGGCCTGATTTATCCACGAAGCGGAGAGGAGCGTTTACGGCGATTAGGCCGGCTGACACTCGGCGCTTCACGGCTCCGATTATAAATTTTAATCGCGTTTTTTATGCCCGGTATATTATAAAACCACGTCGCCAATAATCTTTTGCGTTCCTCACTCGCCCGCCGGGTATAGCCGCAATAAAAGACGCGATGCGAACCTTCCGAAATCGGAGCAGCCCTACTGCATGCGGACAGTCGCCGATAAGCCCCGAGAAAATCGAGGCGCGCGGACGAGTCTATTAGCCGCGGCGGTTCCGCGCTAATCGCTCCGCTCGGATCGATCGCCGGGCCGAAAATCTTTCCGGCTACTGAGCGGCGGCGAGATCACAGGGACCGCGTATCTACCGCGCGGCAGTAAAAATCGAATATAAAGCACGAGCTGAGTTACGATTCGGACGGCGCGCGGTAATTAACGGGGAATTTTATAAGCGGGAGGTGGAGGGGAGGGGGGTCCTAGACCCGCGGTGAGCTCCTCTTATAAATGGCTTTAATTATGCTCGCTCCGCGCGCACGGATTTTTATGTGTCGATGGAGGAGCTCTCGGGGCTCGCGCGGCCTTTTTTATTGAGTCGATCTTGGAAATCGAGAGAGGCTCGATCGGGAACGGGATTTGGCGGTCGATTAACTACAAATGTGAACGTGGAATTGGGACTAGGGACTGATTATATATAAATATATATATATATACATTTTTTTTTTATCTCGTTTAACGAATTTGCGTTTGCTTTGGATGGCGATATTTCTACGAAGGCTGATGCTCCTTCGTCTAAATTTTCCAGCGAATCGAGTTAATATCGTAAAACGTTACGATCTTGTGCAATAATCATAATGGCTCGTCTTTTTAATATTCGATACGAACAGCGCGCGAACTGACAGTATTTATTTCTCAATCATTGCCTCAGTCGAGAGTTTCCAAGGCGTAAATCGAACGAAATCCGAAGATCGCGAGTGACGGCGAACCGATTCCGAAGTCGGCGTAAAAGTGACGCGCGTACGAAGAAGATGATCCTTGCGAAGGCGTCATCGAGAATCTCTTCCGGGATAACGCATCGGCGAGCGGTGTCTCTTTTTCGGAACGTGAGAAATTTTTTTTCCGCATCGGGCTACTTTATTAACGTCATTTATCAGTTTTTATCGGCGCCTGACAAGATGGGATTTCGTTTTCTGCCAGCGCCGACTGCGTGCAAAATGAGAAGAAGAATAAGCAGATTTTATTTTTTATGAAAATGGATGAAGACGTTCGAAAAGTGGCGTTGACATGAATATTCAATTTTTATTTTGATCAAACGTAAATTAAAATTAGGTTTATCCGCGTTATCTTCTTGAAAATGCAGACGAGTGAAGTATAGGAGATCATGTTAAAAATTATAACTTTTAAAATTAATGGTTTTTCTACATGAAATGTCATAAATTGGCATAATTAAAAATAAAACAACACACTTATATTGTGACGTATTAATTTCGAATAGATCGCTCCTCGCAATTACCCTCAATATAAAGATAATACAACCAACCAGTTAAAAAAAAATATTGCGTCGAAATTTTATAGGTATTAAAACAAGTATAATAAGTGTTTTAACGAGTTTTAATAACGAAGAATCATCGCGAGCTATAAAACTAACAAATTTCTTACTTTCTGCGAAGATGCACACTCATCGTCCCTCACCACCCATAAAATATCCACCTAACCCGAAACATATATCTCATCCTTTGACTATCAGCCGCCATAGACAACCAAAATAAAACCAACACAATATCAATTATAAAAAATAATTAAAAGCTAGTCTAATAAATAATCAAATAAAAACAAAATAATTCCTACGAACAATTGCAACAGCTAAAATATCACCCTAAAAGCTCGGCTTAATATACGAACGCCAAGAAGCCAGTCATTAGAATCGATATCGTCTCGAAAATCGGCACCGTCCAATAACAAGCCTCCGCCCGTCCAAGCGTTGAAAATCCTCTCGACAGCGGCATTAGCCGCTCGCGCGGGCCCGCAGATAAAATCCGACGCGTGCCTTCGCGCCTACTGCATGAGAGAATCCTGCGGGAGGAGGGACAAACACAGATACAGTCGCGGGCGGGAATCTGTTTAGGCGGGCGACGGCGCGGCCGCAGGTATAAGGTGCCGGGCGCGCAGGTGCGCCGAGATAGGCCCTAAATGGGCGAGAGGCCCGATAGCCATCGCCGGCGTATTAGCTCGCTAATTTCCGAGGGCCCCGACGCGTAAGCGCGCCTCGGCCGGAGACGACAATCGCGCGCAAATTGTTCCGTTCGGCCCCCACGTCCATCTTGATTTCGCTAATTTCGCCTTCGTTTCTCTGGAGCGGGGCTGGACGATCTCCTCGTTACTCGCCCCTCGCCTCGCACGTGTAATTTTGTTTGCATTGCGAGGTATTTACGAGATGCTATCGGGCACTAATAGTTTGTTATCTGCCGCAGTTTAAAGCGCCGATAGCCATCGCTTTTTGGCGCTGAATAAAATAACGCCCGTTGGGGACGTGACCGTCGCACTTGACGCTACGATGCTTCCTGACGAAATTTGTTGAATCATTTAAAATATTACTTAATTACGCGTCAGTGTTTCAAATTTATATAGCGATGGGCTTTATTATTATAAGTTTCTTGAAATTAATTTGGAATTAAATTTATTATGTTAAGATAATTTAAATTTAAAGACATCGTTGATGATTCGTTTACTATATTAAAATGATTTCCTGTAAAGTAAAATATTTTGCGATGGTCGATGCGTATCCCTTTTCTCCGTAAGATAATTTAAATTTAAAGACATCGTAATGATTCGTTTACTATATATTAAAATGATTTTCTGTAAAGTGAAATATTTTAGTGATGGTCGATGCGTATTCCTTTTCTCCATTAAAAAAGGATAATCTCTTTCAAGTTATAGCTACACTTCTATCTTAAAATAAATTAAGATTTATTTTCGTACAAAATTTCACTTTATGAAAACATTTAAAATTCAAAACTTGTTCATTACGGAATTTACACGAAAAATACAATATCGTTATTTTTTTAAAGCACTCATTAGTAAACAAATAATTTACTTTGTAATAACGAAAATGAAAAAAAAGTACTTAAAAATATTGCTGCACGTAAAGTTACAATTAGAATAATGAAAAATTTTTTGCAAATTTCAAAAAAACTTTTTATTTTTCTAATTCTCCGCATAATCTCCTCTGGAATCAGTCGTTCTATCATTAATTATCCTTACTGCGTCGCAATTACCGCCGGCGAAGTGTCCGGTACAGTGCGATTTCGCGGGCAGATACGCGGGCCGCCCCTGCGCTTTTTTGCCGTAATAATAATTTAGAGGCGCAGGCGCGTCGCCTCGCGCGGCAACGGATCCCCGCGGGCCGCCGGGTGGGCCCTGCCTCCTCGCGTAATTTCCCCGCCGCCTTCGCGATCGCTTAGATTCGCGACGCGCGTGCCGCGATGGCGAGGAAAAAAATCCGCCGCTAATTGAAAGGAGAGCAACTCTTTCGGGGCCCGGCGGGGGCCCGTTAATGCCGCTTTTTTCCCCCGGTCATTTGGAAGCTCCCGCGCCGATTTGAAGCTCGCCTTTATCTCGAGGAAAAAATCCGGTGATCAGAGGATTTTACGACGGACGCGCCGCGCCGCACCCTCGAATTTCATTTTTTATTATTATTTTTTTTTTTTTATCCCACTCGCGAATTAAGTTCCTCGCTATTACGCTCACCTGCTTATTTCATTAAGCGGCGCGCGTCAAAACGTCGCTGCGCCTCGTATGAAGACGTACGCGCACAATGGCAAATCTTATATATAATAAGCGCCGGTGCATCAGTGCGCGCCCCACGCGAAACATAAAAATCAATTGAATTAAGCGCGCAAAGTGCCCCGGGCAAAAAGGGATGCCGTCGAAATCGTCGCGAAGCGTCGCCGAGAAAAAGCTCTCCCCCCGCCGAAAAAAGGACGTACGGGCCGGGGCAGGCCCGCGGCGCTCCCGGCAGCTAATGAGGTTATTAGCGGCGCTCGTCGGGATCCGCTCGCGCGCAATTAGCCGCGCGCCCGCGGGACGTGCAGGCGCGCCCGGCTCGTTTCGGCGCTCTTTCTCTCTGCCGCCGCGTCGGAATCTCCGGACCCGTTACACCGGCGCTCGTCTCTTATCGCCGCGACACGAGACGGACATTAGAAAGCGCTTCGATACGTCGCGAATCACCTGCGAACAGCAGCCGGATTTTCGGAGTCGCTTGTATAATAAATAAATTAAAAAAAAGAAGAAGACTATGCAGCCTTATCTTACAGGATTCACCGCTGGTATATACTGAGAGAATTTTACCGTAAAAATTACGTGAAAGAATGTAATCGTGGGACGGTTGGCAATGCTGGAAATTTTTACTGGAAAATCAGCGTAATTTTCAGCGGTTGGTCAAGTTTTGTAAATATTGCAAGAAAAATCCTAAGGATTTTTACAAAATTACGAGAATTTTCACGTAAAAGAGCTTTTCGCAGAGCTTTTCTTATAAAATTTGCACAGCTTGAACAACCGTCCAAGATTTAGGTGTAAAAATTACGGCAATTTTCCCGTAAAAATTTGCAGTATATTGCCAACCGTCCCATGATTACATTTTTTCACGTAATTTTTATGGGAAAATCGCCGTAATTTTTATAAAAAAATTTTCTCAGTGTATGCATAAAATAAAAAATTCAACATTAACAACGCGCGGACAAAAAGATTCTTATATAGGATGGAGGATCGCGAGTGCCATTTAGCGCGCTGGACTCTTGACCCTCGAGCTATAGGAGCAGCCAGTATAGGTGATGACTCGCCGGCGATCGGCGTAACGAGTTCGCGTCGACGAGAATTCGTCGCGGCCGCGCTATGGTTAATTGGCCCGGCGGCCGAGCCGCGCGTTTTACTGCCCCGGCCGTGTAATTGGAAGGAGGGCGGCCAGGTGAAAAGTTCGCCTAGCCTCGTAAAAATCGTTTCTAATTTTTCGTCTAGTGCGAACTTAGCCTGGCGGGACTAATTGCGGCTCTGCCGAGCTCGGGGGACACGCGAGACCGAAATCTTCGCTCTTCTCCGATCGTTAGAACGGGTGCACCTGTCCGGTAGTCGTCACCCGCCCCGATGTCACTTCGAGCGCTAATAGCGATTGGAGGACAGACAGTGAGCTGACCTTCCCGGATGATCGGTGGAGGCTGCTGCGAAAGCAGGTACAACAACGCGAGTGAAAGTTTCGGCTTGAAAAGATTATAATTAGTTATTTATTTTTTAATAACTTTTGCGTAGGAAAAAATGAACTCTTCCCTCTAAATATGAAAGAATGAAGATTCACTCTTTGACGTTGTCCACTTATTGGGAAGAGTGAACGACTTATAACGTTGAAAGAGTGAATTATATTAATTCTTTCGCGTTGAATTTTATTCTTTCATATTTAGATATTTAATTATGAATAAGTGAAATTTACTTCGAATAAATAAGTATACATTTATTCTAAATGATAAGTCATTCACTCAGTTTAAGTAAACTTCTACGTGGAAGTATAAAATGTAAATTAATTTATTTGCCGTAAATTTCACTTATTCATATTTAAAGACATTTTATTAATATTCTCGATTAATTATAGTCTAGTCTTTTTAAATTTTTTTTATCAAATATTATATTTGTATCGATTAATATCGAAATGTTAATTAGTTGTAGGAAAGTAAATTACGCTAGCGCCACGATGATTTGTGTAATTGCTGTTCACGGTAAATAATTCGAACTCCATTTGCAATGCAAATGGCTGCTAATTGTGCGACTTTTATTCGATTTCGCGAAAGCGAGGATCTTCTGTATAACCTGATCTCCGGCCGAGAGCGATCGGCGTAATATATTACAATGTTTAACTACATTCGCTTATATTACCCGCCGATAAGTGTAGAAATAATTCAAGGAAGTAGGAGTCGCGCATACGGGATCGTTCGATTAGACATTAAACGAGCGATTTAATTGCACTTTTATACGCCGCCATAATCGTATTGTGGCACGTCTTACTCAGTGCACGACCCCCGCACCCCCCCTCGTCGGAGGCACTAAAGCGCGCGATAATTTATCCTCGGCTCGCGTCGTTAAATTTTCCTCACCTGAAACGCAATGCACAAATCGCGGCGCCAAAGTGTGTAACCCCGGCTGAATTGCGCGAGGAATTCGCCTTTACGAGGCGACCAAAATTACAAATAATTGAGCAACGGCGCGCTTTAAAAAAGAACAAAAAAAAAAATCTCCCGCGAAAAAAGGAAGAAAAAAAAAAGGCCGTCCTTACTGCCTAATTAGGCGCTCGTATAAGCGTGCTCGCGGGGAGGCTTAAACGCGCGCGGAGATTCCCTCGGCGGGTAATGTCCCTTGGCGGGGAACGAGGAAGCGGCGCGCTCTCGGCGAATTGATACGACTCGCGGCCGAGGTGTGTCGTTACGGGGAGAAAATTAGGTTTATTGATTGCGAGCTGTTGCGTTAATTGACGATAAACGCCGATAAATTATTGACGACGCGCCGCCCGTAAATCCCGGCGCTCGCGAGTGCGCGCGCTAACGGGCACGGCCGTTCATTTAAATACATTATGGTGGCGCTGAAGTGCGACGGCACGGGAGACGAGAGCTTAATCGATTCCCCATTATATGCTCCGCTCGCTGGAGAAACACTACACTCTCTCGCTTATCTTCGGCCAGAAATTTGGCAAAAGAAAAGAAGAAGTTGAGAATGAATAATTTCTTCGAGCGCGTATAGAAGCAAACATCTATTAGAGGTGGTGAAGTCAGTGGATATAGGAGTACATATAATTTTTTTTTTTTTTCATTTGCAGGTCAAGCGGGAGTTAATCAGTTGGGCGGAGTATTCGTGAACGGGCGGCCACTGCCGGACTGCGTGAGGCAGAAGATCGTACAATTGGCCCTGGTGGGTGTTCGGCCCTGCGACATATCTAGGCAGTTGCTCGTTTCGCATGGATGTGTGTCTAAGATACTCACCAGGTTTTACGAGACTGGCAGCATACGACCTGGCAGCATCGGTGGCAGCAAAACTAAGGTATGAAAGATTTTTTTCTTTTACATTTTTACTACTTTTTTAACAATTTTTTTTATTAAATTTGTAAGCGAACAAGATGTTTAAAATATTCATCAAGGAGAGAGAATTCGCTGTTTCGTACGGTATCGATCCAAAATATTTAGGCTATTAAGAACGTGAGAATTAGTATATATATTTACTTAATAAATGCAAAATTCGAATCGATTTTTAATTGCTACATGCATATGCATACATTTGAAGGATAATATAGTGCAAGATTTAAGCGCTAATTATGCAAATGTACGTTCCTAAACAACTAGTTTTATTATCGTCAGACTTATCTCCAGAAAGAAAATTACAAAAAATTTAAATAATGATGTATCGTTAAAAAGGAGACGGAGAAACGAAATTTTAGCAGCCGCGCGTCCTTTGGCGCGAATCGCAAAAAATGACCGATAAATCAGAGCCTTAAGTTCGACAGAAAGAAGCTACCGTTGAAAAATAATGCCTTCAGTGTCCTTAAACCGCGGCGCATAAATCAAATCGTAGTGCGGAAACGACTGCATTGAAAAAGCCTGTATCGAACTGGATCCGCTCTGGATTTAATCCGCGCTTCAGGTAAAGACCGTAATTTATCAACCTGCGTACCCATGGAATTACATTAGCACGTAATAGAATAGTGATGTTAATCGTAAATTTGAATATTTATAATTCTTAATATCTTGCGTACAGATAAAATTGTCAAAGAAAAAACTGTAATAAGTACCGCAGGTAGAAAATAATATAAAAAAAGTTAAAGTATCGTAAGTGCCTTTTCAAAGCTCACTTAGCAACAAGGTAACATATCTTTGTTATTATAAAAATCCAAAAGCACGTACTCTGCCAAATAAAATCCACCAGATCCGTTCCAAACTTCCGGAAACGCGCAAATAGCCGCGGAGCAAAGTTCGAAAGACAACGACCTTTAAAAAAAAAATCTCCGCCTCGCTGGAAAAATCTGTGCTCGCGAAAAATCGCCAAACGAGGGCACACACACACACATGCTCGCTCGCGCTCTTCCCTCTCCGTCGTCCAATTATGCAAATGTCCCTGGGCCGAGGAGGCGCGAAAAAAAGTGCAACGCCGCTTTGCGTGCCTCGAAAGTCGGCTTCGAGAGAAAAAAAAGTCCCCTCCCGCGGCACCTCCTCTCTTTAAACAAGGAGGACGCCGAAAAGGTGCGCAAAAAGTTTTTTTTTTTTAAAAAAAAGGAGGAATACAACAAACCGAGAGAAAGAGAGAGAGGAGTGGCCCGAGCCTCGGCGGCCTCGCAATTCCCCCCCGCCTCGTGCGCTCCCGAAGGTTTATTGCCGTAATAATTGGCGCGTTAAAGATACGGATTTTTTTCCGAAGGCGAGCGCGGCGCGCGAGAGCGTTGCCGATGCGATTTTAAGTGAACGCGGCCAAAGCGTGGACCGCTGAGGCGCGCGCGCGCGCGTTATATGGGCTCGCGCGAGCGCGCCCGGGCCGATTAGCATAATTTCACGGGGAGGGTTAACGGCGCGGTTAGGCTCGGCCGTGGGCCTACTCTCTCGTCGCGTCAAGTGCCGAGGTGCCAACTGCCCTGTTAAACGATAATCTTATCGGTTTTCTTAATTGTTCGATGCAGCGCGCACGTGTGAGCCTGCGAGCTTGCGCGCGCGCGAACTGCCGCCGCGCCTTGCAGCTATACTCCTTCTTTTGGGCGCGCGCGAAATTACGGGGTTGCCCCTACGTGCGCACCGCTTTTAGCATAAATATTTGGATTTGTTGGCGGCGCTGAAATTCAGGCGGCGCATGTGTGCGTTATACGTGCGAAGAGGGAGGAAAAAACAAGGTTGCAGCGAGTAGTTACGCTCGCGCTTGATTCGCGGAAGCGAGGCTATAAATGGGGGAGCATCGATTTTGCCTGGGCAGTTGCAAATGACGTTCAATGTGCTTTTTAAATTTAACACCTGAAATCGTCGCATTATACGCTGCTGTCTGCACAGAATGTGAGAATGTCTCTCGCGCGGTCGTGTCACAAAATTTTAACGCGATTTTTATTAATGCGCCTCGGGTACAAGGATGATTATAACAGTTTTTCAAAGGAGTGTATAGTCGTAATCTTCAGTTAATTAATTAAACTTTTAAGCCGGACACTGAATATATTTACATAATGCACGATATTGCGCGCGAAACCCGTAAAATCGGCTTCTTTTTAGGAATACAAGTATCTTTATAAAAAATACATCTAAATCAGATTTATATGTATAATGTTACTTTTTAATTCTCATATTCGCAGCGCATTTTGCACTTTTTGGAATTCCCTTGTCGCTTTAAAAAAAAAGAATCATTACTATTATTTATTTTCGAAATCTTTACAAACTTTTGAACCGTAGGGTCTTTATTTTTCACGAACAAAGTCTACATATAAAACATAGATTTAAAAAAAAACTATTATACTTTTTTTTTGCGAATTTTTCGCAAAATTTCGAACAGGCCTCTTTATTTTTCACAAACAAAGTCGGCGTGTAAAACATCGCTTCGCGACAGAAATATATATAAGGATCGATCGGGGACAAGCGTGCAGCCCGTTAAAGCAGATATAAAAGTAACAAACAGTGTGTACAGTTTTAAACAGGCCCGATCGAACGAGTCAATCTCTCGCTCGCGGCGCGGAGCCCCCGAGAAAGCGGCGCATCGGTAATTGAAGCATGCATATTAATCGTCGAATTACGTATCTACGGGGCATCTACACGCGTTTCCACAAAGTCGTCGCGTCCGCGCGCGGCACTCCGTCGCGCATCGCGTAACGTTTCCGCGGCACGTATGTATATATAATATGTATATAGACGGCCGAGCGCGGGTAATGAGTTGCGCTCACGACACGGGGCGAAAATCGGCCTTATGAAATATGCAAACGCCGACGCGGCGATCATCGACCACTGCGATGATTTTCCTCCACCTCCTCCTCTTTCTCTTTCTCTCTCGCCCTGTATGTACCTTTTTTTCCTCGCTTCTGTTACGGCCGAGTTTCGAGGGCAGCCGGGGCCATCGACGTCGATCGTTTGCATAATAATCGCGGATCGCGCGCATGGACATTGTATGGATTTTTTTCGACGGCGCACTGACTCTTTATAGGACTGCTCGTTGTAACGGTGCCGCGGCGACGTATTATATGCACTTCGGTCGGGTGGTTTTTGCTTTTTCTTTCGCTGCTTCGATCGGTGTGTGACGCACCAGCTTCTTTCCGCATTTTTTTAATGAAGATTGGGGCAATTTTTATTTTTTTTTTTTATTTTTACGAAAATTCAACGATATCAGATGGTTTCTGTAATGTGATTGGCTGAAAGTTGAGAGGCAGATATGAACATTTTGAAAATCATCGGCCGATTATAAGGCCTTGAATTTTAATGCTACGATCGTTTTCAAATAATCTACAATTTACAATTTTTATTTACTTCTCCTGGAGCGTGACCAGTTGCGTTGAATCTGAAAAAGAGAGACACATCCACAATTTAACTGCAGAGAAAACGAATGCAAACGAGACCGCCTTAAAAGCAACTGTATACAGTCCTCTATAGAGGAGTCGAATTTTTCGGCTCGTTATGCAGAGCATGAAGAAAAAAAAATTAGCGTCACAAAACCGCGACACTATTTTGCCCGTAAACACAGTATTTTCGCTCGGCGTGGTTGTCCACGCGCTTGGGTAAATAACAGAGCGCGCGGCCGGCAGCGTCCTATCGGGCAATTAAGATCTTCGGCGCGTCGCCTCCGCGTTTACATTTCGATGCATGATTTAACGCGGCGCACCGCCACCGAGCGGAGAGATCGCTCCACCTTTTTTTTGCTGCCTCTCCTCCTTCGCCGGTGAAATAAGTGCACGCTGCGCAGAATCGACCGTCGTGACCCGCGTAAACATTGCTAATGGGATCAATCGATTTCCCCGCGCCGAATTTTCATCGATCCGCTACTCAGCCTTCTCCTTTTGCTTCTCCTTTATTAGTGTACTTCAAAAAACAAGAAGTTAACTACTGACTTTTACTTTTAGCGATTGCCGAAAATTATTCATAAGAAGTCGCTAGAGTCTGTATGGTAGCAAAGTTCGATCGAAGCACGAAAATTCACCGATATTATTTAATTCCGGTCTTTGCTGATGATTTGTACTTTTTGCAATCATCAAAATTTATCTATTTACTTATTGAGTTAAATTGAACTTCTAAATAAAAGATAAATAATTATTAATTTATTGCTTCATTACTTCATTTTTGCAAGATAACACGTATTTTTCCAAACTTAATGACATGAATTACTGATTGCACATGAGTGTTAATCCTGTCAAGCTGATCGAATGAAATTACCCAAAATATAAGATCAGTGATTATACTTTATATTAATAAAGTATAATTTATAGTGATTTTCATATGGATGAGTGACTTTTGTTCTTCCGACGAAAGTAATTAGGCACGTAATGATTACTTCCAGCTAAATAAGTTTCTCAATATGCACAAATTCATTCGAACCAGAATGAATGAGGCAAAGTGTACTAATAAAACAATATATTTTGATAATAAGTTGTTTGTTATATCGACTGTTACATTATTCATCCTCATTTTTTCTTATTTAATAAGAATTAATACAGTAAATAATACAAACAGGCAGGAAAATGTAGCTATTATAATAAACATTTTATATAAATTATTTTATAAATTATTATAAATTATTTTATTAATCAGTCCCGCTACTTTAAAAGTTGTACAAATATTTGCTCCAAACTACATTACTTTGTGCATATTTTATCAACTGTTATTCCGCAAATCGATTTAATTAGCCGAGGGAGGGGGCCGCGCAAGAAACAACCAACGCGAGTATAAAAAGTAAATACTCGCACCTTTGTTATACCTCATTATCAGCTGGTGAACTCAAGGAGGCTAAAAAATAGAGAATCAGTCATGTCGGCGATAAAGTTGCTTCTAGTTTCGGTGATTCTAACAGCTAGTCTCCAGGAGATCCTCGGCCATGGAATGGTAATGGATCCCGTCAACAGGTCGAGCGCCTGGAGAAAACATTTCAAAACTCCGAAAAACTATGAAGACAATGAGCTCTTCTGCGGCGGTACCACGGTAAGTTTACTTTTTCTTTAAGTTAAAATCTCTAACTTTTAAGTTTATAAATATCCTTCAGAAATAACGGAATTAAAAGTCCATCTTAAATTTTCAATTTATTATTATAATTTATTTTTTCCCCTGAATTTAACTTTTCGACAGTATAATACTTCTATGATTGTGATTTCTATCGATTGTATTACTTTGGAAATGAGAATAAAGTTTTCAATTTGTAATCCAGGTACAATACGAACAAAACGGAGGCAGATGTGGTCTCTGCGGTGACAATTACGCCGACCCTCAGCCACGAGCCAACGAAAACGGCGGAAAATACGGAACCGGTACCATCGTCAAAACGTAAGTATTTTTACAAGATAAAAGAATCAATTGTTCTGCTTATTTTCGTGTAAGCAAAAAATTATATATTTACATAGATCTAACGATTCTAATGTACTTCTTATAGTTACAAGTCCGGTCAGCGTTTCACGACGACAATACAAATCGACGCGAACCATAAGGGCTACTTCGAGTTCTCGATGTGTCCGCTCTCGCAACCTAAAGAGCTCGAAACCGAGGAATGCTTCGACGCTTATCCAGTTATGCTCGCCAACGGCACCAGACGCTACCAACTGTACTTAGGTGCAGAAACTGCGAATAATGGTAGTTAAAATCGATTTGGTAATCCCGGTTGAACTCCGCTGCGAGCACTGCGTCTTCAGGTGGGACTGGAAGGTCGTCAACGACATGCATGCCTGCGACAACGGTCGCGAGGATTCCAGTTGCAAAATCCTAGGAAATTGGCGCACTTGCTCTGACATCACTATCCTGTAACACGGAAAATTAAAAAAATTTGTGTATTTAAAACTTAAGTTGTACATAAAAAAAATGCTCATTTCGAAAACGTGTGTTTAACATTTTTTTGATCTACTGCATGACCTACAGAAAAAGAAAAAAATTTAGAATAGTTATTTTATTGAATTATTTTGTTGAACTCTCTATCGCGTTTTTTCTACAGAATTCCTCGTAATTTCCTCATGTATGACCGGCAAAAAAGTTTGATAATCCGTGTTCACGATTTTTTTCATAAAAATTCAAGATTCTATCGGTGCCGGGAAAACGAGTGTATTGTCACGCCGCGGGAATAGGTACAAAAACGTAAATAAGCACTCGAGCGATCGCGGGTCGATCGGTCGAGGGGACGCGCGAGGGGACCGCCCCCGGGACGGTGTAATCGACGCCGGTCATCTCGGGAACGCACGTACATATCAGCGCCGCTCGTTTCCACCCCCCCGAAAATGACAGTTCGGCAAATTAGCCGGCGAGGATCGCGATCGCGGCCACGCACAGGTGAAGAAGCGCGTTGGGGTGTCGTCCCCGCGTTCCTCCGCTCACCCCGTACGTCAGCCCCGCCATCGATCGCGCCGATAGCGACGCTCGGCTGGCTTTTGAGGCCGCGACTTTTCGTCATCTGGTAGCGCAGGGGTTCTCACGAGCGGCGCCGCGGTCCTTTTCGCGAATTTGAATTGCAAATGAGCGGCGCATTATGTGCGCGCGCTCGCGAGCCGACTAATGTTATGCTAACGCGCCGCACGTAATGGCCGACTCGGTTACGCGCGCCGCCACGCAGATTTCGAGATCGAGTCGGGAGATCGCCGAGTGGGTATAAGTATACGCGGATTTCGAGAGGCGGGACGCGTGAACGTGCGAGCCACGCGAGCACTCGGGACTTGCTGTGTGTGTATGCATGCACATGTTCGCCGGAAGGAGGAAAGGATTTTTTTTTTCCTTTAGAGGCGAGAGACCGAGATTTCTCACCCCCTGCTGACTCTCTCATGCGCGATTTTCGCAAGCGGAAAGTTTTTTTTTGTTTGTTCTTGGTGTTGAAGGTACCGATTAGAAGTGTCGGTCAAGAGTGTATGAAAATCTGCGTATGTTTAGATTGTTATCTCAGTGACTGCTATAGAACACGATTAGTCTGAATGATGTGATTTTGAAAATGTAAAATTCAGTCAATTTAAAAATGCGAGTAATCACATTTTTATAACTGAAAAATCGTTTACGTGTTGAATAAGTGAACGGTGACTTTTCACATAAAATATGTTACTATTAAGAGTTTTTTAGTATCAGATGTGAATTTCATATTGTCAGATTTAGAGAGGAAGAATTAAGAAAGTTTTGCATATAGTTTTGTATATTTATAACTCTAAAATTTATCGAAATCTACCAAATCAAATCCTAGTAATTATCAAAGCAGAACGCACGTATAATTTAGCGAGACAGCTTATTGCCTTATAAATACTCATACCATCAATATGCAAAAAAAAAAAACGTTCTTTCGAATCTCCAATACAGTATTTCTTATACAAAAATAGAAGAACACTCGTCGTGAGTCGTAAATACTTCGATTTCACTTACTTCGGATCTAAAACGAATAGTGCAGCAGTTAAAACTTCAAAACCCATTATATCCATCCCAACCCATTCAACTTTCTACGTCCAAGTGCATTTCTTCCCTAAATAAAAAAAAATTTCAAATTTAACGCTTTGAAAGCAGAGAAGAGCTCCCCGGAAGTAACATCACGTGAGAAAAGCCGCAGTGTGCGCCAACAACAGGCCGATACATGGGAACGCCCGAAAGCGGTGTATAGTCGCTGGTGTCGCGAGTGGAGCTCTTCCAATTCGTCGCTGCGCGAGAGGGTTGCCGGGACACTCGGCGGTCAACCGACTACATATACAACGATGTCGTCGACGCCGTCGTCGTCGTCGTCGCATCGCGTGTGTACGCCCCGCCGGCCTAATAGCGCTAGCATCTCAGATACGAATCTGACACTTCCGTCGCGCCGGGGGTGGGGGCCGGAGAGGCAATTATTACGGCGGGGCCCCCCGAGCCCCGCGTGTTTCACGTAAGTGCCGGCCGGCCGGAATTGAAGGGACGACATCTGCCGCTAAACGTTAGATAAGGCGCGGGAGCTGTTCGAACAGGTTGACCGAGTGCAAGCCCGTAATTACGGGCCGAGGACGAGCAGCGCGCCCTCGACATGGTGCTAACGAGTGATAAGGGGATGATGCGCGCCGAGAGGCTTAAGGCATACCGCACGCTCGCGAGGCTTGTAAGCCCGCTCGTAGGCTATATGTATGTGTATATATGTATACGTGTGCGAAGGGGTGGTGTGGGAGCGCGTGAGACTCGATTTCGCGAGTTGGCTTCGGGGGTCGTACACGCCCCGGCCGAATCGTCGACGTGTCTAGGCGACTCATTGTTTCAAGGCTCCTCCTTCGCGCTGGGGGAGGGGCCAAAGGGACACTTTTGCCTTTGTTGCTCGCGCGCCTGCTGTTTCGGGCCTTATTCAATCACTTTTGTAGCGTTCGTTTTGGATATTAAAGAATTTGAAGAATCTTGAGAGAATTTTTCGTATACTGTCCTTTGAGCTGCGCACTTTAGAATTGTTAGATTTATCGAACATTTTAACTTTGTAATTAAAAGCGTTTCTACGGGGCATTTCTATATCTTATTGTAATGAACTTTTACGTTGCTTCTTACAAAGAGTTAGTTTGAATTTTAGAGCAAATATTTTTAGAACACTGAGAAAATTTTATTGTGAAAGTTACGGTCGAGCTTGATATCAAAATTGCGTGAAAAAATGTAATCGAGGGATAGTTAATAAAGTCTGAAAAATTTTATAAGAAAATCCCTGTAATTTTTGTAAAAAAAAAGCGCCCTAATTTTTACGACGAACTTTACAGTTATTTTTAGAGAGCTTTTAATTGTAAAAATTACAAAGCTTGGCCCAAGATTTAAGATTCAGGTAAATTGTACAGGGATTTTTCTGTAAAATGTTTCAGTGCTTGCAAACGGTCTTTCGATTAAATTTTCTCGAGTAATTTTTATGAGAAAATTCTGTCAGTGTACATTTCTAATTTCCAATACAGGCTATAATACGTTTCCCTTGCTGAGTTTTCAAAGTTACAAAATGTGTTTGTCTTCGCGGCACGAAGTAAGATTAATTAAGATAAGACGATTTCATCTGAACCACGCGAATGTACATTACATCAAAACAAACGTGTAAATAAATTCTCACCTTCTTAAAAGTTATATAATCACGCAAAGTGAAAGTCGTGCAAAAGACGATTGAAAAACGCTGGGACTGTCTGTTGCATGAAACTCAAAAAGGAGGACTGTTTGCAGCAAGTGGCGACGCCGAGCGTGGTGAAGAAGATCCTACGCATGAAACAGGAGCAGCCGACGATGTTCGCCTGGGAGATCCGCGAGCAGCTCGCCCGCCAGGGCGCCTGCGATCCTCAGAGCCTTCCCTCGGTGTCCTCCGTCAACCGAATACTCAGGGGTGGCGGCCTGCAGACCGAGCATCCCGGCATCGAGTCCGCCTCCATCTCAGCCTACCAGCCCCAGCTACCGCCCAACGTTGCTTCTGTCGCAGGTACATACAACTTAGTCAATTTATCTACCATTTGCTTTCCTTTTTAGTACTTTTTTTTTCTTTTTTTTTTTGTTTTTTAAATTTGGAAGAAATAAAGGAAAAAGCATAAATGAAATCGCAGTTGCGGCCACATTAGCGTCAAAAGGGCCGTTGACTCCTCGGACGTTGATTTACGACGTCGTACGTGCACATAAAGCTTATGATAGTCGAGCGCGTCTCGTTCGCACCTCCGCCTAATTCGCAGTCGTTGTCTCGCCCCATCTCCGCTCGGCTTAGTCCAGCTGCTCGGAAACGCAGAAACGCGGTGCTCTCCTCTTAGGCGATTTTCGGACTAATGGCTCACCTGTCTCAACCGCTCATTTTTTCCTCTCCAAAACTACCGACGCAGTAGCGCGAAAAATTAAGTCATTATCAGCAACGGCACGCGAGCCCGCGCGACTGTCTTTGTTTACGGGATACGCGCGACTGGCTCCTAGTGTTGAGCGACTCATTTATTTTTCTTCGCTGCAGAAAAAAGAAAATTCAAACGTTCGCGTTTAAATAAATGACCGACAGAGTGTGAGAAACTCCACTGAGTGTATCGCTTCTTTTCCTTGCGAAAATAGTGCACGGCGCATTGCTCCACTGGCGGATAACGATGCAGGCTTTGAAAGCCGATCGCTTAACGCTACAGGCTCGTAAATGTGAGAAAAAGTGGAGTAGGAATAACAGTGGGACGTAAAAAATCGTAAAAAAGCCATTCGCTCGAATTTCGTATACTATTAAGTTCTAAGCGTCTCCATAAAAAGCGAGGGGGTTAACGTGATTTTACGTGTTCGCAGAACCCTTGATGAGAGCGGACTATCAGTTTTTTTACCCCGGTGCTCTGGGCCCGTTGCACGTCTCAACGGCGCCCGCAGGTGCCACGACGACGCCCGCCTGGAACTCGTCGTTTTACTCGTCACTCTATCAAGCCACCACTCTTCATCTACAAAATGGACCTCAGTAAGTTTGATTAAATTGTAAATATGTTTATCTAAAATACAGTTTTCTTCGTTTAATAATTCGTTTGAATAATTATTTTAATGCTTTGATGATTAAATCTATCGTTTGATTAATTTAATTGAACTTTGTCAATTGTACACTGAGTGAAATGATTTGACAATTTTTACTATCAATTCAGTAAATTGATCACAAACTGTAAATCTGAGAGATTTCACTAAACTGTTTAGTAATTTTTAAAAGACTGTTAAGCCAAATTTTATGAATATAGTCAGTAATATTTCATAACTAATATAAAAATAAGCCTCTAAATTTTAGTCTGTGATCAAAGTACTGAAAATGTATCTAGTAAGATTTACCGAACTTTTGATAAAAAGTCACTCGGGTGCAATTATTTTTTACTGTAAGTTTAAAATGCTCATGAACCTACAGCACAGTACGTTATCTGTACTGTTGCAATTTCACAACTGTCATATGTATTTATACATCATAACTATTTGTAAATATTGTAATTTGCAATAAACAACTATTCTATTCTATTCTATTCTAAAAATTACTATAAAACATTTCTATCTCAGTGCAACGTTTAATAAAAACATTACATTTTCAAAAATAAATTTATATTATTTACGATTTTTCTTTTTGCTTTGTCATTGATTACGAGTTTTCAAATTACTAAAAATAAATACATATACGTAGAATACTAGATTTTACTCTAAAACGAGCACTAAAATTTCAATAGAACCACGGACTCCGAGCGGCTGGGCGACAGCAGCCAGGAATCGCAGAGCCAGACGCTGGAGTTGAAATCGAGCTCGAGCTCGATGGTCGGCAGCGACGACTCCCTGGACAAGAGCGACCTGGACGAGACGGCGGCGGACTCGCAGTCCTCCTACCCGAGCGCCGCGAGCAAGCCCTACCAAAGAAGCCCGACCATCCTGGAACTGGGCGGCAAGCGCAGCGCTTTCGTGCGCCCCAAACCGTCGGAGAGCGGCTCGCCGACCCCGGCGGCCGGCGCCACCGAGTCCCAGACGAGCCAGCAGCAATCGGCCCCGCAGCCGGCGCACCAGCCGCAGCCCCCGCCGCGCAAGAGGAATCCCTACTCGATAGAGGAGCTCCTGAAGAAGGACGAGAGCAGATCGGGCGCGAAGAGGCCGAGGCTGCCGGTCGACACGAACGTCGTCCAGCCCTGCGGAATCGTCGTCGGCAAGGACGCCTGAACGAATCCCGCGTGCCCGCGAGCGCCGCCAGGATCCACGATGACACATAGTGTATAGTATATAGCGTTCGTAAATACGCGCCGGCGAAATCGGCGAGGCTGCGCGCAGTCCAGCCAACGCAATGCCGATCCCCGTCCCCTCGACCCAAACTCTACTTTACCCTCTTATTTATTGTACCATTAGCGCCGCGTATACCTTTATTTATTACTGGCGTGCGTGTAGCCGGTCGGCGATCGAGCACAACCCCCTATGAGCTTCTCCGTCCCTTCTACCCCTTTGCCCGGGATTGAAATACGAGTCGAGAAGCCACGAAGAATTCCGCGGCGAAATCGGATATAATTGCGCGGGATGCGCAGCCGCCCAGTTCCTTCGCTTCTCGGCGGGTGGGGAAGGCGTTTGAAAAAGAAAATAAAGAAATCGCTCGCGCCACTAAATCACAGAGTCGTCACGACGGCGAGCGAGCGAGTCGGAAAAAGCTCGCTGCGATCGTAAATACGAAGTTCTCGCGCAACAATAAAGCGATAAAAGGGCGGCGAGGGAGGGAGGGAGGTGGGCGTTGCGCAAGTCGGGCTTTGATCGGGCGTTTACCGGTGTACGATGTAACGCGCTTGTAAATTCGCGCTTCTCCGTCGGACTAATGAGCTGGATGCCGCTACCTGCGCGCGAGAAAAAAATCGCCAGGCGAGAGCGATTGCTTTATGAGGCACCGTAAAGCGCGCGGGGAAAGAAAGCGAGCCGAGCCGCTGTATAATGCCCGCGGAAAAGCAAAGCGTTGCACTTCCGGCGACGAGCAGGCGTCCCCTGCTCGTGAGAAGCGCGCGAGTTCAACTTCTGGTCGCAGTATTTGTTTTATCGAGAGATGAACGATTTAATTTTCTTCGCGGCGTTGAATTTTTTTGAGCGAGACGAATAATTAACGCTGCTGCAAGATTTATTTGCGAAAAAGTATTTGAAGGTGTGTATAACTGCGACGAGATTGTGTTGAAATGCAGCGCGGGTATTATATTTAAAATTTTTTTTTTTCTCCGTACAATATGGGAAAGAGGTAAACGAATTTTGTTCTCGCTCGTAGTTGTCATGCGATTCGATGTAATAAGTAGTTTTGTAAAACGTAATACGACTTCTTAGTGGCTAATGCAGTAATCTTAAGAAAAAAAGTTGAAAATGAGATGGGAAATTCGTTTATCGCAGTTTTCTTCAATCTTTTGTTATTTAAGCCATAGCGAAATGCGTGCCATTTAAACCATGCACGAAGCCATTGTTATTGTATAATTGTAATGCTATTTTTTCACTTAATTTACTTTCGTTTCTTAAAGAAAAAGAAAAGGAGAATCACCGATGATGATTTTATTTTTACTCCTCTACAATGATCCGATATCCGACAGTGTAGTGATTCCATTAATTAAGCCATTGAATATCAAAATACTCGTAATAAAGTTATCCTGTATAATATTATTAAATATACTAGTCAAAAGCATATGGTTTAATGATTTACTTTACATAATCTTAGCACTCAACATCCCAGAACCTGCACACATTGCTGTATTTCGGGTTGAGTGATGGCAGGCGCTTTACCGATCTCTCCTCCAATACCCATCTACTTTTATATAATTTCTTTTTACTTTTAATAAAATAAATATGTATTACAGTATTTTCAGTAATTTAATAGGAAACAGATGTTTAATTCACAAAAGAAAAATAATTGATAAAAACATTTTTTTATTTAATTTTTAAAATACGTTAAATATAAACGTAATAACACTGAGAATGTAGACATAAAACGGCATATTATCGATAAGTATAATTACAAAAACAGTTTTCATTAAACTTACTATGTAGGAAAGTACAAAATGTTTTTCATCTAATTCCGCTCTCAGCTGATTCTCAATCACTCAACAAATAACAACAGTTTCACATTAATAGTCAGTCCACATTTTATATATCGGCAATTCTAATAACTCTCGGTTTTATTACACATCTTGCACTCACTCTTAATTAGTACAAAAAAAAAAGATTATAAAGGGATCAAAGTAATTCCTCCTTCGACCGCGAATAAAAATTTCTTACAACATACATCTATATAAAATATATAAACTACAATAGATACAGATTAGAGTTTAATCTCAAAATTTGATGATTCTCATGTTCGTTTTATCGTTTCAGTCGCTCCGCTCGTTAAGCACACTTTCAATCGTCCAGAGTCACCGGCGAGTCGTCGTCGCCACTCCAAAAGGCATTGGATTGCTCCTCGAACCGAAGGTACCGTCGCTCCAGTATTAAAAAAAAAAGTGAACAGAGCGCCTCGCTACGGGACGCTCGGATCCCCGCCTACGCAGTTACAGTTAAGAGCTAAAGGAATATAAATGTGGCATCAGTATTCGATCATCAGTAAAGGAAGGAGCTCTCCTGGGAGTCGATCGACGGCCACCGTCGACGGCTCGCCGCGCGCCTTTTCGCCCTTATCGCGACCTTCGACTGCGACCGGCCGTGCAGGCGTGATCAGAGCTGGAAATTGTGCTGCGAGCGGTTGAGGGTGTTCGTGGAGATGGCGTGGACCGGGTGGGCCTGCTGGGCGGCGAAGAGGCTGTGGTGCGAGTGCGACTTGGCGCGCGACAATTCGCTGTAGCGGTCCTGGTCCGGTGGTGCGACCAGCAGCACCGGCCTCAGGGAGAGCGACTTCCGGGAGCCGGCCACGCTCTGCGCCTCGTTCACGTACGCCGGGTTCACCTCGCCTGGACATGGAGTAAATGCTACATGACGAGAGAATAGATTTCAGTATCATGCAGATAGACAAGCGTATAGTTTTTTTTTTATTAAGATAAGAATTTTTTTTTTAAGATGCAGGGGGCGGATGTTAAGGAGAATTTGGGGGGAGAGGCGGGTATTCGAGATAAGCGAGGATATGCTGTAGTTTGAGGTAGAATTGAAAATTGAGAACAGTACATTATAGTAATTTGTAGTAAAAAGTTATAGTAAAATTATGGTTACTCTCTAAATCTGAAAATATGAAATTCACTTAGAAAATGTGAAAAGTACACTTTGTGATAAATCATTCTCTTATTCACTTTTCACATACATAGTGTCACTTACATATTCACGTTTTTTAAGTAAATTTCACATTTTAAGATTTATGTAAAAGATCATTTTTAAAAAATATGTGTAATTGAGGTATAACTTAAACATTTATTTATTTATTTTCAACGATTAAACGGTCGATAGATTTTTCAAGTATTCTGCGATGAAAGTAGCTTTTACTTTATTTTCAATATAAAATACTATTTCTTCTTTTCTTTTTTTCAAAGTTTTATTGTTATTTAACTGTCACTAACAATTTTCTCGATAAATTCACGTCAATTACTTTTAGTACTACAAAGAAAGATTAATTTAGCGATTACTACTTTCATCTAAAATAATGAAAAAAAAATAATATTTCACGTTTCACTATTGACATCACTGCGATATTTAGAAATCATCTGAGCTCGTCTTTCTTCGCGTAGTATCTTTTTATCTCACGAGTGTCCGTAACTCGTTAAATTCAAGAGAAGAAGCGTGACCGGCTTTTTTTTGCCTGGCGTTCGTTCAAAGTGACTTGGCTCTGTTTGCTAGGCTCCGTGAAAGTGAATAAAAAGTCCGCAGGAGCATTGCCGAGCAGTTCATCCGTGGCAGAAAGATGTTCTTTCGGCACGTAATACTTTTTATCGAAGCGCCGCGAGTGTCCTTTTAATTTTCTTACGTCACTTTTTCCCAGCCAATCTTCAGTTTATCTTGAAACGTATACCATCAAATGCAAAAATAAACTGGCCTTATTTAATAAGCATATACTCTTTCTGACGCCCATTAAAAAGAGGCAACAAAAATAATAAGTCATTTAAAATAAAAATAATAAACCACGGTAGGAATAAAAAGTGAATGCTTCTGAACGTTTCAATTACAGCATTAGATTGCAGTCGTAAACTGCTTTGATGAGCACCTGTCATTCCAGAGATATTGCCGGCAAGCCCCGCTCTAAACTGTCTCGCGCGTGCCACGTAAATGTCTCTTGGCGTCCGTCCGGGTGTTCATTATATGCACATACCTTTGTAGAGCGATCCATTGTTAAACGGCTCGGGTTGCAGCTTGACGTGTCGCGAGGCCAAAATGAAAGCGAGCGCCGCCAGAGTCGCCGCGTCCAGAGCGGCGATCGCCGCCAGTGGGATGGCCCATCGCACCGCGCACGCTCCTGGGTTGTACCTATTTAAGGACATGGTTTTCGTCAGAAATGATGATTGCCTTTTTTTGGTGAATCCATTAGTATCAGTGCTCGAAGTAGATTCATTTTGAGAAAGAGAGAGAGAAGGTCGACGGGTGAAAGTAACGACGCAACTTTGTTTTGTCATTTTAGGAGAATAAACCCATTAGAGAAAAGAGCGCCGAGGATTTGCCTCGCAGCGGAGGAGGAGCATTGAGAAAGATTAATTCGGAAGAAAGTTGTGAAAATTGTAAGAACTACGCGATCAAGCGGACGGAATGTTTTTGCCTACTAAGTAGGTAAAAGTTGATAAACCAGATATCTCACTTTTATATACGCGAAAAGACAATTATACACACGGCTAGTTGAAACATGACGAGAATAATGCTTGTGCAGCAGTTTTTAAACTGATCGTTATCCCCGCAAGTCGTAAAAAAGTCTTACACACTTTATATATTATTTCAGCTGCGCAGCATGAAATCATTGTTTGAAATCCCCGCTGCAGCACTATATATCACTCCGCGACTTTTCATTTCAACTCTACTTGCCATTGTTTTTCTTTTTTCTTTGTCAGCCCACTCATTAATCGAAAAGTCGTGAAACGGACAAACGAAACGACTATTTCACCGCGCGCGGAGGAGAGATAAAATTAATTGAACGAGCGGCTAAGCGCTCAGAAGCAAACTTGTCATTACAACTTTTACGCTGTGCGCTCACGAAAATAAAAAAAATTTAAAAAAAAAGGCAAGTCTTTGAAAGTCAACCTTCCGCTCTCGAGTACGCGCGAAATGGCTTTTACGAAATCAGTGTAAGTACGACTAGGATTACCTTGAAGCTGTTGCACCGCAAATAGCCCGAATCACCGGCGAATCCCAGCCGAGCGGGTAGACGCAGACTCCCACTCCCATGCAGACGGCTGAAAAAAAAGAAAGCAAAGGAATCATTATACAGGGTACCTCGACACTCCCAGGCAACCTTGCACCCTTAAAACTACACAGCCATAAATTTCAATCAACTCCTCGAGATTAGAATCCCCTCCCCGCCGTCCCGTCGAAGAGAAGGCCGTGTACACGAGGAAGTGGCAAGCGGCTGTGTGCGTGTGCCGCGTGCAGGCGAAGGTATGTAGGCGAGGTCGACAGTGAAAGGTACCGGTAAAGCGTTAACACTTTTCTAACTGTAACCGGCGTTTAGCTTGTATAACCAGCCGCGGCGCCCGCCGATGTATACATATATACGCTCCTTATAAGATATGCCCGCGCACGACAATGGACTCGCGATTTTCCAGCGGCGCCCGCACTCGCCCTGTGCGACAAAATCGAACGAGGAAAAAAGGGACCGTGCGACATGTACCTGCGCGTGTACGAGCAAAGGGAGAGCGACTATAGCCGCGGAATTATACATCGCGCGCCGCAAAAAGCGGAACGGATCGCTCGCATTGTGAAGGGAAAATTAGAGTCATTGCGCTGTTACGGCCCCATTAAAGTATAATCGACATTTAGCGTAACCGTCGCCGCGGTGGGACGCTAAATTTTAACGGCCGCTAAGTGCGTTTAACTTATAACAAAAAGAAAAGAAGAAAAAAAAATATGGACGCTCGTAAAGCTCGCGGAATTTTAATGGCCTCGCCTTTAACGCTCGACTTCCCCGAAAAATCCACCCGTCCACGGTAAAACCAGGCCCATGACTTTCTCGTGCGATCCGACTCTTCGATAAAAGGCACAAATTTAGCGGCCCATTCATCGGTGACTCATTTCCCACAGCCTTAATCACTATTCGCCGCGGAGAGGAGCCGTCGCTTCGAGACGTGTGCACGCAGCGATCGCGTATAATATTCGAAGCGCGCGACTTTCACTCTCATCGCTTTTCAACGGAGAAAGAGGGGAGGAGGGGCAGGCGAGGGGGCGACCCGATGCCGCGGGTGAATCAGCGCGCGACGCGCGCAAAATTAGACACTGCGCGCGGGATGAACTCGAGCCCGCGGAGCCGTCGTTGCGCAACTACGAATTGCCTCTCGATCGCCGGGGCATTCGGGGAATGCTCGCAGCTGCCGAGCGGTTGTATGGCGAACCCTCGATTGTTCTCTCTGTGTGTATACTACCATCAGCGCTACCGTTCTCTTTCTCTTCCTGGATTTTTTTGTTTGCCGATCGGGATCGGGTAATAGTGGAAGCTATACGGCCCGCGAGAAAATTGCGCCGCGGATTGGATCGGGCCTCGCGAAAGTTTTCAAATGGAGTGCGATACTTTTTTTTTCTCTCTCTCTCTCTCTCTCTCTCTGTTATTTTATCGCGAACGAGAGTTTACCGCGAGGTTTTAAGGCGCGATGTTGTTGAACGCAAATCGCAAGAAATTTAACAATCTCTGTGAATCATCTTGTTGTTCGGTGCTCGAATTTCCATTATGTAGCATGTAAAGAGGCATTTCAACATTCTCACATTAGCTAGTCGACTCATTATGCCGATAATACTCTCTTTTTTTTTCTTATTAATCTTCGGTAATTGTACTTTTAAAAAGCGGTACGTACAATCTTCCTCGTAATTGCTTCATATTTAAAGCAGAAATAACGCCCCTCCGCGCGTATATAAAAAATGAAATCGATCAATTAAGTTTCTACGCACTGTTCGTAGAAACTAAGTTAAATTACATTTTATAGAAAACACTTTATGCAATTATTATTCGTATGTCTTATAAAAAGGCAAAAAAAAAAACAAAATTGAATTATTAAACGAGATAAACGTGTACAAGAACTCGCGACCTCGCAATGCGATAGTTTGGCAAGATAGTCGGGTTCGAGGCAACGACGACCACAAGTGCCGAGAGGGAGAGGAAGATAAGAAAGGAGACGCGCGCTGCTATGGAATCCGAGCGGCTTCTCCAGCGCCTGGTATTAATAACGCGGCGCGACGACGACGACGACGACGACGCTCCTCATAACGGTTCATTTATTATTTCTACTCTGGGGGAACAGTGCGCCGCGCGTGCCGCTTCCCGGACTATTCGCGCGGTCCTCTTCCCTCATTTGCCTATACGTGAGCGCACGCGGATCGAGGCCGGCTAAATAGAAGCGCCGACAATTAGCCCGGAAAAAGTTAATTGTGCACGAAATTTAATTGGCCTATCGTGCGATTACCTCGATATTCTTAAGGAAAAAATTTAGTTCGGTAAAAATCGGTAGGAATTCTTTTTTAATTTGTTATATCAAAACCTTGAGTGACCGGTGTGCGCGGAGAGAATTCCGTTAGTAAATTTTGCAAGGTACTTATTCTAATTTTTTTAAATTCGATATTCTAAAAAATTCGATGCAAGTCCCATGCGAAAAATTACAATAATTTATCAACATGATAGTCCGTGATAAAGTTACAATGGTATACATTGTAAAATTGACTATTATATAGAGAATTTCTCTCCGCGTGTACAATTACATTTATCTCTGAACGAAAGATTCGAAACTCGGATGATCGAGCGACGGCTATTAAGGTTTATCGCGTACACAGAGAAACGGCAGTAGAAAATCGGTACCGCAATGTCTGTTCCACGTACTGCCTACATCGGTGGGAAGCCTCGCGATTTATTATGCGCGCGAGTGGAACAATCGCCGAACGCTTCCTTTTTCGGGTGCTTTGCCTCCTAAATTGCATCGGCGCGCCCCTGCAGTCCCTATATATACACTAACAATGGAAGTCCGCCGAATTCTTTTAGACGCTTGCCCAACAACGCGCTGGGTTTCGGCTGCGAATTTACTTCAAAGCGCGATTTTCACTCCGTTTCGGCATTTATAACCTTATCGGGATCTACAGAGGCGAATTGAGTAACGGTAGGTGCAACGAGCACCGAATGCGAAACGACGACATAGGCTTCTTTTTATTATAGGAAATTTATTTGTTTGTATGTAGTTACGATAGCAGTACTCAGGTGAAGTCCGTTAATTTTACCGTGAAATTCGAAAAAAGAAAAATTGCTAAACGATCGGTAAAGTGGCGAAGTATGACGGAAGTCGTCGGATCGGTGACTTAGAGCGAGAGTGCGTGCATCGATATTTACAAACGATGACACGCGGAAAGCGACGACATAGACACGCGGACGTAAGTATCAGCAGGTGCATGCGGCATCTCACGGCATGGGAAATCCTGTTTACGAACTGGTTGTTGCGTGACTTTTTTTGTATCGTCGGCGTACCGATCGCGCGTTTCTGGCAATAAAGCAGTTTTGCTATACTTTTCACCTCGAATTTATTCCTCGCGAAATTTCTAAATCGATCGCGATGCCTCAGTAAAGCTTATGCTTTTACTTCTTTCTGTGCCACGCACTTTGCAATTACGGCAAATTGTGCTGCTTTTGTTTATTACGTCACTAATCACTATACTTATCCAACTCGCCGCGACTTCCTAATTACTTCAGCGACGATTTTCCGTAGCATTCCTTTTGCGCAACGTCGCTCCGTCGCTCGGCCATAACCCACCGACTCATCTCCGAGTCTAAAGCGGCGACTCTAACAATCACTCCTATACATAATGAACGGTAGTTTCAAAATTTTAAAAAAGTGTATTTTTAAGAAAAAGTGCGTTTTTTTTTTTAAATAAAAAAAAAAAGTGAAATAAAATCAGTAAAGCGCAAATTCCGGGGAGGAAAAAAGAACGTCGCAGCGATTTTTCGAGCCGCTGGTACATGACGCGCGTCCGTTACGGAATCGCCCCGATAATTGAACGATCCCGCGGCTTTCGAAACGGCGGTCAAACGCGCGCTTGACTTTCGCGCGTGCGTTTTCGTATTGGGCGCGACTTCGCCGTTCAATATGCATACACACTGCATATACCTGCCAATACGCGCCCGCACAACTTGATTTTGTTTACGGCCGGGCGAGAAGATCGACGTTGCTTTCTAAGCGATTTATAGGCTTTTCCTCGCGCCAGCGACGCCCGCGGCGTTTTCTCCTGCGGCCGAACGATACGCCCGCCCAGAATGCATGCAAGAAGCGCGCGAGCTCTCCTGTTGTTTTACAAATTTTTTCTTTTAAAGCCTCGAATTTTATTCCAGTCGCCGCGAACAATTCGCCGGCGCGTGGTTGGTAAAAATAATTCGTTTTCTCGGCAAAGAAACTCGGCTGTCGGGCTCTAAGTATTGTTCTCGCAATCGGGCGGGGATCTCTTTGAGCACCCACTTGCCATTTCTAAATTTCAGTCATTGCGCCCGTAAGAAAGTTCATCTCGCAGTTTTCCCTCGAACAGCGAATTAATAGCCGGGCCGTAAATAAGGCCGTAAAGGCGGTCGCGGAAAACAGCGGGTTTAACGGCGCACCGGCTACTTCGGTGTCGGCCGTTTCTTACGGAGCGCTCGCCGCGTCCGGTAACAATGTCTACAATTATCAATGCGCGGCCGAGGCCGAGGCAAAAAAAAAAAAAACAAAGTCCGTCGGTACACCGAGCGAGAATTTTTTCTCCTGGCGACGATTTCCCCCCAGAGGGGGAGGATCACGATGATGGGTGAGAGTTTATAGTTTCGAGAAGGATCGGACTTACCGGAAACTACTTGCATCCAGCCGCAGATGTAGAAGACGGTGGTGCTCTGGCAGAAGAAGAAAAGCAGCATGGCGCAGATGGAGACGAGGGCGATGATCACTGCGATGGCCACCAGGATGGTGCTCGCACGGAATGGCACGTTCGCGATCGACGACAGGTCGTCCAGTCGGCCGACGCACTCCTCCACTAGTTCACCTGTTTTCACGATGGAAATTACACAAAGTTTGCTCGTGGTGATGCAAGGAATTGAAAAAAAAAAATGTTTTTTTAACCGAAAGGTCATACGAACTGATTTAATCCGGTTGATCGGTAATTGAGACTAAAAAAAAATGCTATACTAAAAAAATGTTATTGTCAACTTTAATGTATTCACTGAATGACTCGGTAAAAATTGTACAATAATTTCTTGAGAAATCGATTATAGTTTCCTTTAAATTAATTTACTAGTTTTCAGTCAATTTTGCGGGAATCTATATTGAAATTTTTCCAACAATGGCAGTTTGCAAGAACATTAAAGCAGATTAATGTACTTTTTTAGTAGAACTTTTTCCTCTACGTGCGAGTTTTGCAATAATAATTTATGACTCTTTTATAGCATTTTCTAGCAACGAACGATCTTGGGATATTTTTAAACAGATCTGTATGTGTAGTATAAAAGAACGAATTAAACTAACATTAAATCGTCGCAAAAATTACACAGGCGTGTATATTTAAGCTATAAACAAAGCATAGGTTTTTATCAGCTCATTACGGACATGAAGAAGAGTAGCTATTTTCATTTTTCAAACGCTCGCAAGACCAGAGAGCTAATTGTTTTTTCAGAAAACACGGCGCTCTCGGTCTCTTCAGAAAGACTTCTAAAGCGTTGCGGAATTTAAAAAAAGAATTCCAAGCTCTTCCGACAAGCCGTATACCGCGGTAATTATCAATGTGAAATATCTCGCTGTTTTTACCATAATTCCACTACCGCGGAAAGACAAATTTACTGCCTTACTACACAAATACTTCTTTTAAAATCGCCAACAAAGCTCCGCTCTAAAATTAAACTATAAAACGTTCAATTAAACTTAATTCTATATTTAAAACGCCGCTAATAGCTTACAAAAATGTGAATATAATTGTACGACTACTCCATGTAAAAAAGGCCATTCAAACCCACAAAGTATAACAATAAAGCAAGTGCATAATTACCGGTGCCGGTGAAGCTACACCTCATCCAAAGACCGAACCTGCCGGGATTCTCGTGCTCGAGATCGCCGAGCCACTCGGGCGTGATGAAAGCGACGACGCCGATGATCGCGTAGCATATGGTGAAGATGCCCCAGAGGACACCGATGGCCTTCGAGTTCCTGATGTAGTTCGTCGCGTACATGTGGGACGACTCCACGTACTCCACCTTCGAGCCCATCTTGCCGTCTCTGTCGGCCTCTCAGCGCTCGCCTCGTCGCCTTTGTCCCTGCGCGAGCAAATTACCAACGATCAGAGGCGCGAACCCGCCGCGATGCGTGTCCGATCGATCGATCGATCAGAGGAGGGGGGTGTGCGAACAACGCGGCACGCGATCGGAGGATTCGGCGCGGCGCCGGTGGGAAAGTGCCCTTTTCATCGCCGCGCCGCGATCAGATTGTTTTGGCACGCCTTAAAGCGCGCGCACCTTCTTTGTGCGGATTCTGCACAAGCCGACGTACTGCAATTCGTAATTTATTCATTTGCGCGCGATTCAGTCTATACTCGGCGGTGATCGCTCGAGCCTCGATGCGTGTTTTCATTGGATTCGATAGAGATACACGCGGCGGCTGGAGAGAACGGCATAGAAATTTTATTCGGACGCAAAGCGAGCGAAGTTATAACCGCGAGAGGCGAGGAGGAAAAAAAAAACATGAAGTGCGCCTGATGCATATGCACCGAATCGTGCATTTTTTTTTAACGGCCGTCCGTATGCATAATATAAGCGCTGAGATAAGAAATCGATGTTTTTGTTATCATAACGTTTACTTTCTCCGCGCCGAGAAGGCGAAAACTTTTTCATAACTCTTACTCAATGCACCGCGCTTTTTTTCATTCACACTTTCATTTGCACTTATATATATATATATATATATATATATATATATATGACCCAAGCGCACAAATCGCTGTGCACGCCGATTTCCGCAACACACCGCGTCCGATTTATACCAGCGGTGTATATGCCTCGCTTTTCCCGCTCACAGTCCGCGACGAGTGTCAAAACTCCCGATCCAACTGAGAAAGAAAAAACGAAAAAACCATTCTCCAAAAACTAGCCCACAATGTACACCACAAGAATCCATATAGACGATGTAAGTTCGCGTCTCCGAAATCGGTCACTCCGCTAACGGTAAAGCCTCTCGCGCTCTCGCGCGCGCGCGCGTACACACGAGCGAGACCCACGCGCTATACCTCCTTACACAAAAAAAAATTAAAGAAAAGAGAGAATATAAAGAAATAAAAAGAAAAAAACTTTCAGAGATCAGACACGCGCACTAAGCTCACCTCGCTCGCTCGATGAGAATCCGGAATCCGCTATCCTGAGCGCCGCCAGCTCGCCATAACCACCACGGGACTTCCTGGGGGGGGGGGGCCTCTGCTGCTCGCACACTATACTTGCACGACGAGCGCCGATCAACCGGTGCGCCCGCTCGGCATGTCGCGCGGCCCTCTCGTCGTCCTCGCGTCCGGCTCTCGACTGAAGCGTAACGGGGCTTTCCCCGCGAGGCGCGCGCGCCCGATTTTCCCGGCGGCCAAGCAGCAGGCTGCCCTGCCCTCTCTCTCCGCCGCTCTTTATGCCTCGGCGTCGGGGCACTTTGTTGACTCCGCGGCGCGGCCACCGTCCTCGGTTTTCGCTAAAATCGCACGGCCAGCGGGGGGAGAGAGCAAAAGGACCGTACGGGAGCGACGCGCACACCGCCGAGGCGACCGGAGCCAGGAGGTAAAATGGCGCGACGCCGTGCGAGGAGCCTGCTAAGAGGGGCCAGGTGAGACTGCGGGAAAAGGAGAGAGAGAGAGAGAGGAGGAGGAAAGGAGCGCGGCTGGTGTCTTGTGCAGGGCTTGGCGGAGGAGGCGAGGAGCGAGACGGAGAGAGTGTCTTGGAGATATACCGGGTGCTCCGGTTTGAACGGAGCGGAGTTTAATCTTCGGTGCACTGCTTTTTCCTTGTCTTTTTGCACGGAGAAACATAGCGTACGAAAGTTTACTGGATATTCTTGGACGTGGAGGACTTGAAGCATGAGAAATATAATACTTTAGAAATATATTAATATATTTTTGTAATTAAATTTGTAATTTTATTGTAAAAGTGACCGCTATACTATAGAAAATTTTATTACAAGATTTGTAAATTTTCCGATAATTATAGTATTATTTCTCGCGTCTCCAGTACCTACGTCCCCAATTTTAAACAATTTCATATTAAATTTTCCTGCATATTTTCCTTTAGTTTACACTTTTTTTTATCGAGTAACGTGAGGCGTTTTTACTGTTTAGCGTACGCTCAAATTGTATTTACAAAAAAGTAATTAAATAAAATTGGACCTTTTGTTTAAGTGCATTATATACTGTTAATAATTATACGAACGCTGCATTTTATCTATGCTTCATTCATGCGAAATTGAACAGCTGCAAGTAATTCAATTTGTATGAAATTTTGATCGATTCTTGTGTTTTTAGAAGTGCCCATTATTTATATTAATGATTTTCTTTTCTTTGTCGCATAGGCATAATGAGAGTGCAAAGTCATTTAAACTGTTCAGGAAATTGTCTACTCCGCGCAAAATTACTTTCATTCATTTGTATGCAGGATAAACGCCAGCCGATCACATTTCATTCTATTACAAAGCTTAAACGGTAAATAGAAAGCGCATTACGTAATGAAATTTTTTAACGTTTATAAGAGGATGTAACACCGTATTCGATCACATTCCTTATTTAAATTGTACTTTTAAGTCAGATAAAATGTTTACTTTTTATTTTTAAACGGACGCACCATTTATTTTATCGATATTCAACTAAATTAATACCTAATTAAGTAAAAATTATTTACAGCAGCGCATTCTTCACAGCGCACAAACAAAAAATTAAAATTAAAACAGCTTAATACTCTATTTAAATGAAAAAAAAAAACTATAAGAACATTTTTTCTTATTTTCGAAGACAAGTATAATAATAATAAAAAAGGCAATAAACACATCGTATTTGGCAACCTCAGGTAACGAAAACATTCGGATCGTTAAGACTAAAAGTCGAGGTCGACCGCCGGTGGAAAAGTACCCCGCAGCGCTATGGTCAAGCTATTTTCATCACCCCGTACGTATGGACCGGGGCCGCGTAGGTAGCAGAGCCGTAGAATGGAGACAGGTAGACGCGCGGGTCCGCAGTGGCGCAGTGGGAAGCTGCGCGCACGCATACCGTGAAAAGCCCCGGCCGAGACGTCTATATAGGCCCAGCTCCCCCGTCGCTCGGCTTGTTTGTTGTCGGTGGGTTGCGTCCGATTACGGGGCCGCATTGTGCCGCGCTGTCTCTTTCCCATTGTGCTCGCGCGCTTTCCGCTTTTTGTGCGACGTCTCGAGTTTTTCCGGCCGCGAGACTTTCGCGACGCGCATCTGCGGACTGTTTTCGGCGCTCCGGCATTGTGAATATGAGAAACGACGGCGGGATTACAGACTTTGGGTGGATGCGATTGAGCAAGCCTCTTTCACGGGGGGGTGTGGGCGTTTGAAGTGAAGAGAACGTGTAGGTCCTGTATTCAATTCCGTTGGAACCTTTTTTTGTTTAATTGAAAAAAATCACAGCTGTTTCAAAATCGCTTATTATATTAACGAAGTAAATTAAGTGAAGCTTGTAGTAGTTACTTTAGCGTTATTAGTTTTTGACAAAAACAAAAACGAAATTGTTATAATTCAATTATATCGTGAAGAACTAGATCTCGTATTCAATTCCGTTGGAACCTTTTTTGTTTAATTGAAAAAAATTGCAGCTGTTTCAAAATCGCATATTATTAACGAAGCAAATATAAAATAAGTGAAGCTCGTAGTAGTTCCTTTAGTGTTATTATTTTTTAATAAAAACAAAAACGAAATTTTGTTATAATTCAATTATATCGTGAAGAGCACGTGTAGGTCTCGTATTCAATTTCGTTGGAACCTTTGTTGTTTAATTGAAACTTCGCAGCTGTTTCAAAATCGCTTATTATTAACAAAGTAACATAACTGAAACTTGTAGTAGTTACCTTAGCGTTATTATTTTTTAACAAGAACAAAAACGAAATTGTTATAATTCAATTATATCGTGAAGAACTAGATCTCGTATTCAATTCCGTTGGAACATTTTTTGTTGAATTTAAAAATCGCAGCTGTTTCAAAATCGCTTATTATATTAACGAAGTAAATTAAGTGAAGCTTATAGTAGTTACTTTCGCGTTATTGTTTTCTTGATAGGAACAAAAACAAAATTGTTAATTCAATTATATCGAGATAATTGCCTATTGTGCCCCGCTGGAAAAAAAAAATTCTTGCAAGTGTTTCTTAACTATAAGTTAAGAAATCAATAATTGACATACATCAGAAATTCGTTATGTAATTCCAGAGAAAATACAAATTAAAGATTTACATAACAACAGTAGAAACGAGTACTGCTACCACTAGACATTTTTAGTTGAATTGGCGTAAACGCGAAATCGCTTACGGGAGGACGATTAGCGCGAAACGACTCTATCGCGACGAAAGTATAATTGCAGCATCGCGGCGAAGCAGATCGAAATTGATGCGCGGATGCTCTCAATTTCTACCTGGGACTGGCACCGTCGCTAAGGTGAAGCCATTCGCGACGGGCAATTTTCTTTGTGGAACCAGTGACGTCACGTCTCGCGCAATCGACAACGCGACTCACTGTGCCCATCCAATAAAAGAAACAATTAGACGTCGCTTCTTCTCTTAATGTACAAATTTATTGTAGCTATCTCTCTTTACTTTCAGTAAAATTAGGCATCTCCTTACAAAATACTTCACTATATCAAATAATGAGGGCAGATAGGTGTCTACAGCAAAAAGTATAAAAGTTTTCTCAGTTTACAGATCATTCGTATCACTAAATACGCACGAGATTCCTTGGAATTGCCTTATCTCGTACATTTTAAAAACTTATAAAAAAATCAGACAGGAATGTGTCGTTTAAAAATATTTGGCGTGATTAAAAAATTGGTCAGCAAAGTGGACACTGGCTTATAAAATAAATTGCATTCGCACTTGTATATAGGAAGACACGAATACTGAAATGAAAGAAGAACATCATGCTGAAATATCCGAAACTTTCCGTAAAATATCACAATATAGTTCTAGCACAGCAGCACTATTAAGTTTCCAGCTCATTGGGAGCTTCATCAACTCATCGAAATTTCTCATTAAGGCACCTGAGTCCCGCAGCGCCGTTACAGCTCGTCGTGCTCCTCGCTCATTCTGCGCGGCAGCGACGCTAGTACCTCGTCCCTGATCGCTTCCGCCTTCGACGACTCTATCCTCAAGCCGTCCTGTAAGCTCCTGCGGTGGCGTTTGGTCGCGTACAGCCTCATCGTCGGGTAGGCCCGTACACCCGCCTGGCCGCAGTGGTGGCGGTACTGATCGCAGTTCAATCTTGCGAAACGCACCTTTCCCTCCAGCATCTGTAAATCAATGGCACGATGAATTGCGCGCCCCATTCGCTGCGTGCGGAATATTTTAGAATTGCAAACTGCAAGCTATCGCTCGGATATCAATTGCCGCGAAAGTACAAGCCGCGCCGAGCGATAATTTGCGTTTCGACAATCTAACTAGCGGATTGCGTAAGAGAGGAGTTGCCATTGTGCGCGACTGGAGAAATGGCTCACCTGAGCGGCTATCGCGAATTGAGGCTCTAGGACTACACAGTGGCCGCACCACGGAGCGTAGTAGTCTACCAGGACGACGTCGTCCGCTCGCAGTACTAAGTTCTCTAGATTCCAGTCGCTCAAGTCTTGCACCTTCACAGCAAGAAATTGCACGATCCACCGTTGCAATGATATTGCATCTCTTTGTCCGTTGTACAATCTGTAATTTCATTTTAATTAATTTATCTTATTTTTATACTGCATTATTTTCATCATTTTGTATATTTCTTTTGAATACACTTACGCAATCGAATTGAGACCTTCGCTGCCAATTGGATACAATCTGATGGTCGGATAACTACGGATACTTTGCTGTTGACAAATAGATTTTTCCGTATCACAGTTAACGCTAGCGATTTTAACGTTTGAAAGAGGCTTAAAAGCCTTTGCAACTGCAGTCCACTCTGGAGCCAATTGCTGGCACGGTCCACACCACGGTGCAAAGTAGTCTACCACCCACAAGTGGCGTCCTTTCTTTTTACCCAACTTTTGATTAAAGTTTTTGGAAGTCAAATGTAATACTAAAAAATGGTATATTAGATTTACAATGTAAAATTCATATCAATCAGGTGATAGATTTTACCTGTAGGATTTATCGATTCTTTAATGAATTCGATAACGCTTGATGCAGACTTTTGAGATGAAAACTGATATGTGTTTGAACCGTTCACGAGCATAGCTGTCGGGTAGGATCTAATATTGTAATGCCTACAAATATCGGAATGAGTGGTGCAATCAATCGTCCCAAAATGTAATACTGATGAGTCAAACTCTAAGGAAGCTTTACGAAGTTCTGGAAGGAATCGCATACAAGGCGGGCACCATGGAGCATACCAATCAAGAAACCACGTTTCAGCTGTTGAAACCAGTATAAGATTTTACTTTTACTTAGAAATTTTTTAATCTAAATATATGATTTATTTCTTACCGTTTTCTCTACCTAAAATAGAGTGGATCTTATCTGCAGAAAGAGCCCAAACATTGGCTGCTTTCAAACTGCTTTTGGCAAAATTGGCAACGTCATTCAACGTATTTTTTCCATGACTCATCTCAAAAGCACCACCGGGTTTCAAAACACCCCAGGCAGGATAATGATTAACATTCAAATTCTTACACAACATTGAATATCTTCCACAATTGATTTTAGCTAAAAAATATTAATATTAATTATTTATTATTTAACAAATATTATTTTTAAATCTTTAAAACTTCTGTTACCTAAATTAACATCACTTAAGATACTAGGAAGTTGCTTCAGTAATACATCAAAGTCTGTAGCATGACCAATGTAAAAGCATAATAACCATCCATCATTAGATTTCTTTTTTAATTGATCAAAAATATCCTGCAAAGATAATTACTGTAATAAATTTGTTGAACATATCAATAATGTATAGTAAAAAAAGTGATTTACATTGAATTCTTCCTCGTTGATATCTTGTGGTTCAGGTAATTGATCTAAAACTTTCTTGACTAGATCTTCCACTTCTAGGACATCTTCAAACAGTACAGGTTTAAAATTTGAATCATCTGGAGGTGGAAGATATACAACTCCCGTAGAATCAGAGATCTTATTGCTGCAATTTTCCTCATTGCAATTATATACTTTCACATCAACTATTTTATCCTGAAATAATTTAATAATAAATTACAGCATATTTAATAAAATCATTGTGTTAAATAAATTCCAGTGCACACTTACAAAAATTGCTGCTACTCTCAATCTCTCATCTTTAGTAAAACAGTATCTATCTTTTCCACAAATAAAAATTAAAGTTGGCTTACTAGTTGAATCTTTACCATTTAATAGTAATTTCCAAACTGATTTACTAATTTCACTTATATCTGCATCTATTCTATCAAGAACAAATCGCATAATATCATCATAGGATTTTTCACCATGGTATGTCTTTGCATGCTTAGTATTCTAAAAAAATAGTAATTGTAAAAATTACAGGATACCAAGAATGGACAGATAAATTAGTAATCAAAATAAAGTAATTATACCGGTAGATAATAAAGTAAAGTAGGGTACGACTGTATTCCAACTTGAGAACATAAATGCCAATCATCTTCGCAATTGACGGCACCAATTCTAATGACCCCTTCAAGATCTTTAGCAACTTTTCTCCAAACTGGAGCCAAATAATGGCAGTGACTACACTGTGGAGAATAGAAATTAACAAACCATATCCTTTCTGAATCAGTAACACTATCAACTGAAATAAAAATTTAATATTAACATTTTGTAATAAATTGGAAAAGTCAACTTGTGATTAATTAACTTACAGTAATCATTTCTATTGAGAGTAACAATCTGTGGATCATCATCATAGATTCCAAAATTATTTTGATAGTAGGTATACGAGTGATAATTGCTATGTCTTTTTGAATCGTCAAGACCTTCTTCACCATACAAATCATATTTTTTCCTCAAATCAGGATCTTTCAAGATTTCATAAGCAGTTGTCAATTTTATAAACTTTTCATGAGCATCTGGGTCATCCTGAATAAATTGCATCAATTTAGTACAAAATTCTTCAAATCAATCAGTAACACAAAACTTACTGTCTTTTTATCTGGATGTTCTGTCACTGCTAGTTTTTTAAAAGCTTTTCTGATATCTCGCTGATCTGCTGTCCTGTCAACTCCAAGAAGTTTGTAATAATCTTCAGCCCATGCAAGGGCTAATAGAATTAGTAAACAGAAAAGTGTTTGACTGCAGTAAGACCTGCAGAACAGTAATTAACTTAATTAACTTTTATGTACTAGAAGGAAAACAAATCAATAAGAATAATAAAAATAATAGAAACTGGAAAAAATAAATATACCGGAAACCTTCATAACCTCGTAACTTACATTTTTCTCGTTGTTTCTTCAAAACTTGCAGTCGTGGAAAGCCGTAAAGCTTATCATAAAATTTTTATCGACGCATATTTCAAACGCTCAGCTTAGACTGGTTCAGCATATTCTCTCCGATTCTCTAAGCCGCCCACGACGAAAGATAAACTTTACGATTCATGCCGTATTTGGTCTATTATATGCCCTACTCTCTCACTCCAAGCGGCAATCTAACCTAACCTGACAAGCTCCGAAAACACACTTCACTTAGGGAAAGGTGGGGCACGCCGTGTCAGGCGGGTTAGTTTGTCATGCCAATATTTTAAAAACTAACGAGTTTATTTTAAACAAACGCTCATGAGAACGCTTTAATAATACACCCACAATTTACCCTCAGCAAGTTATTGCACAAAAAATGCAGATAAATTAATGGCATAAAATAAAATATCGGACTTCGAAAAAAAGGTTGGATTCATTTTTCAATCATTTCTCAAAATGCCTAATATATACCACTTACAATACTGCAACTTAATAAGTACTTAAAATATTGCACTTTTGAGCTGCGCGATCCGTTTTTAGATAAGATGTTTTATAATAATATAAAATTGATTACAAAATGACATCAAAATGGTGCACGTGTGACACCCCTGGTGGGGCACCAGCACCACGAGTGTCACACGGCGACGGCGGTGAACGGCGGCCGCGTAAATCAGCTGACCAAATATAACCTTCAATTCGGAGT
>JAWWEN010000038.1:23874205-23889956 GCA_035582955.1 Sycophila texana
AATATTCGTAGACATTTTTCTAAAAACATCATAAAATGATCCAAAAACACTCAATTGACATTTATAAAATGTTTTTAATCAATAGAAATTTATAAAAACATTTTATAGAGAGCATAACCGACGGAAAACAAAGAGGCCTTTTCATACTTTTGGAGGTTGAAATTCCTGAGCATTCGGTGCCCCATAAGAAGTTATCACTTCAAAAATATACTTACTGCCTGCTGAGGAATGACTATTCGACTAACTGTGCCGGTAGAACCACCAGCAGCAGTGTTAATGGTAAGCTGACGCCCGACGGTCGTTTGGACTGAAGTAACAGTGGCAACTCTATTCGACGTTCCTATCATCGGAGCTGATACAGCTATGCGATTTATTGGAGTAGCGTTCAATGGTCTATTGGTTTGATTAGGCTGTAGTAAACAAAAATAATAGCATGTTAATATTTTAAATATAAAAAATTAAATAAATTGATAAAATTCTAATGATTTTTAAAAAATTTCAATTTTCAATATCGTTATTTAATGCATCAAAGCTTTGTTAATAACAGAACTCTCGTAAAATTACCAGTTTAAAATAATCAATTGAGAAAATCGTGGTTAGTTTAAATAACCTGAAGTTGTCATTTTTAATAATAATAAATAAATCGCGATGTTTAACAAGTGTATCCTTTATCACTTAATGTTTACAGTATGTGAATTTTTAAATTAAACAGCTTTTTTCATTCTCTTTTCTGATTTAATTCACAAACGCATCAAAGGGATAAAGCTTCTCAAACGTGCAATCCAAATAGAAGTTTAGCATTGAATTAAAAAAGAAAAAACAAACGTTACATAAACTGAATAGTACATTTACAATCTTCACCTGAATTGTTTGCGTGACTTGGCGACCAGCCTGCGATACCTGAGGCATATTGGTGACGACCTGCGGAGTTGGCGGCCGCGCCGGCGAGGGCAGCCGCGCTATGTTACCGGTCTGTCCCTGGAGAACTGGAGCGATGAGTCGCGAGGGCGTCGCGGTGACCACCGTCGCCTGCACGGGCCTACCCTGCACCCCAACCGGGCTCACCAGTCGCGGTTGTTGCTGCTGTTGCTGCTGCTGTTGCCCCGATTGCGACTGTTGTTGCTGCTGCTGCGGATTCGAGTAGACCGCCGTGGCCACGGGTCGCGTGGGCGGCCGATTCACCACCGGCACTGGGTGACGCTGTGGCTGAGCGTACACCACCGACGTCGTCTTCGGCTGCCATTGCACGTTCGATACCGATGCGTTCAGGCTAGAAATACGGGGAAAGATTAGATATTTATTTTTCATGCAAATTAACAGTGCAATAAACTTTGTTTTAGTTTTTTTCTCTGTTTTGTGTATTAAATTGTTCAAATGAGTTGAATTATGCGTCGTATTATAGTTTGATTTAGTAAATTTAAATAAACTTTGGCAAGTCTTAAATAAATTTTTATAATTTATGCAAATATATGTAAATGTAAACTTACAGTAATCGTTTTTCCAAGTCTGTTTTTAATGTTATTTAAAGTTTTCTTCGGAATTGACAAATTGCGTAAGAAATAAAAAAAAAAAAAACAAATTAAAAAAAAAATTAAGAAAAGGATACTTAGTTACCCAAGTTTAGGTGTAGGTATGGATGTACCCTGATCGAGAGCTTTAACAATTGGATTAGTAAGTTC
Source organism: Sycophila texana (assembly GCA_035582955.1). Taxonomy (NCBI): domain Eukaryota; kingdom Metazoa; phylum Arthropoda; class Insecta; order Hymenoptera; family Eurytomidae; genus Sycophila; species Sycophila texana. Next base: position 23,875,885 of record JAWWEN010000038.1, read on the forward strand.
TGCACCTCCGCGCACCACTTTCTTCGGATTGCTATAGAACACGCACGCAACCCATACATACATAAGTAGACTTAAATGCGCTTACCCCATGAGGGATAAAATTAAATAAAAAAAAAAACATGTGAAATATATAAAAACAAAATAAAAAAAATAAAAAAAAATTATGTCGTTTACCGAGGTCTACAAATGACACTAGAAGGTGAAGTGTAATGGGTCCTCATCGAAGAAACGTGAGACATTGGTGTAGCAGTTCCATGTATATTACTAAACGCACACAAACACGCACACGCAAATACACATATGAATAAATAAATAATTGTGAAAGTATTTACTTTTTTGAGGGGATTGAAAGAAAAAAACGAAATAATAAATTAAAAAGTTCTGCTAAATTGTAGTGCAATTTTCATTGATTCAAATGATTATTCTATGAAAATTTTACATTTTTATTAATTTCAAGAGAGTATTAAAGTTATATAATTGGTTTCAATTTTATGTACTGATATTTGCAATACATAAAAATTTGTTTTTTAACTTCTATAAATTAGTATTTCACAAGTGACTTAAAAATTAACTGAAGTAATAACTAAATTCAGCTTTTATTTATTAAATAGAAACAGTTCTTTCTTACCCAGGTCTAGAAATAGGTATTGGTTGACCAGTATTAATGGCCCTAACAAGTGGAGTGGCAACAGTTGCTCTTGGCGTAGATATGTTTGCAACGGCTGCAGGACCTCGAGGTACATGGGGTCCAAATGACGAAGGAATGCTAGTCACTATTTGCTGTGACTGTTGGCTCGTTTGAACTTGGGCCTGAGCTTGACGCTCAATTGTACTCAACATATTCGGTGCAATGATCCGAACTGTTGGAGGACAGAACTGAAAGATATTATTAAATATTAGTAAAAATGATTAAATAGGTACAAATTTAATTTTACAAAGATTCTACTTTCTAAAATTTACAAAGAAAAAACGTTACTTACTGTATTCGTTATTTTGGTGTTATCGGATGAAGAACCAATATTGGATGAGATAGATGGCTTCATTATAAGTTTAGAATTAAGTTCCAACGATATGGACTTTCCGACTAAAGTTGCAGTTTGTCCAGTAACAGTCTGTGCAGTTTGAATACTCTGAATATTACTCGTCACTGCATTCTGCACGTTTTGTATACTTTGAACAGTCTGTATGCTCTGGATGGTAGTCAAATTTTGTGGAACAGTTTGCACTGTGCTCTCTGAGAGATGCTTTTCCTGATCACCATCGGCTCCACTGTTATTCGCACTCATTGTCTCTTAACAATTAAAACACACAATATAAAGAATCTTGATCGTTAACTAACATTAATGTACTAACAAACTTATTGATACTGTCAAAAAATTTACAATTTACATTTATAACATCCCCACACAGCGTTTTAGGTTAACTCTCAAGTCTGGCAAATTCTTAACATACAATTAAGCACAAACTCTCGCAGCACAACAAAATTCGAATGAAAATTCCTTCTTCTTCGCATCTTCCAGCGCGAATCGTCACCAAGCCAACGAGTGATCCTCCACGGCGATTCTCCGAACTCCAAGCCAGCTACCAGAACACCATCCTTCAATCAAAACTCAAGCGCCAAAAGAAACGCCATTTAGCCCAACGCGATGAGCGTCTCATACAAACTAGACGACCTCGCAACAGCGTCGACTTTCAGTTAGAAAAAAAAGGACAAACAATCGGCACCACAACAAAACACAGCCAAGACTCGTCCGCTAATCTCCCACCACGCCGAGGTTAAACAAGGGCGTCGTAGCCGCGTGATCGGCACCAGTGGCTTCCTCCCGGCACTCCGCAGCGTCAGCGTCGCTTCCCAGGGGTAGGCGGCTTCAGAACTCCGTCCGAGGCACGCACCCGCACTCCGCGATTGGCGCGGACCCAGGCCAGACCTCGTCGCAGCTCCGCAGACGGACGCCGAGCGTCCGCTCCGCGGTTGAGGTAACGCGCCTCCCGCGCGATCTCCTGCCCCGGGTCGATGTTTCTGTGAGGAATCCCGGAGCGCTGGGGACTTGGTCGTCGTCTTCGTCGCTGCGAGCTCGCTGGGCTGACGCTCCGATCTGAGCGAGCGGCTGTTTAGTGTTTTTCCACGACGACGAAGTACACACGCACCCACACGACTGCGCTGGGATTCGTCTGCAGTCTGTACGCACACGCTGGCCGCGAGTGTGTTGCACTGGGAGGGGGGATGCTCGACGGCTGATCGGCCAACGCGCGCGACGGCCACAATCTGGCGCGCGCGAAGATGTCCGCCGAGATTTCGATGGACTCGCTGCTACGTTCAGGTCGCTCCATTTTGTAGGCCGATTTTATTGTGTAGCAGAACAGAACAGTGAAGCTTTTCCGCGAATCGCCGTGAGCTGTCAAACTATATAGTGAGTAGGTTATATCGAAGATAGGATAGGTGATGAGCAAGGGAAGAGAAGGAAATAAACATGGCTTGATGTCTCACCAAGAAACTTTATTTACGTGATGTGAGATAGATGAACGTTATTAATGACGAGTGAAAGAACATCTCAAGACTTTTTTGAGAAGCTTATAATCTAAGGTTAGTATTATTTTGATATTGGATTCATATTAAGAGAAATTGTAAGGTAGTATGTAGGAAGAATGTTTTTAATACTTGAAATTTTTTATTTGTTATATTATAGCACCAGAAATACTCGAATGCGGTGAGACAATAAGCTTTTAAAAGTCAAGTAAATTATTGTAGGATCTAGATTGTAAAAGGAGCTGCTCCAAAATGAATTCCGATATGTCAGCTGCTCAACGACAAGTCCTTTTGGAAAGTCGAGCTGCTATTCAACGAGGAAATCAATCTGTGGCTAAATCGCAAGCGATAGCTATAGAAACAGAACAGATTGGAACTGAAGTGATCTCAGAGTTAGGTGGTCAAAGAGACACGCTATTGAGAGCAAAGTCAAGATTAACAGATACGGATCAAGAATTAGATAGATCTAAGAAGATTCTAAATACTATGAGGAAGAGAATATTAACCAATAAATTTGTTTTAATTTTGATAATATTACTGGAAGTAACTATACTTGGATGTACGGTTTATCTCAAATTTTTTAGGTCAAAAAAATAAATGCAATTATTTATTTTGTTAATTTTAATAACTAATTATTTTTATAAAATGCTAATATCCTTTTGAAAACTTCTGGGTTGTACTCTTCGAGTGTTGGTATTCCCTCTGAATAACCAGCTTGTGTATAAAGATTGATTTTTGGTAAAATCCAAGAATAATTTTTCAGACCTTCTTCTCCATCAATATCTAGTGTGTTCAATTGATAAACAGAAAAGTAGAAGGCTTTTCCATCGGATTGAATGCACTGCACAGTAATTGGTTCAGGCAATTCTTTTACATCTGCTCCAAATTTTTGCCTGGCTGAACTTGCAGCAGTAGTAAATGCTTTAATCATGGCTCTACCAAACACTTGCGTCTCATCTACCTTTAATTCAGTTTTGTTTTTAACTTTTGTACTATCATAATACACGAAAATCGTGTGTATATTCTTTTTATATCCAGATGTAAAAGCTAAAATGAAAAAATAATGATTGCTATTATAAAAATAACCAAGAAGACAATATTTATCATTTAAAAATTTTCTTACGATAAAGGTCTTCCAATTTATAAATATTTTGTTCCTCTAATCCAATTGTATGATGCATTGGATGAAGACTTGGCAATTGTATGTCATCCTGACTTACACTGCTAACATCTGCTGGCCTCAATGGATTTTCAGACATCAACATTAAATCGATTGTCTGTTCAAATTTATAGAGATCAAATTCTTTTTCTAAAACAGTACCAAATTAATATTAGAAAAGATTTTTAAAATTACCACTGATTATTATTATTTCAGTTTTTTGACGTACCAAAAAATAAATGTAACAATGCATTGTCAACAACAGTCCTAGTTTTTGCTAACTCTGGCCCAGCTATACAATCACAAAGTTGAATAAGTTTTTTACTTAAGTTTGATCTGTAAAAATTGTAAAATTAGCAAGTAGTGAGAAATTATCAGTTAATTTGTTTTATGATTAAATGTTAAATCAGTCTTCACATACATTTTTCTAACATCAGTTATCCCGTATTGTCTTGGGAAATTCCAAGCTGGTCTTGCAGGATCTTTAAGTTTTGGTAGCTTTTCCTGATGAGCATCAAATATAACTGAAGTTTTTACAATTCTGAAAAAACAAAAGATATTTTAATTAAAACATTAATTAACATTTAATTGACATTGTTATTACCTTTTAACTAATTCATGTGTTTTCTGTGGTAGATCTTTTATGAGGCTTTCTACAGACTCTGGTAATGCATTTTGAAAACATACTGTTTTTGTGATTTGTTGTGCTTGCGGCAAACCTTGATTTAACAATTCATTGTCGTTGTACCTCAAACAAGGTCTGTCATTCCAATCTGGGTGGGTTTCATCCTGTGGTAACGGTTGTGGTTTTAGAAATTTGAACTGTTTAAAACTAAAAAGAGTAATAATATATTTGATGTGACATAACAATAAATATAAAATAATAGTATTAAGAGAATTATATTTAAATGACAATACTCTATTGGTTCTTTCTTTGGAGTTACAACTTCTTGTGCATCAACAACTTTTATTCCCCTCGCCAGCAAACTTCTCTCTGCATTAGTTTCCACCGGTACCCTCTTTCCTTGAATGTACCACATACTTCTTATTTGGCGTCCAATGTGCTGCTTGTACAAAATTTGTGTCAGCTTCATTTTGTTGATTAAAGAAAAACTACTAAACTATAATACAAAAAAATCTAATTTTTGACGAGGTTACGTCAAACACCGCACCCGCACGGCGAAGGCGAACTCTCGTGCATGCATGCCGTAGTCGCCGAACATGTGATATTGTGACTTGGTATTTATTTTGGAGCCTTGAAAGTTGAAAGTACTTCAATGTCGATACGTTGGCGACACTGATAACAAGAGATACAAAAGCTAACTGCTCATCGATATTATTATGGCTCCTCGCATGAAAACAATGCGGTCCACGAATTGAAATTTTTTAAAATGTATTTATTTATTAGTCAAATGTAATATATGAAAAAACAATAGTGCAAAAGAAGGTTGTGGCATAGGATTTTCTCCGCACAATTAAAAGCAGAAGCAATACGCAAAGTGTTACAAAAAAGGATAATCCGACAGATAATTTTTAATCTTTTTCGAAATTCGGAGAAAACGGAATCACTCATCATCAAAGATTGCGGTATGCACGCTCGCGCATGTATAATTTTTTACACTTTTCTAAAGAATTAGATTACGTTTTCCCAGGTAAATAAGAATTACTAATAATTATACATGCATATATAAAGTATCACGAAAAAAATAATTTAATTAATTGTTTACAGATTTTCCGTGCGGCGCAAGAAAGTTGAAAAAAATCTGTGGTTCCTACGGTAATTAATTTACTAGGTAATGTAATAATTATAATGAAACGCAAATTTAATTAAGAATTTCTTTTAGTATTCTGCTAGGCGATTTAGGAAAATCAAAATGCAGACTAAACTACGTAAGATATAGCTCCTTTTATTTAGTTCACGAAATATTAATATAAAATAAATCGATCCACTATATTATATTATATGCATGAATATAAATTATATTTAAATAATTTTTATTAATCTTTATGCAAAAATAATAAAATTTTTAAATAATTTATACGACAATATTACAGTTCAACATCTAAATATACGGAGCTCCGTATAGGAAATCGGTTTACACGTTTCGTTATGTGCATACTACCGGCCTATACTGCAGTTTTCTCACGGTTGCTATAAGCCATATTGGAACCGCGATCGCGGAGTTCAATGTATAGCAGACTACAATTAAAATGCAAATTTTTAGCATATGCTAATTAAATACTTTTACAATTTAAGAATTATTGCGAAATTGTAAAATGTGAAACTTATAACATATGAATTGTAAAAAAAGTTGATGCCAGAGTTTCTCCAAATTGCGAATGAAGTATTTGTCAATTAAATTATAAAAAAACGACATATTTTCCATATTTACTTTTCCGGGAAATTCCAGTATCATATATTTTTTTACAAGACTATAAACTTTCTAAATTTTCTACATATTATGCAAATTATTTAGTAACATTATGAAGATTATATTCTCTGTTTTGTATCTTTATTTCAGTGATAAATAAATAATATACCTGACAGTCTACGACCATATATATATTATGTACAATTAATTGAAATAATTATTCCAAAGCTATTTGCAAAGTCGCCAATATTATGCGGATGCTTATAAAATTCAAAATATGCATGAAACAGAGTGACCTTCGAAAAAGAGGCGCTGCAGTCGTTTCCACCTAAAAGAAAATATTGCAAATAAACACACGCGAGTCGCAGCAGTTGGACAGCAGAAAAAAAAAGAGAAAGAAGACTGCAAGCTGAACTCCGAGTATACGGAGCGCATTATATACGTGGTACTGCGAGAAAACAGCGCGTAGGCGTTGCACTGTTGTGTCGTCACGTTTTCTCTGCAAAATCCATTGTATGCAACGACAAATTTATTACAGGCTCGGGAAAATTCCATATTCCCACTACTGCTTTTCCCCTTTAAAATAATCATATGTCAGGTAATACACATTCACGACCGATAACAATTGTTTCGGAGCTGCATTTAAATACCCGAAAGATAACATATAACAAACACAAAAATAAATAAACCGTTAAAAACAAATAAAATAAACATTAAAAATGACAAGTCGGCAGTGCAATTTGTAGCCGCGGTAATTAAAACGACTCATAATCCTATCAACATATTCAGAGGTAGCGTTTAAAAATAAAGCGAACGATAAAAATTTGCGATCGCGCCTCCACCAAACGAGCAGCCCGCAGCAGCGAATTCATCGAAGCCGCTCGACACGCGAATATATAATACATACTTCGGCTATTCCAACGCGACGAAGAGGTGAACGGCAAAATAAGGTTTTGGAGTGTGTATATAACACACGGTATGCGCGCGCCACTTCGTTTCTTCCCTCCTCCGCTCGTCAGAACGAAAGCCGTCGCCGCGGCATTTCCCGTCGCTCTCGCGGGCTGCTTTTCCCGCGGCTTATATACCAATATATCATATACACACGCGCCGCGCGCGGTACACACATATGTAAGCTTCCGTGGCTCGCTTGTCGCGCGGCGATGCGAGATATATGGAGAAGGATCTCGCGCGACGGCGGAGCCACTGCCTCGCTCCGCGCGTATTGCCGCTCCGAACTCCGCGCGCGCCGCCAGCGAAAGACAAAGACGGAGGCATACACCGAAGCTCGTCGCTGGCAGAACGCGCGGCGCGAGTCGTGTACTATCGTGCGCGGTGTGCGTGGAGTCGCGCGTCGATGATGCGCGGATAGGCGGCCCTTGAAAAGACCACGCGTACAGACCCCGAGCAGGCGTCCAGGATGACCGCGAAAATCGCCCTCGACTGCCTCCCAGCGTACAGCTACGAGCGCGGTGAGTAATGCAAATACAAAATAGCCCTGTATGTGCGCGCATATAATACACACGCCACGGGCGTGCGACTGGAGGCGGCTCTTTGGATACATACATACATCATTTTGTGCGCGCCAGCGTAAAACGTCGAGGGCCGCGTGCGCGCGCGCCTCCACGAAGGAAGCCGCGGAGCGGAAGCGGCGCCGGAGCCGACGACCTCGTGGGGATTCGCGCGACGTGCGGCAGATCGGCGTCTCGACCGCGTATACACAAGTGCAATATTATACCGGGGGGGATCTCGAAAATCCGTCTGCTGCGCGTCCCAGCGATATGGCGTCTGCTAGTTTGACGCCGCCGCCGCCGTCTTGGCCGAGCCTGCTGCTACCGCCGCCGCTCGAGTCTCGAGCCGAGGCGTGCGCCGAAAACACACGCACGTCAAAAGGGCCGCGGAGTTTGGCGCGGGCATCTCGAGTTCCCGGAGGAAGTGTTGCTCGTAAGCGAGAGAAAAGCCGGGGCCAGGACGCGGAGGATCGCTCGGCCAGTGCAGCAGTGGGAGACGCGAGGGCCGGGCGTTGTCGTGGAGAAGGCCTGTTGTCGCGAGAATTCCGATGCGCCGCCGCTACCTTTCTCCGTGCGGACTGCTGTTGGTATAGCCGAGGGACGCGCGTGAACGGACTCGTCGCGCGCCGAGGAGCAGCTGCAGGATTTTTCGGGGTGCACCGGGAGGCGAGGCCGACGGTGGTCAACAGCCGGGGGGGGGGGACCGCCTTCATTTTTCGCGGCTCCCGCGGCGCGAGTTTGACAAAGGACTTTCGCGTGCGTGCAGGCACGAACGCACACTCGACGCGCGCGGACAGTGTGTGGGTTCGCGCGGCGCCGCCGGAGTGTGCGTGTCCGACTCCCGACGACGGAGCCCCAGTGGGACGTACACTGCACGCGGGGAGAGAAAGAGAGGAGGAGAGCTGCTGGAGCGTGCGCCGGGATAAATGTCGCCCGAGCAAATGTCGCAATCTAGCCGGCAATGCAGAGAGCAACAAGTGGACAACGGGAGCTTTCACCTCACTTGGCATCCGCAGCCGCCCCTGCGGGGGGACCAGTTTTCCTGTACTTTTCCGACTTCTTTATGCGACTATTTACCTTTTATTTACCTCGCGTTTGGCTTTGTTTCCATTTCTAGTCTGCTGTTGCATGCCGCATTCGCGTTAAATGCTTTTCTTTTTTTGCCGACGCCGCCGTTGGTCGAGTTACTTATACTTCGTTTCTGCTTTCTTTTTTTTTTTTCCTTTCTGCTTTGATCGATAAGTTTTATCAACACCGAGCAGAGCCAAATGCGAGGGAATATTACACTTTTTTTTGTTATTTGTTATCGTTATTTATCAGTGTGTTCTAAAAATATTTTTCATTGCTATTTTTGTGATTTTTTTTTTGTTAATTTATATATGTTATTATTTTAAAAAATACTTTCTTTAATTAGGCTTTTTACTTTTTAACAACAATTGAGAGTTTTGCTTCTCAGATTTATTAATTTTTGTTTTGTGTTTTTCAGACGACATGGGAAGAGACAGTCCTGGGGCCTTGTTAGATATGCTAGCAGAGGTGGCTTCACAAACGTTGCACTCGGAAAAGAAGCTCAGCGAGTTGGACACAAAAAACAGCATCGCTAAACAAAAAGAGACAAAACGAAAGAGTCAGCAAGTTACTTTTAATGTCAATCAGCTACTTACTATGCCAGCTACTCAGCTGGTTAAACTGTTTTCAATATTCAGTAGTGATGAACTTAAAAGGCAGTATTCTTACTCTTGCGCATTGGTCCCTGGGTGTGGACAAAATTATACAAGTTTTGCCAGTGAAGGCAGAGCTAGGATGTCCATTAAATCACATCTTGCCGATCACCTAGAATTTCTCAAAAATAATGCAGAAACTTGTAAGTTATTTAATATTCAATTTTATACTCTATTTACAATTTATACTTTATTTGACAATAATTTACTTTACAGATGCATCATTTACAGCAACAGCTGTAAAATATACAAAACCAAAACCAACTGTACAAAATAAAAAACCTAAAGTTCAACAAAATAAGAAACCCAATAAAGAAACTTTAAATAAAGAAAATAAAGATACCAAAATTGGAAAATCTACTAATTATTTAAGAAAAATTTTATCCAATGAAGGAAATTTAAAAGAATTGGAAAATAATTCTGGTCAAGAGAAAGTCAATGATCTCCGAGATGTTCACTTAATTGAAGTGAAGAAGGAACCACCAGATGTCAAAGTTTTAGGAGATCATAGTTATTTTGAACATGTAAAAGAAGATAATGTCAATGCCAATGCAGAATCTTCATCTCATATTAATAAAGTACCTGTTAATTCACTAACAAACGAAAATGTAAGGATCAATTTCATTATTGCATTTTTGTTTATTTATTTAATTTTTATTACTTAGCGAATATCGTAAAATTTCTGTATTTGAATTCAAAAATTAGGCTTAGTTTAAAAACTTTAAGCCCAATTTTCAAATGAGGTGACGAAAAAGAGGGAAGGAAATTACATAACATTCTAATACTCTATTTATAAATTTCAGATCATGTTAATGGTAGTTGGAAATAACGGCGTTTGTGTGAAAGATCATGCTCTTGATGTGATAGAAAACCCTACAAATAATTTAATTACAGAAGAAGAAAGTAAGTTGTTTAATTTATAATCTCTAACAATTGCATATTAATTTTTACTTTGGAAAAAGATTCTAAATATAGCTTTATTTCTTATACACTACTAGTGTTGAATAATAATGTAACTAAAATGTCAATGAGAATATGCACGTATAGTTTTTTTATAAATTTGTAGAGTTAAAAATTTATTGTGTAAATCATTCTTTTATTAATTGTTCATTGTTTATTAGATATGACCCTTTGGAAAGATAAACCATATACTGCACCAGATGCATTTGTGCCTGCAAAACCCAAAGGAAAAGCGAAATTTATTGGCACCAGCAAAGAAGAGAGAGAAATGGCACTCATTCTTATTGAAAAAATTCGAAAGAAAGGCAATCCAACCGGAAACAATCTTCAATGTCGCATTTGCGATCCTCCTCGTAGCTTTACGGCTCCCACAACTTTAGTATCACATTATCGAAGTCACGCGGGAATTAAGCCATACGAATGTCGAATTTGTAGAGCAGTTTTCACACGAAGACACAGTTTAAAATATCACATGTTAATACATCAAAATCAAACTCGTTTTACTTGCGCTGATTGTGATAAAAAATTCAGGCATCCTTCACATTTTCGAGAGCATAGGAGAAGGCACACTGGAGAAGCACCTTTTGGCTGTGATGATTGTGGACAGAGGTACTTAAAAAAATTATTCTCTGATGTTATATTTTTATTACTGTACTTTCATTAATGAATTTCTTTTGCAATATTCAGATTTAAGACCAGAAATACTTACAAACGACACTTAAAGACTCGGCATGGCAAAGTTTTAACAATAACAGGCGAACTACTGCATCTATCGGAGGAGGATTCGAAAAAAGTAAGAACCAAGAATCGTCGAAAAAAACAAGATGTTCCCGAAAATATAATAAATGAATCAGTTAGTGCAACAGAAGCCATCATAGATCAACCAAATCGAGTATTTACTTGGGAGGAGCAGCAGGTCTGCAATGGAGTAAATGAAAACAGCGGCGTACAATGCATAGACAATACTGTTTGGATGTATGAAAATCATACAAATGTAGCTAATGAAGAGGGTTACAGTGACATTCATAATAAATTATCAAACATTAAGACTGACATTAACGAGACTGAAATAAATCATAATTTTGAAAACAATGAAGTAGTCATAGCACAAACCGACGCGGACGGCACATTGCATTTTGAAAATTATAGTTATCCACAAGAAGCAGTATATACTGACAGTAGACAGATAGAGTTTTCTTGTATACAAAACGATTCCTCAGAAACATCCGAAAATGTTAAGGAATATTTAAAGCAAGATGAAACAATTATTGAATATCAAGAATGTACCGATTCCTACGCTGCAGATATCAAACCTATTTTTACATCAAAAGCGGAAATTGATAATAATGTATTCGTTCTAGATAGTGAAGAAGTAGTACAGAGGTCAGATTTAATTTCTACCTCTAATTCTACTCAAACCAAGGAAGTGGTGTGTATGGAAACCAATTCTGAAGAACAAAAAGTCAAGATTATTCCATGCCAAGTAAAGGTTTGCGATAACAATGGAACATTGAAGTTACTGAAGAACAGTAAAATTGCTTTACTTGGAAATGAAGCACAAAGCATCAATCTTATACAAAATGGAAAACAGCATACCATTTTATTATTGGCAAGTGGTGATAGTAATCTCTTAGAAATAGATAATAATATTATCGAAGGATCAAAATCGCTGCCAGTCATTGCAGTCCCTGCAGAATAATTAAAAAGCGATATGGTAAAATTTTGATAACATATGTTAATCTGTAACAAAAATTTTACAGATTATTCTAAAGCTACCTTTACGTGCTTGATATCAAATGATATTACAAGATTAAGTTTTTTTTTACAAAAGTGTTTTCTACAAAATAACGTTTTTACAGTGTGTTATAAAAGAAATGTTTGTAATAATGGTTTAATGGTCTAAAAATTTCTACTTTAGTATGTTTTAATAACATTAATGATGGTTTAGATTAATATTTTTGGATTGGCCAATCACTTGAGTTACAAATTTTTTTAAGTATGGTATTTTTTTGTTTAATGGCTCAAATTTGTCTTCCAACTCCAGGTGACTGGAAAAGAGAACTTAATTTTCAATATCTATTTTTTCATATGATACTTATAACAAATTTTTCATCTTGATAATCTCAATGACAGTATGAATTGATAAATTATTATATTGCAAAAAAAAATCTTTATATAAAATACTAAAAGTGTATATAAACTTGAATTTAGTTTGGTCAACTGCCAAATATTCAAGCAACGAATTTGAAAATTAATATTTATATACATTGTAAGCCTAAACCCTAATATTGTGAAAGTTTTTCAAATCAAATTTTGTTACTAAAAATACCAAGAAAAGCTTTCCTTACTATTTTGCCAATGCGCTCGATTCCATTCCTTAACGCAATGGTGATAAAAAAGAAATTTAAATGCTTTATAATCTACGAGACGTGCCTTATTCTAACAAGAAGCAATTGTGAAACCGATTTGGTAATAATTACAGCATTTTGATATAAAAAAAAAAACAATGTAAGAATACATTTATTTAAGTCACTTATGCATTAATAATTAAGGAATTGTAGGATATCGTACTCTGCATACATATATCGATTTATAGCTTTTTATCATAAAAATGTATGTAGTAATTGTATTTTTATACATATTTTGTACTTATATCTATAAATCTAAAAAATTATAAACACGTCTTATTTCATTTTCGCATCAATATCCTTCCTGCATTTTAAAGTATTGGATTCTTCCCATTGTTTTACTTCTGTAGAAGTCTGACAACAGCAGTAAAGTACGAACAATAAAATAAATCTAGTTTGCCATGAATCTGCAAAATATAATTTAAAAAAATCAGTGTTTTCAGTTCGATGCCATTATTCTTGTATTTCAAAATATTACCTTCTATCACCCTCCATAAATACATATGTCCTATTTCTTCACCAGCAAAGAAATAAAAGTTTGATACGGCAGACAGTCCCAAAAGAGGACTAGATAAGGCACATTCCAGTCTTCGTTTATTTTGCAAAGATAGAGGAATTCGCAAAATATTATAAAAATAGTTGCTCATAGATTTTGCTATATTTTCTATCACAAGGCCGAAAAAGTTTAAAAATGCCCATATAAAAATGTAAAGGTGCATGCCATGCCACAGGTAGATAAACGTGAAACAAATTGCAGACGCGAGAAACTTTTGAAGCGACGTCTTTGGATCCAATGGAATGTAAATATACCTAAAAACAAACAATAATGTTTTAGCAAAGTAGTGATATTTAAAACAGAAAATTTCAAAAATTTTCTGGCCTACCTTAAAAGAAATTTGTATAAACCTCTATCAAAATGCTTCCACATATCTGAGTACAAATGAATTCGACCGATACATTTCGGATGAGGAGGTGCATCGATATCTTCTGCCCGACACATGGTCGACGTAAGTCCGTATACCACCACATATTTGTTCAAAAAGTACTGTCCCATGCAGTAACCGAATCCATAAAAAGCCCACGCTCCAAGATTCATTACAGCCTCCGGATGATATCTCAATGCGTTGAAGTATAAAAAGTGCAGGAAAAAATGCGTAAAGTACAACCAAAATGCATAACGGACTAGACTTAAAAATATCGTGAGTATCTTCTCTGCGCCCCATCGCGTAAATGGCTTATTGATCTGAAAATTATTTAACATTAATCTAATTATTTACAATTTACAATTTTGTCAACCAGTAATTTAAAAAAAAAACTTCCGTATTTTAACATTTTATAAGTTTCAATTGAGTGTTTTTGGATCATTTTATGATGTTTTTAGAAAATGTCTACGAATATTGGAAATGACCGAAAAATC
>JAWWEN010000038.1:23901512-23940706 GCA_035582955.1 Sycophila texana
TCATATTTTAGAATTCTTAAAGAATTCTTCATCATGAATACTTCGGTAATTATTTCGTAGCGAGAATGCCGTCTGGGTAGATTATTATATAATAAAGTACCCGGAATCTATAGCTTAACACATAATAAATTCGCGAGATATCATGATATAAAACTTGTATTAGGTCAAATTGATAAGCTACACAAGTACAATCACCCTCGATTATCGCGTATTAAAGTTGATTGTTAGGTGTACTTATACAACGCAACGATCGTAAAATTGTTTCCCGTGCAATCTGCAAAGGAAAAAAAATCTCCACCGAAAAAGGCCACAGGAAGACAATTAATAAAACATCGATCGCGATTGCGAAATGCATATTGCACAGCATTCATTCGCTCGATGGAATTGAGGTCAATATTCCACTTTTTCGTAACAGCGTTTTAAAAGCTACGATTAGCGCGATCTCTATAAGCTCGTCGCACCAAATTAAAGCTTCTAATAACTGTACGAGGCGAACGACTGGAACGTACGTATGTCGAACGTCTCGTAAAACGCCTGCTACAGCGCAAACTGTACACATACAACTACTGCAGCAGCGTTTCGTTAGCGCGCAAAGGCAAGGTCAAAGCCGAGAAGCCGACAATTCCTGCGAGCGAGATAAAAAAAAAGGCGATCGTCCTGGCAACACTGCGAGGGCGCACGTGATAGCTCGAAAGTGGCGAAAGGCGCGAGAAGGCGAGAACAGAACAGATCGTGCGTCAGTTTCCGCGCGCTTGCGCTCGTGATCTTGGATTTTTCGAAAAGTACGCATTGAAGGGCTGATCGGACTGTTCCGAAAACGCCCCGCCCACTGCATTTTATTAGCGCCGAACCGAAAAATCGAACAGTGCCTTGCGAAATCACTTCGGAGTCCGGAGTCGGTCGCGCAGTTGAATATCTCGTACCGGCGAGCGAAAGGAGACGACAAGAATCGTTTAATATTGTTTATTGCTCGTGTAACTTGTAAGTGTTGGTATACGTACGTGCACAAGTCAGAAATTTTATTGACTCCAAGATCTCGATTTTTTAACGATTCTGCAAGAGGAAATTTATTTGCTTCTGCATCTGCTGCTCATCACGTTTATGGCGGACTATATCAGATGATCAGGTGTAGATTTTAATACAAATTGTGCTGTGGAGAGGTGAAGAAATCAATTTTAGATTGATGTGCAGGCTGTGTAAATTGTTTCATTTACTTTTAAACACTTTTCGGAGCAGTACTGTGTGTGTCTACAAGTGATTCAAGATAGATCATTAATTTCGCGTTTAATTTAAAAAAAAAACTGTACTAGACGTTTTCTATATACATTTAATAAACACCAGGTTTCAAATTTACCGCAAAAGCACCCACAGTTCCGATATAAATAATCAACAAACATGAAGATGAAAGAAAAACAAACAACTTCGTGTTTTAAACTTTAAACAGAACCGAGCGGCGTAACTTATTTTGTGAACGTGATGAGAATAATACAAGCAGAAACACCCGTAAAGATTTGAGTGAAAACAAAACCTCAATTTCTACATGACCATAAGCTGAGTATCACTCTCACCCTACAACTCCTCCCCCGCATGTGGTCAAACGTTTCCATTGAGTATAATCCGATAAGAGCCCTGTGTGTTGTAGGCCGACGCATCGAGTAAACAGTCGCGTGTAAACCGGGAGTCGCAAGGCACGCGGAGAAGATATCGGACGATGGAGTTGGCGGCATTGTGTACGTGCGTTTATATAGTATAGGCGCGCGCGCGCAGAGTCGAGCGTCGCAAACAATCGACGCCGAGAGCGCGAGCGAGAGGCAAGAGTCAGGAAGGCGTGCAAGAAAGAGAGAGAGAGTGAGAGAGAGAGGGAGAGGAGCAAAGTAGCGGAGGTCGAAAGAGAAAGAGAGAGAGAGAGAGTGGCGATTGGCCGCGCGAGCGATCATCATTTCTCGCTGGGTAGAGTAGCGCGCGCCTGAGGACGACACCCGGGGCCTCGTCCTTCGGGCGTTGACGCGTGCCGGGCCCGCCGATGGATGGAGCTCAGTGGAATGGCGGCGACGAGATGGAAGAGCGACGGTCCATCCGGGACTCGAGCAGGGCGCCCAAGCGGTACGGCAGCACGGCCAGGCACGTGACGCGAAACGAGACCCTGGTCAAGCACCCCGTCTCCAAGACGGACACCCTCCAAGGCATTGCCCTTAGATACGGTGTCACGGTAACGTTTAGTTTCAATTGATTTTTTTTTTAATCATGCTGATGTTTTGTTACTTTTCGTTTTAGTGCCTTTTTTTTGGAACGATTTTTTTTTTATTAACGCTCCGTTATAGTGTTTACTTTCAACTCGTCTGCCCCAATTTGATGCTGCTGCTCGTAATTTTTGTGCCTTACGTTTTTCTTGCGTTGATTTGAGGTTTCGAATGTTTGGTGCTTTGCGAGAGTTTGACATTGTTTATTGATTTGCGAGAAAATCGTTGGGTATTTTGCATCTGAGAAGGAAGTTTTTAGACTTTCATGGAAGGTTATATGCAGATTAGTGGTTATAATACTTTAGAGCAATTTTTACTTATCATGAACATTTTGTTGCAGAAATAGAAAGTTTTACTTTCATTTCATTTCTTGAGAAATACTTATTCGTTTTATACTATTTATGCTTTTTTAGACTTCTTAAAATTGAACTTAATAAATGTAATTTGTCTGTTACTGTTTTTAACAAAATTATATTAATTTTATTTGATACATTATTAAAATGTAAAAGAAAATTGAATCTTTATTGCATTATGCAAATATTTACGTTCTAAGGTAGTCGTTTATTATGTTGTTTTACCCAGATTTGACGTTCTAATGATTTTTTAAATTATAAAATTAAAGGTAATTTATTAGAGTAGTTTAAATTCTAAGTATTTGATTTCTATTGGTACAAGAAATCCTTTTACCATATGGTTTTTATTTTTCTTAATGTTTATTTTCTTTCGCAGACAGAACAAATTAGAAGGGTGAATAGACTCTGGGCCTCTGACAGTTTATTTTTACGAGAGCATTTATTAATTCCAGTCAGTGCTGACAGTCCTTTATCTGCGTCAAGTACCTCTATTTCTCAAAGTTTTGACAGCACTGATAATGTAAGTTACATACACATTTTATTTTAATCACTAATTAAAACAGGTTTCTGTTATGGTTGTGGAAATTAATTATAATTTTTTTGTATAATTGTTTTCCTTTTAGGCTTCTAGTCCATCATCTGTGACTTCTCCAATAGATGATGAGAACTCTTCAGTTAATGATTTTTTAGCAAAAATGGATTCTTCCATTGCAACTGTAAAAAAAGAGATTAAGAAAGTACAAGGCAATAGCGAGTAAGTAAAAATTTCAAAATAAGAATTATCTTATTTAAAATTTGTTATTACTATTTCTTCAATAATCTCAAATTAGCTTATTTACAATTACAATTGTATATATAAGAATTGCAAATCTAATATGCTTTCAACTTTATTGATTTTTCTTAAGATTTTTGTGCGGTGACTCATCAATGACTCATGAATTTATATTCTACCAAACTTCTCCAAATTTGATAAGTTAATTTCTTAAAAAGCTGATAGAAAGTACTTTTTCATAATTTATCAATACTTTAACAAATTATATTGTAAAACATTAAATATTTTAAAAAAAATTAAAACATTAAATTTAGAACTATTTTGTTTAGTATGTATATACATTTTAAGGAGAAAATTAATAAAATTTTATAAATTAGATTTTTAAGTGAAGGAGATGATGGATATGTCCAACGACGAAGAGCAACTGCTAGGTTACGGAATTCACATCCCATTACTTCAAACTCACATTTAGTTTCTGTGGAAAATCAACGACCTTCCTCATCTGGTGATATACAGAATTTACCATCAGCAGTAGTCATGACACAAGGAAGGAGAGTAAAGACATCATTGCAGAGGCTACAAAAGGAACAGGATGAGATGTTTCAGTTGTAGCAGTTAACATTGGTTCGTTAACCACGATGAGAAATTAATAGATTCAAGAAAGTAATAGATTCAATTTGAATTTTGGTTAAGGAACTTAGGTCTGCATAAATTACTACTTGTAACTATTTTTGTTATTACAATTGTTTATATTTATATACTGCTTTGAATGCTCAAATGTATCTTTAAAAGTATCTAGACTCTCTCTTTGAAACATTCAAGTGTTTTAGTGAATGTGAACATGTGGCTCTTATTTCCTACTTGCTGAAGTACAGTGCAGATCAAAATTATTTTATGTAGTTTTTGTTGATTGATGATTGATGAATTGTTAAAAAAGTGTACAATGTGCGTTTATACTTAAAAATGTGCAATAATTTATTCACCAAATTGTAAAATACGTGTAGCTAGAGATTCAAAAGTAGAGCAAGTACAATTGCAATTTTTTATTTTCATTAAGTAATTCATCAATCTTACGATGCACGATTTATTGCCTTAACCAAAAGTTACAATTTTTCGACCTTGATTAAGGTGTTGAATGAAATTTTTTGTACTTAGGTCGATAAAAATTATTTAAAATGATATTAATAAAAAAGTAAATGTGAATCTTTATCACAATGTTTAATTGGTTATATAGCCAATTTTGTTATAAAATTTAAAGGATTCTATCTTTAATTTTAATTGTAATAGGAAAATTTAGGAAAAATGTAAGCTTCAAAAATTAAATATTGAATACGATTCATGTAAAGACCTACTTGTTTTTAATAAGATATTCTATTTATAAATAAGGTACTAAGCTTTACTCCAAAACCGAGTGAACTGTATAGTTGTTAGATGAATTCCGTGACATTGTCAAGGATTACAAGAAGACACAAAGTTGAGCTAAGAATTTAATGAATCACGATTCACGCGTGCCTTCTACTGCATTGGGTAACGCGTCGATCGATCACGTTTTGCCCTAAATTATTTCTTTAAATTACACTGACTTGACTGTACTAACGAAGATGTATTTTCTCCAAGAAAAGTAGAGGATATATAGAAAATAAATAAAAACGTCCGTCGTTTTAAATATACTGTATAAGTACATGACAGATTGCTTGGCAAGCTGTGCTGTACGTAAAGATTGCTCGTCGATTGTTGGCAATATACTGTACAATTTTTATTGTTAGAAAAGAAATATGTTCTGCCAGTTAAATTGACGTGTAAACGCGAACTAGAAATGTAATTAGCTTAACAAATTTTTACTAAGAATGAAAATGTTTTGTGTCACAAACGTTTTTTTTTTTTTAGTTGAAATGACTATACTTTAAAAAAAAGATATTTATTACGTTTTAAAATATAAGATAATGCACAATTTATCAAATTTGTTAATTGTTCTATGATGGTGTAAGGATTCTTAATACATATGTAATGTTAAACTTAGAATGAAGAATATATTGAAAGTTGCATTACTTTATATTAATTAATGCATCGTTTGTGACACTATGAATGATGGAAGAATGATGCTTTATTCGTTTCAATTGCTAATCAATTTATTTATTTATTATTTCTTGTTTCATAAAAATTCATAAAAAGCAAAATGACTATTATTTAAAATTATGATTCACTGGACCATAACATTTTTGCTAGTAGTTGTGAAATCGAACAATGTATACTATGTAAAGATAATAATATATTATATTCTACAGAAGTTTTATGTCAGTGATTAAGTGATTCGTAATTATAGATGTGTAAAAAATAATCACTGCGGCTTTTAGCATAATATTAAAATGTTCTTATTATGAAAGATGTTTTTTTTTATATTACCCACATTTCGCCTTGTAATATAAATTATATAATTTTTTTTTTAAATTAATCACAATAATCTATTGTAGTTATTTTTATTTTCAAAATTATTCACAAGATCATAGTTATGTTGATATGAATACATTCTGAAATAATAACATTGGCTACATTTAACAAATCATTATTTAGATTCGAAACGTAGACTAATGTGCTATTTTGTTTCTTTTTCTGATAATAATATACACTCTGTTTAATTTTTTCTTGGACAAAAGTAGACAAGTATAAAGGTAAAATAAATCTATACATTTGACTCAAATTTTTGCTTTGAGTCCTCTAGCAGTTTTTATCTAAAGTAGATAATGTAAAAGTGGCTAAATTATACGCGGCACCAGTGCAGAGATCATCTGGGTTTTCCAGATCAAGCGTTTAGTTTACGCTTCGAGAAACGCAGATATTCTCAATACAGATTGCATTTATAATTTTTTTTTTTTTTAATATTTTTTTCGACCTGGATAAAATTTTACTCGAGTTAGATATAATTAACATGAAAGACGATTGCAAACGTAAATGAACGTAAATAAACCGTTAGGGAAATAGAAAGTAAAATGCTGTCTTCTCTATCAATCTCGAATAAAAAAAAAAATAAAAAATAAAATAAACAAAATATATTTAAAACGAATATTTAGTCCGTTAAAATTATTTCGATGTTATTTTTTCATCGAATGATTTCGCTGTCAAT
The DNA here is from genome assembly GCA_035582955.1 of Sycophila texana. Lineage (NCBI taxonomy): Eukaryota > Metazoa > Arthropoda > Insecta > Hymenoptera > Eurytomidae > Sycophila > Sycophila texana. Next base: position 23,907,999 of record JAWWEN010000038.1, read on the forward strand.
CGCCTTTGTACGCAGAAATACACTTATAGTCGAGTTTCTAAATCTAAAGGGCTGTCAAACTTCCAGGTCTTAAATTGCTTAAAATTGTTTTATCATCTCTCTTTTTTCATTTTTTTAACGCACTTTTTTTTTTAGCGCTTTCTGTTTTACAGAATATAACTCACATCCCCAACAGACACATACATATAATATTTGTACATGGGTAAATTATCATATCCGATGAAAAATGTATGTTTTAAGCCCAATCGAATCCATACACGATTCACTTACAACATCAAAAATAGACTATCGCCAAAGTATGCATTAATGCGCGACACACCCTGTCGATTGTTCTGCTCCTTGGTTAAGAAAGCATACCCTCACTTTGTTCGGACACTTTTGAACCAACTTCATTTGCATCGCTTCACAGTCCTAATCGTAGTAGATTTTACATATTTAGTGCGAATTTCTTTTTATCTTTTTTTTTTTATATACACTTTATCGGACAGCCGTTATTAGTATTTTTATTTTATTCCCCTCAAAACACGAGTGACAACAACAAATCAAATAGCTTTTTTTTCTTAATATAATAATTTTCCAAATGCTCAAAGAGAGGATGTTAATGCACTAGTTATAATTCCTTGTATTGTTTTGTTGTATTTTCATTATTGGTTTTTGTATTTTCTTGCTAATCCACGCACGACGTATAGACGTTACCTACAATGCAGACGCTGTTGTACGCATGGCGCGTAGATAGTGTGGGCGCGATGTCGCTTTATGCACGTGCACGCGGTTTTTTGCGGGATGAGCCTTCTTCACTCGTCGACGGCGTGGCTGTCGTGGTACTGGCTACTCGCTTGGGACGACCGCCTGCTGCAGGTTTAGCCTCCGGTGTCGATGCCTGTGCTGCTGTGGTTGGTGCAACTCCTGTTTTAAAAGAGCAACATTTTTTTATATAAAATATTACATTCTGCTTTGACAGTTACCGTTTTTTTAAATTTATTATTTAAAAAAGAATCTCGCTGTATAAACTTACCACGCGCTTTCGCTCTCGATTGTCCAGATGTACTTGCACTGCTATTCGCAGCTGGTTTAGGGGGCTGTTTCTTCGGTTCCGTAGCTTTTTTCGGTTCAACGGCCTTTTTAGCAGCTGAGGGGGTACCACTCGACGTACCGGAAGTACTTGGACCAACTAAACCTTTACTTCTGTTCAGAGCACGCTCAGCCCTGCTTGGACCTTTCGGCGTTGCAGGGGTCTGTACCATTGCAGCTTTAATACCCGACCGTTTTTTCACTTGACCCTTTCGAGCCGCGGGAGATGATTTTTTCACGGAAGAAGAATCAGAGTCCGAATCGCTCTCATCATCGTCATCATCGTCGTCTTCATCATCATCAGATTCGTCATCGTCGTCACCAGAATCGTCAGACTTCTTTCGCTGACGCTTTGATTTACCTTTGCCACCTTTGTCCTTTTTTCCTTTTTTTGTTTTTAATTGTGCCTCGTCTTTGTACAATGATAAGTCCACTAAAGAAAAAATAAATAACGAATTTAATCTTTTGTTCAATTTACATCGATTTTTTTTAATGTCATTGTAGTAAAACGAATACTTACGTCCATCGGGATGCTCTTCAGTTACCCGAGGTTTTTCAGACAGCCCAGCTTCGACATCTATAGCTCTTTTTAGTATGTTTTCTGTCCGCAGCAACTCGTATTTAGTCAGTTGATATTTATTTTTGTCCACTTTGTTTAAATTAAGATTCGTCAATATACAATCAAACTCTGAAAACAAATTTCTTATTAGCTTTATGAAAAAAATTATATTACATTTAGGTAAAATATACGATTCTCAATTTACCTGTATGATCGTAAAAATCGGGTGAATATAGTTCCCCATTACTTTTGTCTTGAGAAAGCCAACGTATGCGTATACGTCTACTTGACTTGTAAATGTTCTGCATAGCTTGACACACGTAAAAGCTTCCTTCCGTGTTTCTCACTGCCAAGAATTCATTTCTAAAAATAAATTTAATACCTTAGAAACGTGTTAAAATTTTAAAAAGGCCAAACTTTGATTTCTTAGACAACAATACATACTTGTAAAATACAATAAGTTTATCATCTGCACTTTTAGACGGCTTATTCAGATTCTTTACAATTGCTGCCATTTCAGGTAGTGGACTCTGATAGGGAGTAGTTTGAACACGATTTCTTTTTGATCTTGGGCCTCCTTCCGACATTGGACCTTTCGGCTCCTTTAACTCCCGCGATTTTCTCTTAGTTGGTCGCGTCGACAACGGTGTTTTTGCTTCAGCTTTGTCTGCAGTTTCCACTGCCTTCGCCTGAATCTTTGGCGACTTTTGTACAGGAGTCTCGGCTTTGGGCGGAGCCTCTTCGGACTTTTGTGGCGTCGTAGGTTGAGGCGCTGGTTTTTGCGGTGAAGCACCAGCGGGTGCAGTACTTTCTTCTTTTGGTCCGCTGCTCACGGGAGATTTCTTCTCCTCTACTTTATTTTGCGTCACAGATGGTGATGCTAAAAATAAAATAATTATTTAATTAACATGGCCTAAATTTATTATTTTCTTACTGATACAACTGATTTTAATTTTACAAACGATTGAAGCTGCCATTGCAAATATAAATAAAACTATTAGTGTTATAAGAAGATCTTGTACATTCTAAGAGTGTCTGAGAAAAAAAAAATTAATACCTTGCTCAACTGGTTTGGTTTGCACCGCATCTTCCTTCTGCGTCGTCTCAGCCTCTTGAGGCCGCGGTTCCTGAACAGGTGCATCAACACTGGAACTGTTGACCTTAGGTTGCTCCGTGGCTGGTTTAGCTGCAGGAGTCGCAGCTGGGGTAGCGGTTCCCGTTGCAGGTGCTGCCGGCGTTGTCGGTGTAGCGTTCGTCGCGCTGCTGACAACCGGGGCAGGTGTCGCATTACTGGGAGCACTAGGATTTGCAGCTGGAGTAGGTGTCGTCGTCGTTGCAGTTACTGGTGTTGGAGTTGAGGTTGGAGCAGAAACGCTGACAGCAGGAGTCGCTGCGGGAGTCGTGGAAAGCGTTACCGACGTTACTCCGTCTGGTTTCTCCTTTTCCACCTGGATAAAAAATTAACATTGACGTTACACTTCTATGTATAGTGTATTATGCAATTTATAACATAAAAACTTTAGTCTTTGAAAGTTTTAATTTATATTATAGCTTTTAAAATTGGTTTTACAATAAGCAAGTTTTTATGCCTCATAGATTTGAGATTATGTAAAATGTTTTAAAAGTATATTATGTATAACTTCATATGTGTATTTTTAAATGGTTTAAAAACTAATTCAGAATTTCCATATTCAATTACTTTTCAATGGAAAAGTGAATCACACAAGGTTAGTAATTTATTATGCTCAATAGTTTTAATTGTCCACTTTAATTTGCAATAGATTATTGATAATGAAAATAGAAGATGATTATATCCATTTATACTGAAACTCTACAACAGCAATTTTATAAAAAACATTTTAAGATGTTTATTTCTTTCTTTATTAAAAAGTAAATAAGGTATATAATACTATACTTTTGACTGTTCAGTGCCATTTTGCACAAGTTTATTGGTATCCTGTTGCTGTGGTAGTTGTGGCTGCTGTGAGTCAGGCTCTTTATGCGGCAATGGCTGCTGTTGGGGAGTTTGCTGGAGAGGTTGAGCCTGTTGGGGTGTCTGCTGCTGTTGTGCTTGCTGATTCTGTGTTTGTTGTGATAGTGGCTGCTGCTGTTGCTGCTGCTGCTGCTGTTGTGGTGGTACTTGTGGCTGCTGCGGCTGCTGTTGATGTGGTGGCTGTTGCTGTTGCTGCTGCTGTGATTGTTGTTGCTGTTCCATTGGAATGTTGTTTGTAAAAGGTGCCTGATATGCAGGACCTCGATGCTCCTGAATCAAACTAAGAGGTTGACTCGGAGGCTGTAGAGTCACATAGTTAAGATTGGTACTTTGCAATGGCTTCATGCCAGAGTTTGATTGGTCGGTGGATGGAACCACCTTCTGGGCAACCATGTTCATGGGCAACATCGGATGACCAGATGATGCAGTGGGTGTCCCTACTCCAGGCATGGATGATTTTATGGCGGGTGCACTCATGTCCCACCTGGCACTAAGAAAGATTCTTTTTGGCTCTTTATAAAGCCAAAATTGTGGATCTTCAAGTGTGGATCATTCAGAATATTTCCTCCAAGCAGAAATTTGTACAAATGATACGTATCAGATGAACAGAAAGATTTTTTCCTGAAACATAAAAAAGATATTTATTTTTCTTAAGTATTATACTACATAGAATTTAAATAAAAAAATTAATTGACATTTTAGGTAAATGACAAATGACATTTTTTGATTTTGAATAAAATTGTATAAAACTTTATGTAACAGACTTTATTGTTCGAGAAATTATAAAAGCAACATGTTTAAAATTTTATTTTTATATTATCTAATCAGATAAGCCTTCCATCCACCTATCTCTCATGCACTGAACTATAATTGTAACAAAATTAGCTTTGCAATGAAACATTTAATTTCATAATCTCTCATTCCAGGAATAAATGAAACAAGATCTCAATTGGAACATTAGAAAGTTTCAGGCACACTTGCAATGGCTCAAACGAAGTGCACGCAATAAACTTCAAAACAATTTCTTTGCAATAACTCTGAAGCACTGAAAAATAATTAAATCAAAATTTTCGTTGCTTCACGATGTTTAATAAATGATAAAAGAACGATAAATCAGAAAACGTCATATAAGTCACTTAAAAATACAAGCCTATCGCGCTATTTATCATAAAATTTTTTGGTTCAATAAAACATTCTAAAACAAACAAGTTTTTTCCACTCAGCCACGTTAACAAACCAACAAATCGGCCACTCATCAAAGCCTCCCGAGACATCCACCCGCACAGCCGTATAATCTCCTCAGCTGACTGCCATCAGATCAATCCAGCCGGTCGCGATCAATCGCGGGGAAATCCCCGCCGCTCCAAAAAGAAAAAAAGGGTTTTCCGCGCGTCCAAAATTTATGCAGACAACGTCCGTTTCGGAGTCGGCCGAACTCGCGCAATGAATCGCGAAGCGAGGGCGCGGGATGAGGAGAGAAGAAGCTCGCGAGTCCTCGCGACGACCCCCTAGGGCAGGCCCGAGGTTATAGTGTTATCGGCGTTGCGCGGCTACGCGCGCGAGCTCGCGACAGCCAAAGAGAGACGCGCAGAAATCGAAAAGGGGAATGTGCACGCTCGGCCCGCGAAACACGAGAGTCGAGAGCACAGGACGCGGGGGCCGAGCGCGGCGCTCGGGCCAGTATGTGTGCGCCCAGGGGGAGGGGGTAATAAACCGCGGGAGAGAAACAGAAGCAAGTGCAAAGGGAGGAGAGAGCCAAGTGCGAGCGAGAGAGAGGAGCCTACAAAGTACTCGCGCGCGCGAGCTGGAGGCCGAGGGGGAGGCGAGACATTCGAGGGACAAGGGGCGGCGGGGGCGGCGATTTATACGAGGGGATGGCGCGCGCGCGCGACCCGCTATATGGGGAGGAGAAGGAACCCAAAAGGGGGGAGGGCTCCCGGTAAACATAAACACGAATCGAATTTTGCCGACTGCGTAAGGAGAGCGCGCGCCGCCGCGGTTTTTCGCTGTGCGCTGTAGTATACGTGCGCGCGCGCGCTTGTGTACGTAGCGTCAACTCGAGAATTTTATCGCACGCGCGAGCGAACGAAGGAGAGAAACAGAGAGCGGGAAAGAAGGAAGGAAAGAGAGGGAGAGAGAACCGGAGAGAGAAGAAATGCCGGAGCCGCGTCGCGCCATGTGTAATGTACATACGCGCGACGCGTGCGTGTGTATATATACGTATATACACGGGCGTATATTCTCCTTTCTCTAACTGCGTGCTCTGCGCGGGTTCGCGCCAAGACGCCCGCGTCGCGGAGAGGAGGCGAACGCGCGGCGCGCGCTCCGGGAATGTTTACCTCCGGGACGGGATGCGGCGGCGGCGGCGCCCGGTCGGAGCAGCAACAGCCGGGAGAGCAGCACGGAAACGCGCGCGCACTGTGTGCCCGCCGAGTATAGACGTTATACCGAGACTGCTGTGTGTGCGTGTGTATATAGGTGCCACAGGCGGACAGGCCGCTCGGCTATATGTCCGTCTCGCTCGCGCGCGCGCTCTTTCGTTCCCCGAGGCACGCACAAGAGTCGCCGTTGCCGCGCTCTCCCTCCCTCCGTCTCGCTCGCTCTCGTTTGCCTCTCCTTCGCTCCCGTTTATACTTTCTCTGCGGTGTCTAATGTCCCCGCGCGATCCTTACCCGCGAATTCCCCGAATTGACAAGGGTCGCGGCCGCTCTCGACTTCCCGAAGCCTCGAAGAGTATCGCAGGCAGCGGATGCGATACTCCCCCCCCTCCCCCTCTAGGCTTGTAGATCACTTCGCTCCTCACGAGTGTGTAAGACAAAAAAAAAATAAAGTTTATGAGCGGCACACTGGCTTACCTGCGGCTTCTCGGCCCGTGTCCGTGCGCGCACTCAGGGACGAGTGGCGGTGGCACTCCGGAGTCCTCGCGACGACTCCGCCTTCGGGACGATGATCCTCGACGCTGCTCTCCTCGATGCGCGCATCAACTCATCTTCGGCGCCGGCAGGCAGGAGTCGGCGAGGCGGCAGCAGCTCGGCTCGGCTACGTCGGCGATGGAGCTAACGCGGCGAGCGGCGCGCCTTCGACATAACATCGGCCGCTCCGGTGCGAGTGTGATGGTGTAACGCCGCTGTGTATATGCCTGTGTGCGCGGGCCTCTCCTGCTTGTATAAGTTTATATATATGTACGATGATACACTTGCGTCGATGTGTGGGTGTGCGCCGAGCGCGGGACACCGCCGCGCTTCTCTTTTTCCCTCCTTCGGCGCGCTGCGCGCACCTCGTCCTTCGCGCAGATGCGACCGCTGGGGCTCCAAGTCGTCTTGCTCCTCTCCTTCGCGCGGGAGGCGGCCGATGATGACGAATCAACAAACCGCGCACTATTGCGCTCAGAGGCTAAGAGATCCGCTCCTCTTTCTCTCGACGGCGGCGGCGAGACTAGAGGACGCGCGGCGCGCGCGGACCGACAGAGAAGGAGAACGCACCAATCAATCGCCGATTATCTTTACTTACGCGGCCGACGGATGTGCCGGGCCTCGACAGCACCGAGGACTTGTGTGCACTTGCGAGTCGCGGCGTCTGTTTTTGCGCTGGCCGAGAGACTACTCTCGAGGCTACGGGAGTCTATAGCGCCGGAGAGTGCGGAGAACACCGTGTTCGCCCCGCCAACGGGGAAAAAAAACTGCAATAATGCTGGTCGTTAGATGGCGTCGGTCCACCGGAGCGGCGGCGGGTGGCGCCGTGGCGGTTTCGTGTTTCTAGAAGCGGTCGCCGGTTCGTTTCGTTCCTTTGTTTCCCTCCTTGTCTTCGGCTGAATCTGCAATGTGTCTACTGTTTTATCCTGCGATTTTTCTCAAAATGAAATTATTATATGCGTATCTATAATCGAGATATTTTTTAGAATTCAGTATTTTTAGTATTGTGGTGAGATGCACCTTTCACGATAAGCGAACGAAATTTTTCAAAGCGATATTGCTGCGTTAGTTTTTGAATTGATAAGTTCTCTTGTTCTTACTTGCGGATGATGATTGATGAGTGCCTGTTGACTGAGTGGTTCTGAATGATCTGCAGGCTTCCTTATGAGTCACATTTTTCCGTTACGTTTACCTTTGTTCCTTGCGGTCTCTTATATCCTTGTTCTGCTTATTAAATTTTGAGCGATTTAATTTCTCTTTCTTGCTTCGGACGACGCCGATATAAATATCTTAGGTATGCGCCAATCGCATGCCAATCGCCATTTTTTCACTAAATGCGCATGCGCAATGTAAGTGATCGTTCTTAAAAATTTCCCTCGAGAGATATTTTTACGATGCTATTTATTCCACGTTACATTTATTGATGCATTGGTAGATTGTATATCTCGTTCTCTTTTTTAATTGCAGAATCAATTAATTTGTATGACTACTTTTAAATGAGGAATATTGAATTTCTTACATTTGAAATTTGAACGTTTAAGCACGAAAATTTGAATTGAAATTTAGATATCGATTTTTTTTCAATAATTATTATCAGAAAAATGTTGCATTTATTTAACGTTGTTAATAATTAGAATTAATTAAATTTAATGTTAATGATAACTTATAATATTACTTTTGGATGTTTAAATTTAGATTGCGTTATCAATATGCAAAATGCAATGTATTGATTTTATAAATGTATTGAGAATCATGCATTGGAAATTATTAGACTTGATAAATAAATTAATTAATAAGGATACTTTTATTTAATTAAATAGTAATAAATTAACTATTTATATATTTTTATTTATTATTTTAGGAATTAATATTTTAAACAATAAAATTGTTTTTCTTATACTGATTAAAAAAATATTTTCATTAAAAAACGTTTATAAATAACGTAATAAATACCGTAAAATTAAAATATCATTGATTAATTTGAAGCTAAGATATAAAAATATGAAAAATTATAACAATAAAAAATATTTAATAGTATGTACATACAATTTACAATAAATAGGAAACTTTGTAGTTATTATCGAGAAGCGCGTTGAGAGTAAAAAAGAGCCATTGCTGGATCTTCATTTTCACATGTAATTAGAACATCTCTAAATTTGTCAAGTATTTGCAATAACTGAGATCTGCGTATATTTTCTAAATACATTATTTCCTCTAAATGATGTCCACCTTTAAAATATCCCAGTCGACACAGTTTTTCTAGTAAAATTACATCATCTGATGGATAACCATCAGATTGATATGAGTATAATTCTTCAGTTTTATCCAATGCGATGTCTGCTTTGGAATCACTAGGTGTTCCTTTTGGTGTTTCATTCAAACTCCATGTACTGTCATGCAATGCTGTAGTAGTCTCATCGTCTTGTAATCCATTGGCAGGGCTCAAGCTTTCCACAGCAGTTTCAACATTTTTCTATCAAGAAAAATAATATTGAAGTGATATACAGTTTTAGTTTGTTAGTTATATAAATAAAATTCTTACAATAGATGAGCGTCCATGAACTGTAGGCATATATTGTACATAGGTATGCAGTTGCAACAGTAAATGATTTTTTAAAAGCCAAATTATGATTTTGACTAATTGTGTCTGCTGTTGTGGTTGACTCAAGGGATTTAACTTCTGACTAATTGAAGTTGGTAAAGAAAATTCGCTTATCATCTGGTTAAAATGAAAAAATTTATATGAAACAGTTATTTTATATTAAATTTTAAAGTTATTAATTATTGTATAATTATAATTCAAAATTCAGTCATACTTGTAATAGGCACATTCCTGGAAATTCTTCAGAAAATGCTTCTAACATTCGGTTGGTTAATACTGCATCAGGTGAAACAACGTATACATTATTTTCACATAAAGGATAAATTATTGTTGCTTTAGCCCAATAAACTAAATGACCAGTCAATTGAAATACTTGAGCTAAAGTTAAGTCAGAGTCTGCAGCTAAAGTTTGAAGACTCTTAAGTGGATTGTACATTTGTATTAGACGACTTAGAGCTGGAGAATGATCTGTTGGTAAAGAATCAAGTAAATCCATTGGTTCTGTTAAAAGTAATAATCCGTGATATGGACGCAGACTGCTTAAACATCTATTGATGATTTCAGGATCTACCATAAAGCCTTTTTTGTGAGTTTGATGTACTTTTTGAGGTAAACAAAAACTAACTTGAATCCATTTATCTATCATAATATTAATAATTCCAGAAGTACTTAAACTATTAAAAATTGTTTTCAAATCTCTAGCAAGGGAACTCTTTTGTAATATCGTTTCATAAGGTGATTCATCTGAATCACTTTCCTCTTCAGATCTGAAATTGTATATTAATTTAAATTAAAAATCTTAGTCTAATAAGGATTTATCATTAAAAAAGCAACTGATTACCTTGCAGCAACTTCATCGTGTGTCGATACCATTATTTTAATTTCTTCTGAAAGAAATCCACATCTTTTTTCTTCATGCCTCAAGGCAATACCTAGTCTGCAAAATAAAACATACATGATTCTTCTGTTTCATTAAAAGTTAGTAACACGTACCTTTTACTTAAATTGTAATAACATTTTACTACAGAATGACTAGCTTGAGCTTGCAAGGCAAAAACTACATTAAAAAGCATAGAAGAATTAACTTCATTTCGCCCCCTTGATGGAAGTAGCGTAGGATGTCCAACAAATCGTACATCATTGACTTTTAATTCAAACTTTAATTCGCACAACTCTGGTTTCACTGCAAACAATGTTGATAGAACCTCATCCGATAATCCTGTGAGATTTCCATTGGATTGGTTTGGAAATGGTATAGACTGCTCAGCGTGCACAAAACAGGAGTGTTATTTAACATTTGCAGCAGTAAAAAATTGAAAATAAAAGTTATGACATACGAAATACCTGCAAAGAATCCTCAGCTATGATCATGGAATAAGGATTTTTTCTTTTCATACATTGACTTGGATCTCGTTGATGATTCGTGGCGTGAGGATATCGAAAAAGCATCCTGTCACCTTTACTGTCGCTCTTCACGAGAATTATACTTAAGGGATTGATTTCCATCTTGATTTTGCTTTATTTGTTACTACATAACTTTGTTAGAGATTGTTCGTCAGCTGTTCAAAATTTAGGTTATGCGTACACTATACTATACACACATATGCACCAATATGTAGCATAGAATCCTACTTGTTTCTTGTTTGTTACATTTTATACACGCTGCCACAGTGTTATCTACATAGAACTGCTTTAGCATTTAGCGACTGTGTTAAATACCCATTATAGCAGAACAAACTACTTGTTGTTTCTGGCACAGTAAACTTGTATTTGTTTAATTAACATATTTTATGATAATGCAAAAAATATATTTCTTGTTTTTTTAATAAGCGCAAGACGAGCTAAATTATTTTCTCTAGTCCGTGTAATTGATATAGTTTTAAGAATATTAATATATTAAACTTTATTAATTGCAAAAACTATACTTTTCAGGAAAATCACAAGTTCAGATTCATTAAAATTCACGAATTAATATGCAAACATCCTAAAGCGCTAAAGGCGATTGCAAATGTGGAAACTACACACTCAACAAAATTAGCCGTCTTGCCGTACCCGTCCCATAACTACTTACGTATAATTAAGCGATGCGGCATTCAACTTATACCTTCAAATGAGAAAACTGTATGGAAACAACGTTAAATGTACGGGAAATTTTTTAAAGCAAATTTTTTACCTATTATCTGTATAAAGTAAATTGTACATTTAATAATAATTATTATTAATGGTTTAAATAAATAATGGAGTATTTGGTAATGAGATTTACATTTTATATATTTACTTACATATATTGTTGAACTTGTCTATTTTATTATAAAATAGTGCACAATTTTATACTTTCTAATGAATCTATTCAACTAACTATTTTGTATATGAATACAAATGGTTTGCTCGTTAGTAACTATTACGAATAGTTTGTATCTCGGCGTACATTGAATGTTCATAAAACAAGTTGCTTTTTATGTCACTATTCAGTGACTAGTGGAGCGATTTTCACTATACCTTAAGAGGGCAACAATTAAAAACAAATAATTAACATTAATATTTGAACTAATTATAAATAAAAATAAATAAATAAATTTTTAAACTAATTTTCAAGAACGATAGAATCACTAAAATAATTAATATCCGATATACATATAGTAAGTGAAAAAAGTCTCGTTAAGTATTTTCGAAACTTTAGAACAAATTCATAATAAAAGTCGGCCCTGTATATGAACAATGAACCGATTGCCTCTGCTATTCGCGCTAAACGCAGTCGCTAAATAAAAAAAAAAAAAAAACGAGCGAGCGAGAACCATTCGATCGGCGGAGCACCCGTTAGAATCGCTCCTTTTGTAACTCGTCAACAAAGCGAAATCGTAATTCCCGTCCCGAAACTCTGGAAAACAGTGGCCGGTGGAACTTGGCAAAAGTCGATCTCCGCTTCCGCGTCAATGGGGGGGCTTGAAGAGAGCGAGAAGAGAGGGAGAAAGTCAAGCGCCTGTGTATAGCAATTCCCCCGCATAATACCGCCCGAAACTTGGGCAATCAGCACCGGAGGACTGTCCCATAGTGTACGAGCTCCAAGATCCATTAAACTATCGAAAAGTCGAGCGCGCGATCCTCGGCCCTCATGTCCCGTGGGGGGGGAGGGTTCGGAGTTTGTCCCTTCGCTCGGTTTATCGGCCGGGAATCCGCTACCGCGGCGCTCGATTTTAATGGCGCCCCTTTTTTCGCTCAGATCGTGGTTTAGATTATAGATTATCTCGCATCCGGTCTCTCACAATCCCGGGCTGCAACGCGCCGCCGGCGACCCGCGGGCTTTTCTCAGCCCGAGCTCGCGCTCGCGCCCGCCTGTACTTTGAACCCGTGGAGGGGGGGAGGGAAGGCGGGAGAAGGAGGAGGAGGAGGAGGAGGATTTTCCCTGTGTCTCAAGGGTATGTATGCGCGGAGTTAACAGTGCATCCGCATCGTGTACTTAATCAGACCATCGCGGGCTTTACGATCAATGGGGTCCCGTGGAGAGGCGCACTCGCGACGCTTCAATTACGTAACTGCCGCTTTTCAAAAATATACGCGAGCGCACTGTGTGTGTGCAGCGATGCAGCGTGCGAGTGCAGGAGTCTGTATATTGACGTGTACGCGCGTTCCCCGGCAGCGCGCACTTTTAATGTGTGTACACGCGGATGATCGACTTTTTTTCTCGCTCTCCTGCGGGTGGTGTGTATTATATAATAATATGTACGTGAGCCGGAGAAGGGAGAGCTCGCGGTGGGCTCGTTAAAATTTATTGGTGATGACCGCGGATAGAAAATTTGAGCGAAGGCACGTCAGCCCGGATTTTATTGTAGCCGCGGCGAAGGAAATGCGTGGCTGATAAGGTTTTTACGGTTTCAAAACGCGCGCTTCAGTTTGTGCGCATATACGAACGCCGCGATTATTATATTGTCTTTGGGAGGGGCAAAAAGTTGCTTTGCGGTTTCGTGGAAAATATTTAAAATTTTGAGATAAAAATATTCGAGGGTGCCGTGCGGAGGAATGAAATATCTGCAGCATGATATTTGTGCAGGGAGATGGGAGCAGGATCCAGTAAGACTATATCTCGGGATAGCTATCGTGAACGTATATTTTTAGACACAAAAAGATCCGTTTACCGCGAACTTTCTTGCTGATTTTCTTTCCGAAAAATGTGCAGAAATAGTGGGTTTCTATCGTAAACAACTAATTTTTTTTTTTCATTTTTACATGATCTAATCTCTGCTTTCATTTTGCGTACTAAATCTTCAACGTTATTTTATACGCAGAAAAATGTTTACATTGAAAAATTTTCTAGTTTTTACTAAAGCAAGGACAAATAGTCAAACAATAAAAAAAATCGTATAATTGTTATTAATTCTTACTACAAATGTAATAAAATTTAATACAATTATAGTAGCGTAAAAAATTGAACTTAAATATTTTAAAATTCATACTAGCCACTATAAATACTATAGTAATTTTTAATGCAACGTTTTTCACCTTTTATAGAAATTTAACGGCATGCTACTAGAAGCCTCATTCAAATTAAAAGAAAAAAATTTCTTTTTGCTTATTTATATATGTATATACCTTGCTATAGCAGCAGATAGGGAAACATGCGAATATGTGTTCTTCCGTACAGAGTAGGATAAGCGAAAAAAGCTTCCATCCTCGGTGAAGCAATAAATAGCGTAGTTTTCATCAAACATCATTTCGCAATAAAACACCACTAAGTAAGCTCATTAAATTCCCCTTAAATTTATTTGATCAAAAGCGTCACGCAACGTCCGAGGCGCTTTCTAATTCCAAACTTGTATACAACGTAGATCCTCCGATTTAAATCCAAAAACCTCCATAAGTACGTACACGTCTATACAATCTCGAACTGCAACAAAGCCCCAACCGTGGCAATTAAGTAACGTCCAAACAAGCCGCTTAATCCCGCGAGTACCGAGAGCGCGCGTCCACCGTCGATTCAGCCGCGCGCGCTCGCACACACAAATACACACACGGCGCCGTGGATCAAGCGAAGCGCCGTTTAATCCGCGAGCGGCGCAGGAAAATCCGTTCTCATTCCGGCCGCGATGCAGTCCTGCGAACAAAAGTGCGCATCTCCGAGATAAGGGAGCGCGGAGCGCCGGGCCGGCGGGGGAGGAGAATAAAAAAAAAAAGAAAAAAAAAGTCGAAGATAGCAGACAAGTCGAAAGTGGCCTTTTTTTCCCCCCTCGTCCCTGTGGGCAACGTTCAGCGCTTCATGCCTGTGAGAATGGCCGCGAATCCATCGCCGGCGCGCGCGCGCGCTCGGCCAGGAGGATGTTTAATGCGGGGGGGTATACCTGCGGGTCGAAAGCTGGTGGGAGAGAGAGGAGGCGCGTAAACAGCGGCGATAATCGCGCGCGAGCGGACGATTCGGCCCGTCGCCGGGGACCGACGGCTCGTCGGCGATCGGCCCGGGCTACTATACCGATCAAATCCACTTTTGAGGAAAAAAATCGATCGATCGATTTTTGCGGAATGTTCATCTTTTTTTAGTGTATGTATTTAGTTGTTTTAAGTTTTATTGTTTCAGCACCGTTGTATAGAATCACATTTTTATCCGTTCAGAATACTATAATTATATATGGAACGATTGATGGAGATCTCTGCGGAATGTGCATGGATCTTTTTTTTTTTATACATTTTCGATTCTTTCATTGTGATCGTAGAATTAAATTTTAATATCGGTTCAAATCTTGAATTATGGAAATGAGAATAATTAAATCAATTTGTAGGTACTAATGAAATATGGTTTAAGAATTGTTTATATACGTTTTTAAAATTTCAGGTATAAATAAAAATCGCGCTTATTTTAAGCTATTTCAATTTGTAAAAAAACACTGAAATTAATTAATGTTTCTTTTCAATCGTATAGAACATCATTATTGCGGGCACAATTTTACGGCTCTTTCAAATTGAAATAGCCGAATAAGTTAAAAAAAAAGAAGGCAAGACCTCGGTATCATTACAAATAATAACGCGATAAAGAGCCCGAAAAAAAAAATGAAAAGATCGAATTCGGAAGTAAGCAATCACGTAGCATCTCCGAAAGATAAAAGGGTGGACAAGGCGTAAGACAAGGGCGGGACAAGGAGCGAGAAGTAAAAATCCGTGAGAAACAAAAGGAGAGTCGAGATAAAAACTTGCCGATAAGTATACTTGGCTAAAAGTCAGCCGAGAAAAAGGTCGGGAGGAGGTAAAAATGCCGATATACCCGGTCAGCCGGAGCGTCCCGATGTAAGTATAATGCGGGGAGGGTATACACGGGAGAATAAAAAAAAAGGTCCATATAAAGATTCGAGCGAATCGCTCCGTACAAAAAAAAAAAAAAACGAGGAAGAAGAGGAACGAAAGAAAAGAAAGAAAGTTATTCGTACAGAAGTATACAGGTATATAATAGCTGTATCTAGTAGGGCCTCGACGGCCGAAGCCGGAGAGTAAGCGAGAGGGAAGACGCGGACTTCGTCGGAGGTGGGAGAGCAGCGGGGGGAGCGAGGAGAGCCGAGAAAGAGAGAGAGAGAGAGAGAAGCTATCTGACCCGCGCGCAGCATCTCTGCGGCCCGCAGTGCACAGAGCGCGCGGAGCTGCCGGCGTCGCCGCCGCCGTGCACCGTAGGAGTGGGAAAAACCTCGAGAAAGCGGGCCCCTCGCGCTCGCGCCGGCGAAAAAACGCGCGGAGCCAGCCGGAGCGAGCGAGACGGAGCGAGGCGAAGCGGGGGTGGCGGACGAAGGGAATGCGGTAGGTAAAGGGTGCGAGAAGGAGACGCGCGGCGGCCGAGAGCGAGGCTCCTCTCTCGGTACCACCGCGAGCCGGAGGAGGAGGAGGAGAAGGAGGATGATCCCAGCGGGTGGGAGAGAGACGGCAGAGGGACACGGGAGGAGGCGAGCGAAGGAGCGGGAGAAGGAACGAGGGAGAGAGAGAGAGAGACAGAGTGGCGAGGGGGAAGATAGCGAGGAAGAGCGGAGGTAAACAAAGAGAGAAAGGCCCGCGAGAGCGGGGAATGATACCGGCGATTTGGAGAACGGAACGCGCGCTCCGCGGAAAAAAAAATACGGGAGGGTCGCGCGCCGATTCGATTGCCTCGGCGAACGTTTCTCCGCGGGTGTATTATAAGACACTATGGAAAATGGACGAGGATCGATGGTGTGGTCCCCTGTAGGAAACGGAGATGAAGAGGAGAGAAAAATGTAACTCTCCTAGCTCCGGTAAGCGCCGAGTAACCTATCGCGAGAGGTCAAAGGTCAAGCGGGGAAAAGGAGCGAGAAGGGCTGCGTGCGAAAGAGCGAGCGAGGCGGAGCTGGCGATAAAAATGGAAATGCGAAAAGAAAGGCAAAGAAGGGAGGAGAGAAAAAGTGAAAATCGAGAGAGAGAGAGAGAGAAAGAGAGAGAGAGACTTAGAGAGAGGGAGGAAAAAGGCGCAGAGGAGAGAGAGAGAGAGGAGGAGGTGGAGGAGGAGGAGGAGAAGGAGGAGAGGAGGGGACGGGGAGGAGGTACGAAGGAGCAAGCTCTCTTGGCGGGTAACCCACGTGTTCAGTGTAGTAGCGCGTTATGACCCGGATGTTAGATTGCAGCCGCAGTTTCGCGAGAACCTGTGCAGCCGACCCGGATGTACCGCTGCTCGCAGCAGTCGCTCGATCATCGCCCGCTAATGTCCATCCCCGCTGCCGCCTGTCGTGCTGCTGCTGACTGCTGGAGGCCGGCGAAATATGTTCAATCGGTAAGTGCCCGGGCCCGGCCAACGACGCAACAACCCCCCCAGCGAAGCGCGCCACCCAGACCCCAAATCGCCGGGGACCGGCGACCGGCTAAACGTCGGATCGGCCCGCACTGAGCCGCGGACCGCGTGTGCCGCGAGTTCCTGCACTGGTCTGTCGGGGATCGGGTCTTTTCGAGTTTTTACCGCGGCCGAGCGGTCCAATCGGTTATTTCGGCGGTTTATTTGTATCTCATATCGCTTGTGCGGTGCGCTATGGACAGTGCAAAGTGATGTTAGCCGATGTCAACAAACGATCGTGCTTTCGGCTACTGCGAAGGTAATCGTTTTTATCTACTGCTTTTTATCTGTTTGAGCGGGTCTTGTCTGTCAAAAAAATGTTATCTTCACTTTTAATGAAAAATATAAATCTTTACGTAAAAAGAGAAAAAATTATTTTGTTAAACACAATTTGTGCAGTTAACAGCTAGATTATTTACTAAATGAAGTGACATTTTTTATTTTCAATTTGTTTTTTTTTCTTTTTTCTTTTTTTTTGTTATCTAAAAACATTTTAAATTGCACTAATATTCTGCGAATGTAAAAAAATGAAACGAATTTTGTGCGAGTGTTTTTTTACTCACTGGTATTAAAAAATGAGTTCACTGTTAAAGTTCACTTCTTACTTATGCATATTTTATAAAATGTATTTTTACCTTTTTCAATTTTGTAGATCAGTAGACAGGCAAAGAAGTGAATCTATTCAATTAAAATTTATTTTCTTGATTTACAATCAATTATATTTATAGTTGAAATAAGGAAAAGTTAAAAGAATAAAAAAGAAACTCTTGTCAAAACAATTAAATTGAAAAATTCACGTAAAATCAATAAAAATTGATAAAAATATTACTTCAAAGTAAATTAAATTTCGCAACTCTTTGCATTAAAAAAAAAAATTATTTCTGGTATAAAACGTGTGTTCATGAGAGATTTGAAATAAGAAATTACGAGAAAAAAAACGGAGAAAATTAGTATAAATTAAAAGGAAGCACTTGGAAACGTTCGAGAGAGAAAGACGGCGCGATAGGAGCGATCGTGTCGCGCTCGCGGGGGGGTTGGAAGTGTGCGTGGGTGGGCCCAGTGGCTACCGCGCGATGTGCGGAGGTTTAACGAAGGACGCGTGGTATGCCCCTGAAGGATAGATGCGAGCAAGTCGACGAAAGGTGCGAGCAAACTGCGCAGGGACCTGATCAACGCCGAGATCGCGAACCTGCGCGACCTCCTGCCGCTACCGCCCTCCACGAGGCAGCGGCTCTCGCAGCTCCAGCTGATGGCCCTCGTCTGCGTCTTCCTCAGGAAGGCAAATTACTTTCAGCACGGTGAGTAGTTTATCGAGATTAATCGATGTTTTTTTTCCTTTTTTTTGTGCTTTACTCTCTACTTCACCTTTTAAACTCTTTATACGAGTCAAATTTGTTAAGAACAATCTGTGGTCTGTTCTTGTGATAGGGAAGAGTGAAAAGCTTACTTAATATATGAGTAAAAATGAGACTAAGGTGGATAAGTTTTTCATTTTGAAATAGAAAGACTTTTTATTTGATACGAGTTGATTTGTAAAAATTTTCTACTCTTTTGTGTTATGAGGATTTATGTAGTGTAGATCGTCGCTTTATTTAAAATTGAAATTGCGATAGTTTTGTATGTGTATTGAAATTTATTCCAACAACTTTAACGTATACAGGAAAGATGTAATAACGATTTGATTGCTGCGCTATGAATTTTAATAATGTCTGGACCGACAAACACGCGACTGCTATTCGATACCGTATAGGAACAAAAGATTTATGCCAATGTAACTGATCGGATGCACATTCGTCTGTTCTAGGCTTAGCGTTTCCAATCGCATCATTATAGCGATAACAATAATCTATTAATAAATTTACGAAAATTTGGATGCAGCACGATTAATCAATTTCGCTGCAAAGAGTCAAATTAATTAGACCATATGCAAATCGTCGCGGTCGACTGGTGCTCTATGATCGTGTATTCATAATTATAATCTCGTATAATTAATTCGTACACGTTAATCAAACATTTTAGAGGACAAGCGAATTCAAGCGCGTTACATCAAATGTATGTTTAGCAAAGCAATTCGTATTTGCCCAATGCTCAATTTGCTTAAATATATCCATTTCATTTAAAACTTCGTTGTTCCGGTAAATTTAGCTAATTAATAGGTTACGCAATCTAATTTTATTTAAATATATTAATTCTCTAATTATATTAAAATAATAATGTTTTTTTATGTTTTTTTTATTCAAATTTGTTTTAAAATTATTTAATTGTATATTTTCCTATATGTTCTTAATGTTATTCTTATTTTACGAGAAAAAATCGTTAAAATAGTAATATAACAAATTACAGTGTCTATATATATTCACACGTGAGAATTTGCATTTTCTAAGATCATATTTTTTCATCAAAAATAAAAAGTTTTGTCATTAATATTTTTGATCTACTTGTTCGAAGTTGTTTAATGGTTTGTTGACTCTCGGCTCTTGGCCCCCGTTGAAAAAAAAAACGCGATACCCATTAATGTAATAAACGAGCGCGGCGAAGCTTTTTCGCGAAGAATACCGCATAGAAAAGTATTCGGAGCCTTTAGAGGAGCCGTAAAAGCCTTTGTAAGAGCCTAAGCGCAGTTAAGTGAGTTTTCACAGCCTATTCACGTAATTCTTCACTTCTTGGCCAGTTTCTCAATTCAGCCGGTAATTCTTACCAGCACACCCGCTGTATTTATCAATGTCTCCTTTTGTTATCTACCCGTGTAGTTTGAGGCGGCGAAACAAAAATATCTGAATGCAAACTTTTATTCAATAATTGGCTTTTACACCGGGCTGGGCGCTGATAAATTTTCACCGCCGGATTGATTTTCTGTTTTTAAGCCGAGGAGCTTGTCGCTTTTATTGGAAACTAAATGCAAAAAACGATAGACGTTGACACGATTTCAGAGCTTTTAACAGTGGCTTCGTTTGTTGCTTATATTATGCTAATAAAATGAGTGCTTAATTTGCAAAACATACATTTTAAAAGAATTTTAAATAAACTATTTTTAAAATAGAAGTGCGGTTTATTCTTTAAATATAATAAAAAATGTTTAATTTTTCAAAATAGAATAAAAAAATAAAAACATGAAAAACATTTTTTTTTACAGTGTAATATACAGCAAAATGCTCGTATCGTTTATCTTCAACGTATTTCCTCAGTGTTTGCTTAAATTAAACGAACGACTTGTAGAAAAAAGCAAAAGGATAAAATGTTACTATTATCGCGCGGGTTTATGCGAGCGTTATGAAGTCGTTGGTAACTTTGATAGATAAACTAACAGTTGAAGTTTGAAAATAAAAAAAAAAATGCAAGGCGAAGAAAAAGGAAGTTAAATTACGCTACGGACTCGGCTGTGATAACTCTTTACATGGAGGGACTTTTCTCCGGGCCGGTGTAATTATCAGCGGTAATCACAGTGTTTATTGGCGTAAAGCCTCGAGGCGCGATTACACGCAATTAACAAAACCACACCGCAACTTACAAATTAAAGAAATACCCATAAAACGCTATGCATAAACCTTATGGAGGCAACGCGTGCCAGTAAGTCTGAAGCGGAATGACCTTTCATCCTCATCCTTAGACGTTTTTCGCACGTCTCTCCCCCGCACTTCAATCGACACCCTGACGCCTATGGATGAGCTGAGCGTTTTATTTAAATGTGCTCTGAAAAACGATCTTTTTTTTTTATATTGTTAAATGAATTCTTTTATTAAAAAAAATTTTGTTGGACGATTCATTTGTTTTGGAAAGTTGTTCCAACGGATAGTCGGCTATATTCAATTTCCGTAAGATCGTCGAAGTTTAAGTAAAGGATAATAGCAGTGAAAGTTAAAATAATATCAGACTTTGAAAACGTTTTGCGCATTAACGCTATCTTAATTGTGCACTAACTCAAATATTTTTAGCCATTTACGACTGCAAAATACAATTGAAGTCACGGACCTTTAGAAGAAAAAAAAAGGAAGCTCTGACACAATCTCGCAATTTTTCAAGATAATCCCATTAAAAGTGATTATCTCCATCGACGCGTCAGCTACATAAAAGTGAATCTAGGCGACATCGCCCGTACGAAACAAAAAGAAGGAAGAAATTAAAACAAGAATACACCGAGATAAGTCAGAACAGACAGTGGTGAATAAAAAAAGAAAAAGAAAAAAAAAAGAGTGTATAGGAGGAGGGGGTTGGGGGAGGGTGTATGGAAGCGCACTGAGGGAAAAATCGATAGGGTCTCCGGGGCATTATCATATTTCAATTGGCGATAAGTCATGAAAGTAAAGGGACAGCTCTTCACTTCTAGGAAGCGTCCATTTACATTTATTCATCCCGTATACATCGCCGGTGTGCCAAACCTTTCGGTCCCGACGAGAGCGCGGCTCGCTCGCTCGCGTCCGCTACTTAGGCGGTCATTGTTTATAAGCTCGACGAGGTACAGAAAAGCCCGAGCGCAAAAAATGTCGTGCCCCCCTCCGCCCCCCCCCCCTCCCCTCCCGTCGACTTAAAAGCGAGAGAGTTAAGATAAAAGGCATAAGGCACACGGGAGAGAGGAGAGCCCGAGAGCCTCTAAGGAAGGTAAGACGTAAGAAGAAGAAGAAGAGGTACACAGAGGAGGAGGAGGCCAGCTCGCATACGTATATATACACATATATATATGTGTGTATATATATATGTATATATATATATATCGTTTGCCGGCGGTCGCGAGGGAGGCAAAGTTAACCGTTCGCGAGAGAAAGAGAGAGACAGAAGGGGGAGGGGGGAGTAAAGGAGCGCGCTCAGCATTGGAACCCCGGGCGAGCGAGCGAGCGCTGCTCTCCGCGAGAGAGCGAGTCCTAAGCGCGAGTTCCGGGTGATCCGCTGACCTCTCGGCCTCTGCAACAACACTCTCACGCTCCTGTAACCCATACTCCCCCGTAACCGTCCCCCCCTGCCGCCCGAGCCTTCGCCTTCTCCGCTCCTCTCTCTCTCTCTCTCTCTCTCTCTCTCTCTCGCTCTTTCTCGCTCTATCCTTCGCCTCACACGCATACGCGGGGGGCACGTACATATATATACAGAGCCGAGCCGCGACTACGTACACCCGCGGCGCTATCTCCCATAATACTCCCGTGCCCAGAGTCTCTCTCTCTCTCTCCCTCTCTCCTCTTTACTCTCGCGGAGGTATACGCTGCGGAGACAGAGAGAGCGAGAAAGAGGGAGAGAGTATAAGAGGTGGAGGCGGTGTGCGCCAACATGCCGCGCATTCTTCCAGAAAAACTCATCCCGACGCGGTCCCGCACAGACACCAGCGTATCATTATCCTACTGAGCCCGTCGGAGAGGCGCCCGCAGACGAGCCGCCGAAAACTGATGAATCGCGGGGGGTCCCGTTGAGAGGGGCGCGCGCGCGCGCGCGCGCACTTTTTTTCGTCTTTTTTTTTGGGACGAGTGTAATCGATAGCGTAATGTCGGGCCGATCGATGGCAGACGCTCTCCGCGCGACGGGTTTTTTTTTTCTTTTCGTTTGCGACGAAGACGCGCCGCGTATTTTTGCGGGTCGACAGCAGCGCTTGGGTCGCTCGGGTCACTGTAACGCGCGCTTTTTTTTTCTTTTTTTTTTTTATATATAATGTTGCGGAGAGGTGCTCTCGACGGGAGCATGGGAAATTTTTAAGGTTTGTAAATTAAAGAGCGGCTAGCTGCGATGTTACGAGAGTATAATGAAAGCATTTTCGTTGTAGGCTTTTTGTACGCGGACGATTATTTATGATAGCGAGCGAGTTTTTCTTTTCTTGGCTGTTATTTATAGTTTCGTCGAGGTGAAGATTTACAATCAAATACGTTTGGATGCGAGTATCATCGGTATATGTGCTTGATTGAAAATGTTTATTTGAAATTGAATGCGTAGTATATGTTCTTAAGCTCGCAGGTATAACAAAACAAAATCTTCGCGAAGTTTGTTTTTATGAGGCACCCGTTTCCTTGTAGGAAAAGTATCACTAAATCGTATTTTAGACGAAAATAAGTTTTATGCAGTTACGATCGATCGCGCGGGAAAAATTGATATGCTTTTATACGAAAGTAACCGTATTTCCGATTTTTGTTTTCATTACTGATAAATTGAAAAATTTATTGAAAATGATGGCGCAAAACCGTGAATTCACTATTGGAGATTCACTTCGAATAACAAAGTTTTTCCTTACGAAGTAAATTATCCACCGCAAGAATGAAACAAAAAAAAAAATTGTTTTCCACTTCCTTATTCGCGGATGTAGTCTTCTTGTATTAAATAATATTTTAATATTGTTATTTTCTAAATAAAGTAACATAAAAGCGCGGACGATAATCGGGGATGATAACGGTAATTTGGCTTCATTTTGAGTGCGTTTTAAATAAATTGGGTATGTTTTTGAAAATCCCGTAATAGCAAGGGAAATGTATTAGCCGAGGCCAGGCGGTGTAACTAAATGCGCGTTTTATGTTGGTAGTCAACGATTCGATATGAGCATAAAATACGAAAAGAATCTCCTTAAACCCTTATCCAATGAATACACTGTGCAATATGTAATATCGTTATTAAATTTGTAACCCCATAGAATCGGTAGTGTAATATCGTTACTGAATTTCTGGTTTTCCGAAACATTCTGAACGTAACGCAAACAATGATTATTGATTTTTTTTTTAATTCTAAGTAAATTAAATTTTCTTTTATTATATAAGACATTAAAATTAAAATTAAAATTTAATATGCAATAATTGCGCTTTTACGGTCATCGATGAATTTGATTACACAGTTTAAATAATAATGAATCCATTTTTCATGTTTAAAATTGAACTTCGAACTTAATCCCATTTAAAAATTAATTTTGTAAAGTTGATAAAACGGGCAAATTGCATTTTACTTTTTGCAGTCTTAAAAAACGACCAGGAATCCGCAAGCATGCCCACTCCGAACATTGGATTTTCAAAGGTAAGCCAGCAAATTTTCATATAAGTATTTTACAACCAATCTTATCATAAGTTAACTGTACAAATTACTCCTCCAACTAACAAAAAAAAAAAAAAAAAACAAGAATATTAAAATTAAGTGCCGCATAAAGTCCCATCAGTGTATCACTTTTAACGCAGCAGTCCATCACGACTTCTTCTTTTTTTTCTATTTATAAAAAGTAAAAATTAATATCTATATCCATGCCTCGCTCTAACACTGGATTCCCGGTTGAACTGCAATCAGCCCCAAGGTAATGAAAGACTAAAACGTAGCATGCACGCACGACTCCCGGATAGCGATAGCGCGTCTCCCGCTGATAAGCGCCACCCAACCCCCTTCCTCCTTTGGCTTTTACGACGCCCGTAAAAATCAGCCGAAATCAGCGCGCCACTTTCCGCTCACCTCTGTCCCCGTAGCTATTTGTCTCGCTTTTTTTTTTTTTAAAGCTTCGTATACGAGGCGTTGCGCCATTCGCGACTGTCCGCCTGCACCTACGTATACAGATATATGCACACGTATATTCTCATGGGTGTATTTATACGCGTGTGGAACTTTAAGAGCAATAACCGGCGAACAATACTTTTCAGGCCATGTCCGGCTTCATTATGATGATGACTCAACAGGGCAAGCTGCTGTACATATCGGAAAATGCCGCGGAGTACCTGGGACACTCGATGGTAATAGCGTTGGGAAAATCTTAAAGGGGGGGGGGAGGGGAGGACGGCGAGTTAGATGCCGGATGTCGGGCTACGAGCCTCGCCGATATACTTATATATCGGCCCGTTAAAAGTCACCGACACCGGAATACCGTTGGGGAATTGGATTTTTTTTTCTGTCCCTTTTTGGAGAAGGGAGAGGGGGAAGTTTGATTAGAGTTGATGCTGATTTAGATTGCGTCAAGGGTTAAAGTTATGACCCAGTTTGACGGTGAATTCTTTGAGTTATTAAAAAGCGTTGCGAAACTGTCGTAAATCTTGAATAATATTGTAACCACGCGAGGGTCGCTTTTAGAGACTGTTTTGTTAGAGTCTAATAAGGAATAAAGCCTAGTACGGTTTTATAGCTGGTAGCGGAGGAATATTTTGCTAAATTTACAAGCGGTTTCTATTGCTCAAAAGTGGATGCAACGCTCGCTGCGATTTGTTAATTGTTTTTTCTTTTTCGAAAGTGAACCCATTCGAATAATTTAAATGCATTAATTATATTAAATATACTTTTACCAAATTAAAATTGTTTAAAAAAAAAACATTAAATTTTTTCCGTACATACATACATATATATAAGTCAAGCTAGTGCAAATTGAAATAAGCACCGCAATTTATTAATTAAATTTAAGCGCGCGGGATTTTTTTTTAATAAGAAGAATTAATAGAAAATTCATGCGTAAAAGCGCAATTATTCACAAGAGCCAGGGGTGCCGTATAGCAAGCTTTACGGCCCAAGTTGGTTTAGCGAATTTTACAGCGCGACGAAATTAATGATACGAACGAGATTTAAAATCGTAAAAATGTATCCCCCGCGGATCGCATGAAGCAATTGTACCGCCAGGCGTTTATTATTTTTAATTGCATGATTTTATCTTTCGCGAGCAATTATGCGGCTAGTGAGAAAAATGGCAATTTTAATCATAATACTTTATATTTTTCTTTTTTTTTTTTTGACATTCCCCAAACACATTTAACGTTCTATTTGCGCTCGAAAATAATATTGCAAAAATGCCTAATATAACAGTAATTAACACCCCAGAAGCGTGACAAGTACTCCACGTAATTACAGTACTTCCGCTCGTAATATTTCCAAATCCATTAATTAAAAAATCGCGCGCGCTAAAAAGAATAAAAGAATTTCGGACACTTTTAAACAGCTATACGATCCCTCGTCGAAAATCACCCGCGAAGAAGTAAGAGATCCGTAAAGCAACCGACCAAATAAAATGTAAACGGACGGATTCGCATTCGTTAAGTATCCATTTTCCCGCATTACGGAACGGAGGAGGCGCATCCAGTCTTGCGTAACGGTCGTATACGCACTGCTCGCCTGAAATATCGCGCCGCGGGGTTTTACCCACTTAAGAATACTCCCGCAATAATTTTCGGCCTAACGAGTGCCCGGCGGGGTGCAGACGATCGAGCACCGGGACTCTCCCTCTCTCTTTCTCTATTTCTCTTTCTGACCGTGCGAAAATGTCGGCGGCGTTTGCAGGAGGACCTTTTGATCCACGGCGACAGCGTCTACGACGTGGTCGACAAGCAAGACCACATGGTCATACAGAATCAGCTGGCTAGGAGCGGTCCGGGGGCCCCGGACGACCGACGGCTCTTTCTCTGTCGGATAAACGTGTCGCGGAACTCGAGGAGGCAGCTGCGCTTTGGCGATCAGAAGGTGAGCGTTCCCAGAGAACGGGACTCCACGTGATGCTAATTTTTTTATCGTTTGGTCCGACCGCCGCAGTAGGCGCTCGATCTCCGTAGTTTTAACTTGCGAAGCTCGAAGCGCCGCGTGCGTTGTTTGTTTTTGTTTTTTTAATTTTTTTTTTAATACAAAAAAGCTTACGATTGTACTCTCTAACTACGGATAAGATAATTTACATCGAATAAGTGAAAAACTCATATATCACGTAGAGTTAGTGAGTATTCACTTATTTTATATAATTTTCACTTATTATCATATTGAGAGAGCAGTATTAGTGAAATTTTACTAAAAATTAGTGAAAGGAGCTTCATAATTATTTACTGATCAACGCAACAATTTTTATTGATTGTAGCTTTATTCTATAGTTTAAAACAAAAAAAAAATATGATTAATACTATTCATTTAACAGACGTATCTATTTAAAGTTTTTTTTTTTAAATTTAGTTTTTTATTCATTATAGGTACATCTTTGTTTACGTTCTGAGAAAAGAGCACCTTTTAGCTGGCAGCTTAGCATAAAGCTTCTGCAAGCTTTACACGGTTAATAATTTATTATATAGAGTTATGTACACTAGAAGGCAGGTTTTTTCGTAATAGTTATTAAAACTTAAAGTAACAAGCACCGAGAGAATTTTAATTTAATAAAAAACTTCTATTCTCTTAGAACTTATTTATTAATTTTTTTTTTTGCAAATTTAACGTACGCTAATGAAAGCATTAAAAAGTTTCTAAAATGCCATGAATAAAAGAAGTCCGTCAAACATAAAAATGCTACGTAGAAGGAGCTACTCCTAAAGTATGAAGCAAAGCAAATTTTTCCCTTTTTAAATATAATTATTAAGACCTATAAAATGAAGAAACCGTGAGAATTTTATTTAACAAAAGAATTTACTTTTGAAATTTATTTATTATACCTTCGTTTTACAAAATTAACGTATGCTAATGAAAGCTCTAAAAGCTTCAAAAAAGAAACCGCCATCAATGAAAGAATCCCGTGTTAATCATAAACGTTCGACATAGAAGGAAACACCACATGCGAAAGAGCGAAGCAAAGCATAGAAAGTGCTCAAGCTCGAATGCAAGTTATAAAGAGAGCGGCGCTTGAAATGAATAAAGTTCACACGTATAATGCCACTTCCGCAGGTTGTGCTGGTCGAGGGTCATTACTTGCCGTTTGTGCCTTTGTGCAATCGCAACGAGTCGGTGTTCTTGGCCTCGTGCACGCCGGTCGTACTGCCCGAAACACGGGAGAGCGTCGTGCAGGGCGCGACCAACATCTTCACGACGATCCACTCGATGGACATGAAATACCTCCACATCGACAAAACGTAAGCTCGCCTGGCACGCGCCTCATTCATGCGCTCACTCACTCGCGCGCGCCTGCCTCTTCCCTCCTGTGTACGTACACCTCTCCTCTCCCTTTTTTTTGTCGACTCTCGTCGCGTGCGACAACCAATATCACGCGCATCGAATTACACTCGAACGCGCCTCGCGCCTCTCCTTTCTTATCTTATCCTCCCGCTGTGTAGCTTCGTATAGCTTTAGCGAGTGACTTTGTAGTGTCCGAGGATTAAATAACACTTTGAGTACTTTATCGAATTCTTTGTTTCTTTTTTTTATCGGATTCGATGGCGACGAAGTACGCGATTAAGGATTTTAACGCGAGTATTGTGATGTTTTTTTTTTTTTTTTTTTTTACAGAGCCGAAAGCCATATGGAATATAGTCGTTCGGAGCTTGTCGGAGTGTCCTGGTACAACCTCCTCCACTGGGATAGTATACGTACCGCTTACTGCAAGCACCAAACTGGTAATTTATTTTGTTATAAAAAGTGTGCTATATAGGTTTTTCTTTACTTTTTGATTTTCGCGGTTTTTAGTTATTCAGTCCGATCAGGAGCGATCGAGCACGGCTTTACTGAGGCTACAGAGCCGCTCCGGAAGGTGGTTCTGGGTCCATTGTGTTCTACAAGTCAAAGATACGTCCGAAGAGTGCCAGCATCCTATTATTGTTTGTACCAATCAAGTATTAAGGTATTAGCTTCATTATTTATTTTCGACTATTTTGTTTGCCAATATTACGTTGCGCAAGTGCCGGTAGGGTAGTGTGCTCTTTGTTGAATGATATTGACTTGTAAATTTTAAAGTGAAAGGGAGAATATAATCGCGCGAAATGAGGAATTAAATTGCAAAATATATCCTTCCAAACGATTATTTCTCGCTAATTCCAGCCATAATAATTACCGTAAACTATGCAAGGGTCAACTTTGATATTAGCCTTATTTATTGCTGCATTTATCCCGCAGCCTGTTCAATCACCTTTACCAACGTACACACGACTTTAAGTCTTTCCCACGTAAATATTAATAAAAAATTGCTTGTTTTTTCTAAAGAATGCAGCACATATGTGTATTAAAGTCAATGAATTTCATAAATCGAAGAAATTAGAAGCACAATAAACAAAGAATTGTAATACAATTTACGACACTTCCAGTAAATTTAACAACAAACTGTACATAATACTTACATCTTTTTTAATAAAACTAAAATATATACAATAAGTAAAAAAAATCACCTTTACGATTTTCAGTAAAGCTACAGTTATGTGTACACTGAAAAAAAATGGTAATTTTAAGTAAATATTTACTTCAATAGTTATACTTATTAAATATTTCTTTAAAACTGTATTTATTTGTTTTTAATAACAATTACTATTGAATAACAATTACCTTAAAATGTATTTATTTGTTTTCAAATAACAATTATTACTATTGAACTAAATATTTACTTAAAATTGCCAAATTTTTCTCTTAGTATAACGATAATAATAACAATAAAAAATGAAACCATAAATATTGACAAAGAGATAAAAAAAAATTTGTTCCGCCAGTGAGAAAGAGGCTGAGATAATGCGCGCTAGTTCCTGGTTGTATCAGTATTCGTCGCAGAGTAAGTTCACGTATGGCGTGTGCGCGAGTCTGCCGACGGTGCAGTCGCAGCCGCAACAGCCGGCGCCGTCGGCCCTGGCGTACGGCCCGGACGGCGTCGACTACAACAACGGCCGGCCGCCGCCGCCGCCGCTGGCCTACGGGCTGGGCCCGCACGAGGCCGAGCTCGGCGTGCCGTACCAGGCCCATCCCCCGCTCGACGACGGTCAACTCGCCCCCTGGACCAAGGAGCGCGCGATGGTCAAGCAGGAACCCACCGAGGTCAGTTATTCCGTCTTATTCTATCTCTTTCTATTATCCGTGATTTCTGGTCTGAGATAGTTTTCCTTTTTTATTTGATAGTTTAATTTTTTAATGTTGGATTGATTGATTTTATTTTTATTTATCTCGCAAAAAGGCAAAATATTGCATTTTGTTACGCCCGTTGCAGGTAATTAACCTTTTGAAATGGACGGATCGGAATATTTTGAACGACTAAAATAGGACATAAAGAATTAGTTATTTATTTATACTTTTTATTTATTTTATTCAATGAAGTTGCTGTAAAGTTCTTTCAAAGAAAAAAAAAAACTAATCCGCACACAATAGTGTAATGAAAACGTTAAAGTAGTACAGTTTGACCTAAAAGTAGGGAGTGTCTTGCCGCGCCTGTCTGTTACTACTTATGATTTCTATGCAACTAGTAGACTTAGTTTTTGTAACTACGAATACTGCTTGGAAGAAAAATAATTTAATAAAACTGTGATTATTTTACAGTTTGACTTACAAAATAACGTTTGTCTTCCCGTGCCTGACTGTTACTACTTATACTTTCTATGAAACCAGTATATAGATTTAATTTTTTTAACTACGAATACTACTTGGAGGAAAAATAATTTAATAAAACCGTAAAAAATTTTATAATTTGACTTAAAAAAAAACCGTTTGTCTTACCGCGCCTGTCTGTTACTACTTGCGGTTCCATGCAACCAGTGTTTTTGTAACTGCGAATAGTGCTTGGAGGAAAATCCTCATATAAAAATTAAGACAGCTCGACGTAACGCAATTAGTAGTAACAGACGTGTTTGGTAAGGCACAGTTAAAAATGCCAATTTAATTTAAAATGATTACATCGATGAAATAAGTAAATAATAGTCGTACACTGCAAGACTAAGAACTAAAATAATATTTGGAGGAAAATCCCGTTCAACAAATTGAGCTAACATAGACATAACACTATCAGTAGTAACAGGCATGTTCGGTAAGACACACTTTAAAAAAAAATCTCGATTTAATTAAAGATTTCTACCACGATAAAACAAGTAGTAACAGACTTGCCCGTCAAGGCCAGTGTTAATAAACCCCATTTAACAATAACCAAACAAAATACTTATAACGCACGTAAAAATCAGTAGTAACAGACACGCCCGGTAAGCCTTTTAATCGAATACCAACACTTACACAATTGCATTAAATGACTAAAAGAAGAAAAAAAACCGAATTATAATGAAATCTAATAATTTATACGAAACAACGGATCATTGAAATCCGCAAGTCGATTCGATTTGTTTCTCATCATTGAAATCCATTTGCGCGCGGGGATTCGCAGGCGTCAGCCGGGGCTTGCGCGTCGACTTAACTAGATCAGCATAATGGCAAAGCCGGAATACGATTATCGGTGCAGGTCTACGGCGACGCGAGCGCGCAGCGGACGGCCAGAAGTCAGGCCGCACTCCACGGCCAGGAGACAGATGCGGCCGAGCCTGTCGATATGTCCATCAACAATAGCGCGCCCGAGCACGACGAGCGACATTCCATGCAGCACTGCGCCAACGCGGGACCCGCGGAATTTTGCCCTTGCAATAAGGGACATCTATCGATGGTAGGCTACATACACTCCGGCCTTATCGTTTAATTAACTTATCGTCGTTTTACTTTTTTTTTTGTTTTTTTCTGTTAATAAATTAAATAAGCAGAATTTTTATAATGAGTCTCAAAGGTAGCGTAGTTACTATACACGCTAAAAAGGCTAGAGTTAAATCATTCAGAGAATTGAATTTGAAATTTTACTCTAGTGGAGTGAAATAATCATTTTTCACGATTAGAATGATTTAATTGCACTCTGATGGAGTAGAATTTTGTATGTTATGATCTATCCTTTCACTTTAAATGTAAGTAAAAAAATTACTCTACTAATTCATTCTAATCGATGGAGATAATTTCATCTAAACTTCGAGTGAAAACTTGACTCCAATGGAGTCAAATTTAATTCGATTTCACTCTAGCGGATTTAGCGTCTAGGCAGTAACGTTTTAATTATTTTATTTATGTTATTATGTAGTAGAGTGAATTACGTTAAATTTACTCTAATATTGCAAAGAGTCGTAGAGTTGACTTCGCTCTTTAAATAACTCGCATTTATTTATTTATTTATTTTTTTCATTTTTAAAATTCCTAATTAAACAAACCTAAAGGGTCCTGCAGTATCTGCGATAATCTTTCGAAATAAATATCTCAAAAAAAGAGAAGTTATTTAATAAACTGTACTGATTTACCTCGACTTACACGGTACATATTACTTAAAAATTGCAATTGCTTACATATTTTTTCGAAATATAATGTAATTTATCAAAAATAATTTATTTGAATACAATTAATCATAGCGTGGATGAATGTAAAAAAAATCTTAGGTGCAGCCCAACAATAAAAGCCCGAACCGTCTGCTGGGCTCGGGTCAGCCGTACCTGCGATCGAGCGGCGGCGGTGGCAAGTCCCTGGGTCACTACATGCCGGGTCAGCCGCAGCCGCAGCCACCGCAGCAGCAGCAGCAGCTGCATCAGCAGATGTCGCCGGGGATGGCGCCGAGTCCGGACAACAACGGCGGCCTCAAGTACAGCATCGTCGACCTGGACAAGCTCGGCCACGCGGAGCCGGCCGACGTCTACGGGCCGACCTACTCGCAGAAACGGCAGCTCCTGCTGCTGCACCAGACCAAAGCAGCGACGCAGCCCGGCATCGACGCCCATCCCTGCGTCGCTGACGGGCCGCACCATCACCTCGCCCTTCATCACACGGTATTTTTTCTTTTTTTTCTTTTCATTTTTTATTACCTTTTTTTTTTCGTTTTACTTAGGTATTATACTTTTTTTTTTTGAACTGAGGGTGGTATAGGATGTAGCGAGACACCTGCTGAGTAAATGTACCGAAAACTTACTTTTTTTTTAAATAATGTTATTTATGTTTCTTTTTATTTTATTTATTATATATTTTATTTTTGCTTTCTCATAGAGAAAGCCTTGTGTCGCCAAACTTTTTCGATCTTCAGATTTTGACGTAAAAGTACTTATTTAGGTTCAGAACGGCCAAAAAAATACTTTTTAGAAAATGTCTGTATGTATGTACGTACGTATGTACGTATGTCGTTCCCCCTTTTTAAC
>JAWWEN010000038.1:23940806-23995900 GCA_035582955.1 Sycophila texana
GATAATTCTCAATTTTACTAGAGATGCAGACATCTCTATGAGAAAGCATTGTGCCAGTGCAGTTGGCAGCGTTTTTTTAGTCTATTTCACTGATGTCAGGTGTTCCGTCATAGTTCGATATTTTATAAATGAAGAGACAATCGAAATGAATTATTATTCCATTTTGATTACGAATGTACTGGATTATTTTTATCTATTATTTAACAATGCGAAATAAAAAAGTTATTAACGAAAAATGATTATCACCCACGGTAATAAAAGGTTATATCAATCAACATATATTAATTACACGCAATGTTTAATCAACGAAAATAAAGAGATTGTAAATAATAAAAATTCTGATATTCAATTGAATTAAAAAGTTGTTTTATCCTAAGAAAATGGCTAAATTTAAAAAAATTTAACAATCGTACTTTTTTCCACTGTGTATTTTTTTTTTTTATTATTAAAATATGTATTCAAAAGCAGGAAGAATTTTAACCAAGGCCTCTATATCTTATAGCAAAATATCACCTCTAAAAAAATGTTCAAATCTTCCCGAGAAATCAATTTTTTAATTAAAGTCCTACGACTTGAGTGTTGAAAAAAAAAAGTTTTGTTAATTAAAATCCGCACCATCGCTACAGGAGCAGTGGTCGAGCCCCAGTGGCACGGCGGCGGCGTCGCCGGCAGGCGCTTCCCTGTGGCCGGACTGCGGGCTGCAGCGGGTGCCGGACGTGGTGCACCAGGAGCTGAGCCCGTACATCACGACGCCGACGACGCCGGCGGACACGGCCGAAGACTCCTCGGACCACCAGACCCCCGAGACTCCTGTCTCCGTGTTCAACTTCGACTGGACGGGCGAGCAGCACGTGCCGAACCTCCGGGTCCTCTCCTTCCGCAGTAGCAGCACGCCCGGCTACCTGGAGACGAGGCGCGCCGCCCTGCAGGAGGTGCAGCCCATCACGCTCCAGCTGCCCAGGAAGAAGAATCTGCACACCGAGTCGCCGGGTCATCGGGACTACGCCAAGTGATTCGACGCGATTGTTTTTCTCTTTCTTCCTTCTTCTCCTTCTTTATTTTATTTTTATTTTTTTTTTTTTAAGTAAATGGCAGTATACTTACCCCTCGAGTGCCTTATTTCTTCGTACGCGTCTGGAGGGGACGCTTCGGCTTCAGAACTTAAAATTTTTAACGGGGATGAATTACTTTTTTTTTTATTAATTTTTCATCTATAGTAAACGAAAAATTGTATAGAATAAGCGAGGAGAAAATAATTTTGCTTTTTGTTCTTTGAAAAGAAAATTGAATGAAAACGTATAAGATATAGTTTAAATTTAAGTTTTTCGTTAAATTAAATGTCTAACTGAAATGGTTACTTCGGGATTATTACCACTTTTGGGTCTGCAGAAGTCGAGAGCCGTCGAGAGTTATTTCGATAACTTCTGGAGCCGCGCGTTCTCCGGGCTCTTTCTCTGTGAAGTGGATTTATGTGAAGGAAGGATTGAATTTTTTTTTTTTTTGCTGGATCCATTTTTCTCTTCCCTTTTTTCCCCTTAGTGTGATATTTGTTGTAGCGTGATGGGAGGAATCGTTCATTGTAGTGGAGAGTGTATTATAGGGATTTTAGTGCCGTGAAATTTGATCCTCGCGTGTAAGTCTGATTCACCTAGATTTTTTAGTGGTCACTCGATCGCATTGCTTTATCCCCCGAGAAACTGAGTAATCCATTGATTGAATCTTTAGATAACGTAAAAATCTTTGTAATCTTGATAAAAAAAATGTTCTTATTTTTTGATAAAAGAATGATACAAAAATTATACGTCATAAAATTAAAAGTAATGGTAAATTATTTACTAATAATTATGAATTTACTAGTACTAGTTCTACGAGGTGGAGTGACCGCTAAAAATTCTATTCGAGTATTGCCTTAATTCTGTGTACGTAAATAGTTGCCAATTTGTATAGCTAAGAACTACTGTCAATAGTAAGAAAAGTGTGATTATAAAATTTAGAAATCTCTGTATACGTATGAGCCTTAAACGAGGCGTGTTACTAGTAGTTGTGTCATATTGTATTAAGAGGCGACAGTCGTTTCTGAAAATAAGGAGAAAATATTTTTTTAGATCTATTATGGAATAATTCGCATTTTCACACGTTCAATAGTACTGGCGAATTTAAGCATTATAAGCCACTTAACGAGTTGTAAAGCAATGAAACCATCTCTTTTGTAAAGAAAAAACTCTGTAGTTTGAATTCGTGAAAAAAATGCCATATTCCAAAATATTATGGTTTTTTTTTAATTAATTATCTTTTAATTTGACCGTATTTACATTAGAGAATTTTTCTTCTTAATTTAGCTTTATACTACTCAAACGATTGTTCCTAATACCATTAAAAAAAAAGCAAATGCGACGCCTCTGTAGTATTGTAAGTGCGCGCGAACATAAAAAGAAAAAAAATACGCTCGCGCTAAAAAGCCGCGAGAGGGTAACAAGAATAAAAAAAAACTCTCCAATGTAAATATAATCAGTGTCTTTTTTAAGCGTTTGAGTTACATGCGTGCAGCGGCAATAACGGCATAAATTATTTTTATCAATTATAACATTTTTTTTATTAATTCAAAATTATTATTATTAAAAGGAAACAAATTGTGTATTAAGGCCAAATTTATACTCATACATTTATTGTACGTAAAACTTATGAACGTCGATGTCTTTAAATAAGCTTTTTCTTCCACCTCGCTCTTCATCTTCTTCCTTTATTTTTTTTTCTTTTTTTTTTTTTTTTAAACTCTGCTTTATTTTTTTATTATTGGAAAAAAGTCCCTTGCGTCAATGTTTTTATCGAGTCGTGCTCATTTCAATAGAATCGCGCGCGCCTCGCATATTGTCGCGTAACGCGCGCGCACATTTACCTTGAAACGTATAAATAATCTTTTTTATAGACTAAAGTCGAGCCCATTGCGCGCGCGAGAGTCACGGCGCTTTTGAAGCGCGCCAATCTCGTCGTCGCACTTCCGAATCCTTCTAAAAAGATTTTTCATTTTTTTTTTACCCGATATTTATTTTGTTTTTTTTTACTCGTTAAATTAACGGACCTGATTTCATCGCGCCCGTCGTTTTCGACTCTCCTATTCCCCGCGTCCTTCTTTACTCCTATTTTTTTTTTTTTTTTTACAGTGGCGAAATAATAAAACCGTTGACGTTCAAGGGACCCTTTCTAGTTTTGATCAGCCTCGAGTCGTCGGCCTAAATGAATCTCGCCTCCGTCGCGTTCGGCGTCGCAGTCGACGGGAGAACGCAATCCGCGCCGCTCGTCTAAGCATCCATTTAAATACCTCGCTCCGTAGGTTTACCTTTTTTACCTCTCTTTTTTTCTCTCTCTTTCACAAATCTTTCCCTTAATTTATTCTTTATTCAAATCGAAATATGGCGCGTATTTTGTTTTATACATAATGTGCCCATAGATATAATTATAACACGCTTATTCGAAATTTTTTTCTTTTAATCTTCGTACAGAGGACCTCTTAATTCGTAAAATTAGATTCTATATTCGAGAAAAAACAACCGCACCGCAGTGTAATGTCGCTCGTGACGCGAAACCCTTTTCTCATACCGTATCTCTCTCTCACTCTCTTTCGCTCTCTCTCTCTTTTTCTCACTTATTAATCTTCTTTTCTTAAACATCGTCGTATCTCATCCTCTGAGGGAGCGCATTTCTACGAACACATAATAAACTACAGTACTCTCGGCACAATCAGATTTGGCATGCACTATCCCCTTGTTTTTTTTTTTAACTTTTTACACATCGATGCAATATTAACCCTCGTTCCGGCGGGACGAGGGACGTGGAAACGGAGGCTTTACGGACTTTCGCAGCCTATCAGAAAAAAAAAATTAACGTTTCAACCGTATTTACGTATATCATGGGCTCAGGTAACTTTCGCGTTCTGCGGTGCACACGCTACACGCTGAAATGGATTAATGGATCCACTCGAAGTTTGATTAAATTTCGAGTGCACTATTTTCAATCGAAAAGTTTGCCCTTCCGAATGAGTACTTCACCGCTCGCAACATTAGACGTGATTTGACGTTTAAAGTACACAAAGTTGCACCACATTACCCGTGAGTCTATTTTGCCGCGTCAGCGAAACGCAATAGTTACCGAGTTGTACATTCAACGTACACACACACACGCACACACACACACAAACAGACACACATCACAGGGCGTATCAATATTTCAGCCCAGCGCAGGATTCCCGCATTTTCGTACGCAGATACGGCGATGAAACGATAGCCGCTCCAGGAATTTTCGGCCGCAAAAGTCCCCGAAAGAGAAGGAAAAAAAGAAAAAAAAATGATCCCGGCTCAACGCGCAGTATTCGTGCAAATGCGCTGTACAGAACTTTACAATGCAATCGACCAATCGTCTACTCGGTCCTCGAGGTCACGCCAGACTTGTATACAAAACGCGCCGTACAATCGTCGGCCCGGCAAACTTTGCGCCGCGATCGGCGCCCGGTCATGTCGCGCTCGCGCTAAAGTATGAGGGATGAAAAACGAAAGAACGTCGCCGTTGTATGAATAAAAACGATCGGTCAACAATTGGCGAGGGCGAGCCGGCCTTCGCGATTAACGCACACTTAGCCCTTGGCGTGTAAGTACATCGTGTAATCGCCCTTCTCGCCGCGCTTTTTATTTTTCTCTCTTTCCAGCACACTTTTTTTATTCGCGCTCCTCTCCTCGCTGAGTTATTCGCGCATATAATGGCGGGAAAAATCGGGCGAGTATATATATAGTATACCATCTTCGTTTTCTATTTCTTTTTCTTTTTTTTTTTTTTTGACTGGCTCGCGCGCCGTGGTTATGAGTTCCTCGTCGTAACGAAACGGCGGGGAAAAAACGTGGAAACGAGAGAGTAATACGCGGTGTGTGCGAGGCGCTCGTTATCGCGGGAGGGGGGTGGGAAGAATAAAAGCCTCGGAAAACGAAATAAAGTGGGAAGAAATCGCGACGAGGAAAAAAGGAGCAATCACGAGGCGAAACGAGTGTGAAGAAAGAATTAAACGATAGACGCATTTACTCCGGCTCTTAAAATAGGATTCCGGTGACTTTTTTTTATCGATTCTGTTCTTCTTCTTTTTTTTATGTCAAACGGCTTCACTCTGCGCTTTTGTTCAATTTTTTTTTTCGCAAAAGTATAAGGGGTTGATTTGGCTTAGTTTGTAATTTCGAATTCGCGGAGAGCTGTAAATGGAGTCGAGAGGACTCTCTTGGGAATTTGTGAGAAAAAAAAAATGGTACAGCGGGATGCAATGTCAACACTGGGTGTATGCAGCGAGTGGACTTATGACTTAATCAGCGGTAAGCCGTTTAATTCATTTTTAACGAAGCCGTCGGTTGAGCGGAAATCAATAAGCTGCCAACGCTCCGCGCGGGAAAAATCAAAAAGGCACGAGAATCCTAAATTAACGAGGACCTTCTTTTTTTTGTAGCTTCGTCATTGTATATGTATAATACGTACCTTCCTTAATTCCCGTATTTATCATAATATTATTAATATTTTTTTTTTTTTTTCGTAAAAACGCTTTCTCGTGTATAAATATTTACGACTCGTGTGTTTTTTCTTTTATTTGTTACTTTATAAATTGTTTTACATTTATATTATGTTTCTGACAGATATCGCAAACGAGCGATGTGTTTCTCCTTCTTCTTCTTTTTTTTTTCCAAGAAAAAAAAAATCCATCCGCGAACGACGATCGCGTGGGTTCGTCGTCCTCGCGCCCCTGTACATGTACCAAAAAATGCGCTCCCCGGCTGCGTGCACTTCGCACCGGCGGCGCGAGTTCATTCGACCATCCGCCCCCCTCCCCCTTCTTCCCTCTTACGACGATTAAAAAACGTTACTTCCTCGTCACGTCATCGTGCCCTTTAAAACTTTACTTTATTTTTTGGGTTTGTTTTTCGTAAACACTCGATGACTATAAATACCTCTAATTTTTTTTTTTATCACACTACACATCCATTGTTCGTCGTGCTGGTATTCTTTATTTATTTATTTATTTATTTGGTTTGCATCGTTTACTTGGCGATTCCGATAAATCTGAAGTTTTTTTCGGTAATATAAACCACGTATATAAACATAGACTGCGAGTACATCGGTATTTTTACAATATCATCAATCATCTTTTTTTTTCTTTTATCTTTATTTAATAGTATTATATAATCATTAATTTTATTATTAATATACTCATTATATTAATCTTATTATTCATTAATTATGAAATCCTCTTGATCCGCTCTCACTCTCTCTCTCTCTCTCTCTCCCTCTCACTCTCATCATATACGATTCGCTCGATTGTTGCGCCTTCGTTCTCTTCTCTCTCTTACTCTCTCTCATTGCATCGTGTGTATAATATTTTCTCACCTTCGGAAAAAAAATCGTTCGCACTCGATATATACGTTCTTGAAATACGTCGCGTATATTCGTATACGTGTGCGTGGTTGCAAGTGTGTGTATGCGCGCGGCGCGTTCGTGCGCGATAACCCCGCGAGCTCGACGAGGAAGGGGTTGAAGGGGGTGGGGGCATAGGTGGGGGATGTCCGGGGACGCTGGGGGTTGGCATCTCTCGAGTTCGCGCTTCCAAGTAGCGTCGTACGTTTGCGAGGGTTAAGCGTCGCATAATGCGCGAGCAGACACCCTGCCAACTTCTTGCGCGTCGAGAGGACATGCCTATATCAAATTCTTTAGTAGTTTTATGTATATGCATCTTTATATCGTATATATAATATATAATTATATATCTATCCTTCTTTACACGTGAAATATTCCCTTTTAAAATATCGATTCGTTGTGAGCTATATGCGTTAGGAACACAAGGATCTTCTTTTATTGAATGTTAATTAATTTTTTTTTTTAATCATTTTTTTCCGTCGGCTTTTCTTGTTTCTCGGTTCGTCTACGCGCTACTCGTTTAAAAATTACACACAATGACATCGCGATTACAAAAGAAGGGGAGGGTGAGTGAAGGGGATTTTTTTTTTCGATGAGACGCGGAGTCTCGTGCTTCGAGCACCGGCTTGATAATCGTTAGAAAAATTCGGGGGTGGAGTGATCGGGGCGGAGCTCGGTCGTTATCGCGCACGCGCGTCGATCGGAACGGAGGAGGGCGCGCGACCTCTCCTCGATATCGGGGGAAAAAAAGTCGCGGGAGAGCGCACGCGCGACCCTCCGGCCGATCTCGCCCGAACGAGCGAACGATCTCGCGGACGACTGCGTCCTTTTTTTTTTTTTATTTTGTCTATACCCGTTTCGCGAGAGGACGCTCGACTCTTTTCTTCTCACTATATGAGGGCGAAATCGGCAGCGTCGCTCATCGATCGCCAAAAAATTTCGCTGGCGCTTGATTCACTTTTAATGTATATTTATATATATTTATTTATATATACTTATTCTTGCTTGACCTCCCGATCGCGATTGTACGTGTACACGTGTGTAAAACTCGGAAGCTTCGTCGAAGGTAATAACGGCCTAAGTGAGAGTAGCATGGTACATCGATAGTAGCAAACAACGAACATTTCGTTTTTTTTTTTTTTTGTTAATTACTATATTACGTTATGTTTGTTTGTTTTTTATAAGAAAAATCTTGCGCGTGCCATCGTTGCCGTCGCGCGGAATGATTAATGTGTGTTACTCTCTTTTTTTTTTTGGCTTTTTTCGGTTTTAGATCGGTTGTCCTCGGTATATCGAGGCGCGGACGATCGCCCGGCGAAAATCACAAAAGTCGAACGTGGGAATGCGCTTCGATCCGCTGCGGAAAGAAAGTTCATTTTACGCGCGCGCGAATTCGAGTATACGGGCACACTGACTGAGAACAATTTTTTTTTGTCGTATGTTATTTCACCGAAGATACGGAAAAGAAAATCGTGTCTACTTGTGATAACACGCCCTAAAAAACATTCACGTTGTTTTTATTCCAATGGAAAACTGCGCTCGATCGTCGTTTTCATCTTTCTCTCGCTCTCTCGCTCTTTTTTTTTACATCTTATACGAAAATGAGAAACAATCAACAAACACGTCGACTCAACGAATGAAATATTGTCTACAGCTTCGTTTGTTCGAATAGAAATTTTTTTTTTGTTCCAGCACGCCGGGATTTTGCTCCTTCCGTTTACGCTCATTCTTTCTCTCACTTTTTTTACCTTACTTGTGTTTTCTTTCTCGCCTCTGTACTTTCGCCGGTGTACACACCGGCGCGTGGCGCGCAGACTACATAATACTTTTTCGCCGCTGTACATAATACACTCGCCCGTTACTGACGCGCTTCACGCTGTGCTTGAATTTATTTATTTTTTTCTTTGGGCCAACATCCGCTAAAACTATTTTATTTTTATTATTTTTTTTTTTTTGTTAACGAGCTTTGTCGCTTAATAACGTACACATATATCGTATAATCATTATAATGGTTTCCTGTTCTCCCTCCTCTTTTTTGTGTATAATCCAACTGGCTTCGGCATGTCGTTTAAATTCTTACGTCTAAAATTGAGTATCGGTATTGTATGCACTGGTCAAAAAATGCGACGACAACCGGGAAATTCATCAGCTTTGAATGGCGTTTGAAATCGGTTCTCTTCTCGCATACTTCTCCCCCCTTTAATCGCGTGCGTCGGTATAGAAATTTTACAAAAACAATCTATTTAAAGTTGATAAAAACATCGAACATTCGTCAAAAGTATAAACGTATCAAAAGGTGAATTCAAACGTACGTTTTATACCTTACAAATATGTTTTATGATTATTTCAAATTACGCATAACACTTTGAACTTTGGTGAGCACTCAAAGAAGGTTGACCACTTAAATCCTCAAATTACGATTAAAAGGTTCACACGTAATAAAAAATTTTTTGTATACAATCAAATGACTTATACGCAATAAAAAAAGAACCTTCTCCACGTTTGAGTAGAAAAAGCCGAGTACGGTAAGCCAACCCATTTGCTGACGTTTCCGATCTTTTATCATTTGCAACCGATACATATTCATCGTGAACATCGATCATAAAAAAAAATCATAAAAAATCATGGGATCTATAGTGCATTTCTTCAGACTTCAATCCAAGTCCAATGTTTTTTTACAATTTTTTTTTAATTGAATGATTCAGCAAAAAATTTGATTAGTCGTCGTGAACTAAAACGAAGCGGGGTGCACGCTCTGCCGCCTCATTATTTCAACGGCCATTCAAAAAGTTAACCTTCTCGATCGTCGAGAGATCCGCTAATCGCACTCGTCTCTGTGATTCTTTTTTTGTCTCAATCTCCCTTTCATTTTGGCACGTTCGATCGGAATGCGTCGCGCGCGCCTCTCACCCCTCCGGTCGTGCGCGTACACGAACGAGTCCTTTATTTTATTTATTTCTTATATTTTTTTATTAAAAATTACCGCAGGTATATTTAGCGTCGGTGCAACGCTGCGCGGTTGACCTTTGCTTCCCTTCGCGAGGAAAGAAAAAAAAGGGGGAAGAAAGACGCGCGAGCCATTCTCTCTTCGCCGCGTTTCGCATCGCCCCCCCCCCCTTTTTTTTCTTCTTCGTTCGTTAATAAGGGCTCGCGCACGCGCCTGCGCTCTTTTGCACGTTATACGTATACTTTACGTTTGTATTCGCGTATATGCATAGGAATTTTCCTGCTTGTTGCTCTTGACATCTATTAGAAAGTTCTTTTGTGCGATTATCGTTTCCGCTTTGGCGAGCGTCGCTCCTTCTTAGCTCGGACCTCTCGCGGCACTCGCTGGCTTCATTCTGTTATTTATTCTTTTTCCTTTTTTCGGATGTAGGGGACTCGAGACGTCGGAGCGAGCGAAACGCGCAGCATACAGCGGCGCGAGCAATTTTTCACCGATTTATGTACCTCTTCTCGCGCGCGTGCACTCGCATTTTTATGGGCTTTTAATCGCGATGTTTTTCCATTGAAATTGCGATATCGGGGAGCCGCCGGTCGTGGGAGGTGACGCTGGAATGATCTTACGTACTTCTACGAAAGATTTTTATTAAATTTTATCTCGCCCATTTGGTTTATCGATGAATCGAAATTAATAAGTCACTCACGTGCCAAATTGAAATTCCACGAGCTTCGACATCTCCTTAACTTTTTTATTTGTTTATTTTCTTTTTTTATTTGTTTTGAGACTTGAAATCGTCGGACTTATTAATTTTTCTTCTCTACTGTAGACATTTTTCTCGAGATTCCCGCGAGAAGAGGGGAAAATTGATTATAATTGCCAGAGCCGCTATAGCCCCGGTTCACTTTTGAACTGCCTTATATCCGGGCGCTTAGTGCCGGGGATCGTTTCGAATCCCGAGGAATCGCATCATTTTCAACGATAAAGAGATTAACTTTTCACGTCGACGCTTCGACGCTTTATATAGCGGAAATTTTTTTTTTCAGCTGGAGCCTCCACCTACTACTCCTGCATTGCGCCGTCGAGTGCTGAAAGTCGATATTAAAACGCCGACAAAGGAATCAAAGAGGATCGCTTTTGTTGTTGAAAAATCGTTAAAAAAGACAGTCGGTTAGTTCGCGAATTTGATTGTTCTTGGTATAAAAGGTAGTACGCCGCGAGCGAAACGAGTAGTTTACCCTCACCCCCCTCCTTCTCTCGTCTGGCGGTAGTTGCTCCCCGCTATATAAATAAACGGATATATCTCTTTGTTTTTTCGCGAAAGAAAATAACGCGGCGCAAATTGGTATCTCTCTTCTTGCGAGTTAAAAGTGCCGTCGATACACTCGCGACGGAGAGGGTATATATACAGGCGCCGGGAAAAACGTCGAGCGCCTTAATTAAAAAATATAGCAGCTGATAATAAAAGCTTACATCCTCCGATGAAAAATGGAAAAGCTTCGCTCGAGAATTTAGAAAGAAAGTTAATAATACTGTTTAATCCGCTTATACTCTCTGCATGTAATACTGTATTGATAACAACCGATAAAAACTACGACTACAGAATATTTTCGACTCTTAAGCATATATCTATACCTAATACGCAACACTCCCGCGAAATAAAAGGTGACGCAACGACCGATTCGCTCGATACACCTATCGCAATAAAAAAAAAGTAAGATAAGAAGGATAAAAAAACGGAGAGAGAGAGAGGGAAAATAAAGCCGCGGTAAAATTAATAGATTTGAGCGGTACGTCGGGGGATCTCGCAGCGATAGGAGAGAGGTGTATATGGTCAACGACTTGAAGTGTACCTATAGCGGAGCAACGACGGCTCGTAAAAGTAAAGCTCGTTTAATGGCGCATCAGCCTTGGCAGGGGCCGGTTTAAAGTCGTGCCTTCGATTCGGCCGAGGAGACCTACTCCCTACGTGTATATAGCACCGGAATCGCACGCCCATCCGGCGTCGTCGAGACGTCGCCTGCCGTAGACAACACCCCCGCAAAAAAAAAAAAAAAAAAAAAAAACGTGCGCATTATTAATAACAGCGGCAGCCGCGCGCACTAATACTGACAATTCCGACGCGGTGCTCGCGCGAGAGGGGAGAGGCGGGCTCGCGAGGACGCCCTCGGCTTGACTACAATATGTACAGCGGGGAACGTCGTCGAGTCGTCCTCCCGAGGGCTCGAGAGCGCCGCTACAAAGTATAACACGGGTGTACACAGAGAGTGCACCGGTGGAGGGGGTGAACGCAGAGTGACGGGGCCTGGGAGGATTAGTCCTCAGTAGCCCCGGTTCACCCCCGTCCTGTTCCT
This sequence comes from Sycophila texana, assembly GCA_035582955.1. NCBI lineage: Eukaryota > Metazoa > Arthropoda > Insecta > Hymenoptera > Eurytomidae > Sycophila > Sycophila texana. Next base: position 23,952,540 of record JAWWEN010000038.1, read on the forward strand.
GCTGTGCCACTTGCACTTGAGTATGCGCACGTAGGTCCGTCGGAAGGTCGCGTTGCAGAGGGCGTAGCATACCGGATTGACCGTGCTGTTGATGTAGCAGAGGTAGTAGAAGAAGTCCCAGAGCTCCTGGGGTATGCAGCCGGTGCAGGCCGTGAGGGGCTTGAGCAGCACCAGGATGTTGTAGGGCGTCCAGGTGATGATGAAGGCCGCGAGGATGGCCGACAGGGTCTTGGCCGCCTTCTTGTCGGCCTTCTTCTCCTGGGACTTCTTCTTCTTCTTGGCGGGCTGCTGCTTGCCGGACGCGGGCTGGCCGCCGGAGCCTTGGGTGCCGGTCGTCCGGCCCAGCGGCTTCGGTATGTTTTTCGCGCTCAGCGGTATCCTGACGTCCTGCATCTGGGAGGGCCTGCGCACCAGGACGCGGCTGTCCTCCTCGCCGCCGCTCGGGACCACGATCTCCTGGGGCGGCGCGCTCGGCATCGGGTGGTAGCTTATCACGTCGTCGGGGAACATCTTTATGCTCGGCGCCTCCACGCCGCCGTACCTGCTCAGCATCTGGCCGTCCTTGGCGCTGCGCGACGCCGGCGGCGCCGGTAGCCTTATCAGTATCGTGTACACCTGCTGCAACAGAGTCGAGGACGCGCGCGTCTTTTGTGTTAGTTTGTCATTTTTTTTCTTTTTTGTTTTGTTTTGTTTTGTTTTGTTTTGTTTTTCTCCGTTTGCGGAGTCGTTTGCTTGTGTTTTTTATTGAGTTTGTTCTTTTGTGCTTTGCGCCGGCGGAGGACGGAAATTTTATTTGATGTCTAAGAGAATTAACGAGTGGAAATTTTGAGGGGACTGGATTTTGACGAAAGATTCCGCGATATTTTTAGAATGTGTATAAAGCTCGTGAATGAGAGAAAAAAGGGTGTTAAGAGATGCTGGTCTTTTCAGAAAAGCCTCAGTCCGTGAACAAGTTGGGTTGATTATGTGCTTTAGAGTTCAAAAATATATTAATGAAAATACACGACGCGAGAAAATTTTAGTCACAAATGCATTTATGCAATATCGTTACGGGAAGTTCACTAAAAATTAAAAAAAAAGCCAGTTATTCAATCGGCCTCTTTTATTTCGATTCTCGACGATAATTCATTTTCACGTGAAATCATCCTTTCATTACATTTTCCAAAAAAAGTACATACGATATTAGTTATTTTTTATTATTCGTTATAATTGAATATTCCATACAAAGCTTGAAAGTAAATATGATATATTGAATGAAAATATTATACGTATTTTTCATTTGAAAATTAAAAAAAAAAAAGAAAGAAAGAAAGAATAATGAAAACGTTACATATCGAAATTGATAAATAAAAGTACAATTTCGTATTACGGTAATTATCAGTTCACAGCCTAAAAAATATTTAAATCCGAGTATAGTGTACGTCACTGACATTCTCATTACCCTTTCATTTAGTTATTTAAATTAATTAATCGAGTTTTTTTAGCGTAAAAGCCGAGAACGAGCTTATTAGAATTACGCAACTATCCTGCAATGCACATTATGAATTTTCATTAACGGAATCATATGCATATATGTTTCGATTGTTATGTACTGTATAATCAGGCGAGTTAATTATTATAATTGTATTTGTGATGCTACGCAGTCGTGCGTTCAGTAATTGAATAGCGACGAATCAAATAAGAAGCATCGCAATTGAATTAAGCTATATTTCGCAATTTTATATAATCTCGCGGCCGTCCGCACGAAAAGATTGATAAATTTATTCCATTAAAATATTCGCGATGCTAATCACCGCACTAGTTGCCCGCGCCAATCTACTCACCTCTAGCACAGTAGCATAACGGCAAAATTATTCGCAAATAATTAATTAATCAAAAGAATTGCAAAGTAAATTCGCATTGAAAGAAAATACCGCATTCCCAAACGATAGATAAACAAGGACAATATTATCCGCGAATAATTAATTAATCGAATTAATTCTAAATATAATTAAACAAAATTTGCATCGACAAAAAATACTGCATTCCCAAAGGAAAAAATTAAAATAAAAGTAATCTGCACCCTACTTCCCAGCTGCAGCGTCCAAGAGCTCGCATCCATCGCAAAAGGTCCCGACAAAAAAAAAAAGAAAAGAAGGAAATCACCGACTAAGAATCCCCTCACGGTGCGATTAATCCCCCCGCCGGACGTGCGCGAATTCTGCAATACGGGCATAAGAGCGAATTGATTTCCCCGGCGATCGACTGTGCGAAACAAGCCGCGCGGCTCTACCTCGCCGAATGGGAGATAAAGAAAGAAATAGCTGAAAGAAAAAATAAAAAAACGATGCGGAGGAGGAAGCGAGCCATCCGCGCGGAAAAGAGACCGACCAAAGGAAAACAGAGAGAGGCCCTCGCGCGGGGGAGGGGCGACTCGATTTCGCCCGGCGAAAACGTCAATTGGCCAGTCGTCGCGGAATGCCTTTTTGGAGGGCGGCGGTTGCCGCGGCTTGGCGCCCGGCCAACCCTCGAAGTTTTTTGCGCGCGGATCTTCGCGTGTACGCGCCTCCGCCGCCGCTCTTATTTCCGCCGCCGACAATTTGCGGGTGGGGGTGGAAGCACCGCGCCCGGGGAAGCCCGAGAGCTTCCAGCTCATCACGCACTCGAGCGCCAGACGAGACCGACCGGCGGGAATTTGTTTTTTTTTCCCCCCTCGGCCTTTTATCGCTGCAGCCGACCAAGGACTCAGACGCGCGGCCTTCTTCGACGTTTTCTCGGTTTGTCGGTCGGTGGGTTTCTCTCGTTTCTTTCTTTCTTTCTTTTTTTTTTGGAAGAAAGATGGATATGCGATGTGCAGGAATTAAGAGTTGTATAATGAGTTGCGGAATGGGCTGGGGTTGGATTTGAATTTCGATGAATTTAGGATGCTTTTAGATGTTATGAGGATGGTATGGGTTTTAATGAGGATCGGGACGGATGTATCGAATGTCGGCTTGAAAATGCTTCGATATTATCGGGGTGGTCCGATAATTACGATTACAATAAGGTGTGCGCGCCCGTGTCTGATGTAGTATGATAAGCGCGTTAATTAAATTCGTTGTTGGCACTAAAGTTTTTAGCTGTGTATAAAAAGATAATCCTTCGGGAGATGAAAGCGTAAAAATTTATATTTATGGGATTATGAAAATTATGACATTACGGATTGTCAGATTTTCGTCAGGCCTTTGTAACGAAAAATATATAAATTTTTTTACACGTTATTAAACATTTTAGGTTGATACTTATAGAAACGAAGAATTTAGATTTTATCCAATATCCGGAATATGTCGTTAATTAAATAATACTTCAATTATGAAGAACGCCCACGTGAAAATACCAAATTGAATATCAATACACATTTTGATTACATAAGCCGAGAAAAAGACCAGAAAGTTGCGTCTGTTTTTTATTATCAAATTTTATACTCGATTTTAAATATGTAGAAATATTGTTTATATTGTAGCTCAATATTTATTACTTCTTTTACACAAATGACCGTGAAACTTGAATTTTCGTCGTGATTTCGTTAATAAATTACGTAAAATTGCGTAATTAACAAAGCGTACTCGACATTAATAAACAAGGAACGATCGGTATGCAATCAATTTATAATTTGGTGCTATTAACAGTCCAACTAAATTTTGAATATTTATTATAGGTAATGAGTTAGATATTGAAATTAGGTAATATTTGTTATTTTTAAAATTCACTTTACATTTACATTTTTTTTAAATACACATCGATCGTGTCATTATTAATTTTATCAACATTCCAGAAGCCTTTACCTAGGAAAACGTTTGCAAGTCGTGAAATATGCGTATAACGTTCATTTGCACACCTTCGTTAATAAATTCTCCTGAAATATTCTTTTAAAATCTTTTTTAAAAAATTCCATCTCCCACAATTCACACCATATTCAACAATTCCAAAAATTCTTACACTGAGAGAAATGTTTTAATAATTCCGTAAATTGGTCACAAATTATTTTGAGAAATTTTGCTGAACTGTTTATTAATTTTTAATAGAGCATCAAGCAAACTTCATGAATATTCAATTAATATTTCATGATTAATATTTGAATAAGTCTCTGAACGTCAGTCTGTAACCAAAGTACTGAACTATCGAGCAACATTTATTAAACTTTTAGTAACAATTACTAAAATCGCAATATAGTGTTCTATCACAAAAAATAAAAATAAAACATTAAATAAACCGCTTTATTCTTAAAAAATTTTTCGTTTCTTTAAAAAGATCCTTACCCTATACAGACGAGGTAATATACAAAACCCCAAGATACTTCTTTCCGCCGCATGCGCAAAGCAAGAAAATCGATTCAAAGCGAGACGAGACCGGATCGACACTTACCGAGTCGTTGTTCATGTTCCTGTTGGCAATGGTGGCGGTGCTCGCCGAGCCGGCGTTCCTCGACCTGACGAGCTCCGTCGGCTGATCGTACCTCTCGACGGTGGTCGACTGCACGACGCCGAAGGAGTCGCATCGCGATATGAGGCTCGGCACCGGCGTCTCGAGGGAAACCGGGGTAATGGCCTCGTCGTAGCCTGGCCCGGTGCGACTGCTCTCCGGGCCCCCGGCCTCGTCATCGTCGTCCTCCTCGTCCTCGTCCTCGCGGCCGCTGTGCCACCAGGCCACGCACCACATCTTCAGCCACGTCCACGACAGCGGCCGGTGCTTCTGGAAAGGGTCATGGTGGTGCGCGTCGCACGGAATGATTAGCATTGGCCGATTTCAAAAGGGAGGGTTGTTTTTGTAGGGATTTTTTTTGCTTGTTTAATTAATCGTCGATACTGGCTTTTGTCGAGTTTTTCCTTTTTACTTATAGTTCGTTTTTTTAAGGATCACGCGTAGTACAATTCGAAATTAATGTTAATGTCAATGTGCGTGTGAAAATTGAGGGCTTTCATTGTCTAGTACATTTTTATTGATATTTAATAATTTATCATGTTTATTAGATTTTCTTCTCAAATTTTGTGAAAGGCGTTCTCGTCATTCTTTTAGCTATACGTATATAACTAATTCAATTAAAAACAATTAACTAGATAGAAATTTGAATAATTTAACGTTTGGTTTTGTTACTCTGATATTCAATATTTATTATATTACTTTGCATTTCATGAATTTTGCATGTATATCATGACATTGCCACTTATTCAAGTGGATGTGTGCAATATGCTTCTTTAAAACGATCAACGCCTCCGCTTTTCATTAGTGCAAATAGAACGCCAGCGGTATAATTATAGTCACTGTACAAAGGGTTCTGAGCAAAATTAAAAATAATATATTTTAATTTTACTGGCGGATTGCAGAAATTAAATTTTATGTACTTATGTACACACGAGTCTTTTCAAAGCACTCATATATTAATGTTTATGGACCTTATTGAGCAAACACATAAACATTTGCTTTTTAAAAATTCGTGTATTTATTAACAAATTTTCCATGCCAAGCGTAACGAAACTTTTTCATTTTATCTGACGGGAACATAAATATCGCTGCATCAATAAACTTGCAGTTATTTATTAATATATTACTTTTATTAAAAGCCATGAAGTTTCTGTTTACGAATATAAACGCTTATCAACTCGCTAGTATTTTCTAAGTACTTTCTAATTGTAATTTTGATTTGAATTTATTTCCAAATTGCAATTAAGTTTGAATCAAAATTATGAAATGTAATTAAAAACAATTTTAACTATAAATAAATCTCAATGACCAACTTGATCATTATTGCACACAATTTACTATAAGTAACGAGTGATTATATTTCCACCGAATAAACAAAATAAGATAATTTTATTTATTCATTTCTTATTAATCCGCTGAGTTCTGGAAAATAAATAATAAACCCGAACGGCATGCCGCAAGAAATTACAAACGTCAAAAGAGTACAAAGGAAAAAATCGACTGCGTAAAAGCCAGGAAGGAGTGCGGCAGTCACCGCAGCCTCCGCGCAACTTGTACAAAAAGAAAAAAGAAACGCGTATAAAAGGAAAACAACGAGAATAACTAAAAAAAGAAATATCGTCTCGGCGTAAGAGACGAAAAAGGCAATTTCGCTCGATTGACAGTATTAAAAGGGCGCGCGCGCGCGGAAGCGCGTAGTCATGAAGTAATAGAAGGAACATAATAATAACTTACTACCCTGTGCTGAGGATAATGCCTGTCGAGATAGGAAACCGCAATATGCGTGGAATTCACCTCATCTCCCGCGCCGGTGCTCGATTCGCTTCGCGGCCTCTTGCACTCCTCCATGTCCAGAGCCTCGTCGCTATGCAACACACCGGCGGAAGAGAGGGATATTACTTTAGCGATTAAAACTGCCATGATTTCTTCCTCCCCCCTCGTTTTTCAACCCTGCGCTGCGCGCGCTCTACTCATCCGTCCCCGCCCCTTCTTTTCCATCTTTCATCCGACTCTCCCTTCGTCTCTCTTTTTTTCAACCCCCGCGGCCAGAGCAACGCGCACTGAATTTTCAGATGTCATTCCGACGGGCGTTTGGCTACGCTTTTCTCTCTCTCTCTCTCTTTTCAACTCCTGACGCATATATACGGCGAAACGAATTCCCTGGCTCTGTTTTTCACTTTTTCCGGTTTATTAGAGTCCGCCGAGTTTCCTTCTCGCTTTCTCTCTTCCCCTCTCCTCTCCTTTTTTTTTTGTTGACCGTTGTGTGTACACGCCCCGACCATGTCGCTGAATTCATTGAACGGAATGGTAGAGAATGCGCGCGGCGGTAATTATTCTCTCCTGAAATTCTTCCCGTTATCTTTGTGCGCTAGCTCGCTTCTCTTTATTGCGGGGATTTCCGATTCCACGGGGTGTATTTTAATTATCCTCCGAGAATCGATGTTGATGATTTTGCATATAGATATAATGTACGTTCGGGGCGAATTCATTTTGCGTTTATTTTCGAGGTATACAAGCTCGCCGCGGGAATTGTTTGCGAGCAGCGGCTCGTTATTGAATTTTCTCCTTTGTGTAAACAAGAAGCTTTGAAGTTTATACTTAATTACGAAGTCTGAGAATGGTGGAGAAAAATTTTGCTTCTCAAAAGGAGCGAAGAAAGAGAGAGAGAGAGAAGGGGAGGGGGGGGTGAAAAATAAAATAATGGAGAACAATTTACGAGGGAAAATTGAAGGAGCCGTGTAAAATAAATATACGTAACGGAGTCTCCGCGCGCCTGTTTGCATTTACAAATTGAATATTAACGGTTAATTATTTTGAAATTTACACCCACCGCACTTAAATCAGCCCGGACGTTTACAAACTATTGTTTCGCGTTTAAGACGCCCAGAACATTGCTCAAATTATAAATGAATAATTTCCATTAGAGCTGTAATCGACTTATTGAAATTATCGTTCGTATACATTATTGTATAAGCTAATATTTATTAATCTATATTATATAGCAAGAAGTATACGTAGTATAACTACATGCATCCAGAAAATAATAAAAAATAAACGTATCTAGAAAATATTAATTTTAAATCAAATACATTTATTAAGAAAATAAATTAGTTCAATAACTTTGTAAATATTAAAAAATAAAAAAATATAATGCTGAATCTAATTCAAATTTAAATCTAACACTTTACAAAAAACACTATATAATATGTAGATACGTATATAATATAAAATTCTTTTATTAATTAGATTATCCTTTATTGGTACGGTAATCGTGTGCTAAAGTAGCCAGTGTGGTACCAATTATTTAAGAAAAAAAAAATCTCGTACTATTAATTTCCACCACACTGACTATAAAATTTACGACTACACGTTGATTTTCACTCGAAAATCTATACAAAGACATTGATTTATAAAAATCTTCATACTTATAATGTAATACCATATCGAACCATATCGTAATACGCACGTATCACTGTAATCGTACGACAAAGCATACTCAGCCACAAAACGTCGCAAGCCTAAAATAAAGAAAAAAAGGAAACCATATGCGAATTAGAAGACACCGACCGAGGCTCTGAAGAATCCACAAGCCTCAATCGTCATATAAAAATCTATATAGCATCAAAGCCGCTCAGCCTCGAGTAAAAAAAAAAAATAAAATAAAATAAATAAAAAAACAGATATATAGAGATCAAGAGCAGCGCTTCATATAATATATATGCATCGTGCGACAGGACACCATATAAAACGTCGATAAATGGAAATGATGTTCGAATGTCGTACCGGGGCGATTGCACCAACCTCGAGTTGCTACGCTTGCTCGCGTCCTGCTGGTCGGCCCTGAGGTGAGTCAGGTCCTTCTGGCGCTTCTCGGTCTCCTGCCAGATGCGCCAGTAGAGGAAGGCCATGACGGTGACGGGCACGTAGAACGCGGCGATCGCCGTGCCGAAGGTGATGTAGTGGTTCGTCTCGATGAACTGGATATAGCACGAGTACTCCGGCACTGTGCGCTCGCCCTCGATGTACGGCCAGGCGTAGATCCACGGCGGCCAGAGCAGCAGCGATATGCCCCAGGCGCACGCTGCGAACATCCCGGTACGATGATGCCGAGTCGAAGCTGTACGTATACTGTGTGCGTGGACGCTCCTGCCGGGCCTTTTATTACGGCCCGTCGAGGAATGTCGCGACACCCTCGTTAACCCGCGCGCGCGTCCTACTTTCGAGTCCTGCGCCGCTCTGGGGCTTGCGAGGACCCTTTCGTGGAGCTTTTCGCGCTGAGGAGTCAGGGGGATGTGGAGTGCGTTTGTTTGCGGAAGTGTGGAGCTGCTGTGCTTTAATGTTTCAAGTAGTTTGTGCAGAGATTTTTGAGTGTTATTTTTTATTTTTTTATTATTATTATTTGCTTTTTTTTTTGACAGAGAGTGGGTTGAGTCGAATGATACACTGAAAGAGTTTTTCTCGTGAAAGTTACGGCGAAGCTCTCCGTAAAAATTATGCGGAAAACGTAAATCATGCGTAGTTTTTACTTGAATCTTGATTGCGGATGACGAAACTGTAATTTTTGCAAGAAAAGCTCTGTAGACAGGGTTTGCGGTGGTAAAAATTATATAACAGAGCTTTCTTTTTGTAAAATTGTGAAGCTTTTCACCAATTGTTCAAAATTCAGGTAAAAATGATGCAGGGATTATTTCATTACAAATATTTCCGGTGCTTGCAAAGCGTTCCGCGTTTTTTCGTGTATAAGTTTTATGGGGAGCTTTAATATTATCGTAGTATCGTAGTGTAATTTTAGATCAGTGACCTTAGAAATTTGATCATTTTATATGAAAATGATGTGTTTTTAATAAATTTTTATTATACTTCTTAAAAAATCATTTTTTGTACTTTATCGAACCAATCATCTTTTATCAGCAAATAATTTATATTTGATTATAATTAAAATATTTTTAGCTATTCTATAAACCCAATTCACGAAACTCATTAGCCACACTGAAACGCAATAAGAGACCCCGAATAGCGAAAAAAAAAAATAATTTGAATAGACAATTTATGAAGTGGATTGGACAGGTCGTGCGCGAGAATGGGCTCGCTTAATTGGTGACGCCGACGTTAATAGTTGCCGGGGAGTTCGGTTAGTTTACGATGTATTTGCGCGGCTCGTAATTGTATAGCCCTCCTCGAGCGAGGTACAAAAATCGCGCTCGTCGAATTGCTTACTAAAAAGTGCAGGTCGTCAATTTAAGCGGGCCATCGATTTTATGCAAAATAATGCGAGAGAATTTAAACTGAAACCAATCAAAGGAAGGGGGATGTTTGCGTCGAATGAATATACAACGAAACTTCTCGACTTTTATAACGGGAAAAGGTATGGTTCGGCAAAAGAATTATTAGTTTTTGTTTTTTGTTATTTTATATACAGTAATTTGATTGACTAGCAGAAAATTCGCGATTTCCAGTAAAGTGAAAAAGATTTGATGAACTTTTTACAAATTAAAACACTTTGTTTTTCTGCAAGCTCCTTTGTGAGTTTGATTGGCATTGATTTGAAGTGGTTAAAGGTCTGGCTTTGATGTCGTAAATATTTGTTTTCTTATAGGCAATTCACGCAAAATATTTTTATATTTCATTTTTTTTTTAATTATTTGATACACTCTCTAATAATAAAAGATCAAAGGCGACTGCTACCAGTACCAAAGATATAAAAGATAATTTAATTTTAATAGGAGAATTTCTGTAATAGGATGACGCTTGAAGATTTAAATCCAAACGCTGAAATGTCAATAAATATTTCAGGGAATAAAATCAGGTCATTATGAGATAATTGACCAGTATTTATAAATTCTCCATAACGTAAAAGGAATGCTATTTCTAAATTTTTATTTTAACAGTTGAATTAAGATAATTTAGTTCAATCATCCAATAATGTCAACGAAATAATAAAACACAATAAAATTTTATAATGTTTGTAGTATTTAGATTTTGTAATATTTTTGTACTTCAAGTGTATTGTTCAAATAATCTTTTAAAAAAATATGTATAATAAAATAAATAAAGAAAATGCAGAAAAATGCTTACCGATCATGATGCCGGCCTTGACGGTAGTCCTCTTGGCCCTATAAGTAAGTGGCCTCGTGACGGAGAAGTACCGGTCGAAGCTAATGATGAGGAGGTTGAGCACCGAGGCGTTGCTGGCCAGATAATCGAGCGCCAGCCAGGTGTCGCAGACGTGCGAGCCCAGCGGCCAGTATCCCAGCACCGTGTACACCGTGAAGAGCGGCATCGATATCAGTCCGATGGCGAAGTCCGCCACCGCCAGACTGAACAGGAAGTAGTTCGAGATCGTCTGCAGCTGCTTGTCGATCTTGAAGCTGACCATGACCATGATGTTACCGATGACGGTGACGGCGCTCAGGCATAACGCCACGACGCTTATCAGTATCACCTTCCACAGGGGGTACTGATGCCCGAGCTTCTCGTACTCCCCATAATCGGAATGGTTACCGTCCTGTAGGCTGATGTTGATGTTGATGTCCGGCAGCAGGCTCGGGGCCAGCGTCCAATTCATCATTCCGCAGCAGCGAGCCCGCCGATCGACCCCTCGCTTCTGCCCTCGACCTGGCAGTACCTTCCGCCTCGTCGGCTTGGTGCTCTAGTCGCGTCCCCGCCGGAGAAGCTGCCCCGCCCGGCCCGGGCGCGCTCATATATTTTATTTCCTTCACGCCGGCGACTCTGCACGGGGAGCGCGCTCGCTCCCCCCCGCCCGCCGCCACCGCCGCCCCCGGCCGCCGCCACCGCCACCGCCGCCGAGCTGTCCCTCTCACGAGCGGGGAGCAACGTCAACTACATCCCACGACGTTTGCCCCGGCTGCCGACACCGGCATCGATTCTTCCTCTTCGTCGCCGTCTACCGTCGCTTCGTCTTCGTCGTCTTCTTGGGACGAGCGTCGGGGATGAGAGCGAGAAAAGAAAAGGAAGCAGCGCCCCGGAGAGGTGCGCAGGTTAGACTTTGTGTATGGAAGGCGTCGAGGTGTCTTATACTGGCTGGAGGCGAGAGCTTTCGCTCGCTTATAGCATGTGCTCGCTTTTATATAATAATCGCTTTCAACTGGCAATTGGGCAATTTTTGTTTTAATTCGGGTGCGGAGGAACGTTTGGGCCGATCGTGCGCGTACTCTCGGGGATTGCCCACCGGAAACTCATAGTTCGGCGCCATTCACGGAGAAATTTTTATTGGGAGGTGAATTGTTTTCATTGCCGAGGATGAATTGAGATTATCGCCATTTAAATTCGGAGAGTCCGTTTGAATCGGTGTCTTTCTGACCGAACAAACAAACAAAATAAACCACAGCTCTTCAATGATTTAAAATTACTCGTTTTTATATAGTCGTTTCTTATACGTTGTAAGGAGAGTGTCATGACGCACCTTCGGATCATCAAGTTGCGGGAAACTTTAGAAATTATACTGAATAATGAACTGCACCACCGTTAGTTTGATCCCAAGGGGTTTTATTTTTAGAATTGCCTATATATAAACAATAGTAATATATTTAATTGCGTTTGTTAAACAAAATTTCATAGAAGATTAGTGTTACATACTATAGTAAACAAGTTTCAAAGTTTCTTCTAAAATGGTGATCCGGAGGTGCGATACTTTCCTGGTTAGCTACGAATAATTGTAAAATCATTAATTTTCCAAAATGAAAATTTATTCCACGCGAACTAATTGAATATCACTAATTTTGGTGAGTCTATTTTATCGCTCTTTTGCAAAATAAGTTTTGATTCAATTCCCGTGATTTTAGAGACCGAAAACTAAACTAAGTGTCTCCAAAGCTGTAATTAGTGCGACTAGAAACTTCGCTAATAAATCAAAATTATTGACAATTATATCTGAAATTGCCTAATCCTGCTAAGCACGTTGAAACTTACTGTGTCGCTACTTGATTTAAAGCTAATAATGTTATTCATCGCGATAGAATATCTCTTGCGGTATCCCGTTTTACGAGCTTCCAATTGAACCTCCACTGCAAGTTTAGCGCTTTTATTCAGTTTATATAACTATACAACCGGCTTTGCCGGAATAAAAAAAAAAGAGCCGCGCTCCCGAGCTTCCCCTCGTTCTTTCTGTAACCAATTATCGCGAGCTTTCGCGAGATCATAAATTTTTCATCGAAACCTTCTATACGCCATTAAAACCACTTCGCCCTTAAACATTCATCACCTCCGGAATAATAGAATTAAAAAAAAAATTCCTTCGTAAATCGTCACGATGGTTAATAAAACGCATTCAGCGCGTATTACGCATTCCCGATGCGGAAACTTCCACGTCTGCCATAAATGGGTTCGCGCTTTACATTCTTTTTTCTTTTATAAAAAATTTACTTTTATCCCCGACCATGCGAGGTAAGTGGATCCTATAAGCCGTCAAAAAGACGGTGGGGGGAAAGTGCGACGCGAGTGGATCTAGGGGGAGGATGGCGCGGATCCGCGGAGAGAAAGGAAATACGTTAAAAGTGAGCTTGCACGAAGCCGAGCGGCTTGTTTGCGATGCCACTGTATATCTGCCGGGGGCTTTCTCCGGTTCGGCCTCCGCTTTCCTTTTTGTTTATCGGTCGGCTTCTTCTTTTTCAGCGGGGACGAGTCTCGCCACCGCCTACATTTTATCCGTTTAAATGCACTCCTCGTTCGCACTGATTGCCGGCAAATTTCCGGACGTTTAGATGGATCGGGACAAACGGTTACAGTTGCGAAAAAAAAATTGCAATTTGATACCATTTGGATTAATTTGTGAGATAAATAAATAAAAGAAATAAATTCAGAAACGCAAATGAAATGAAAAAAAAAATTTTAAACTTTTGTTTTTTTATTATAGAAGTTACTCGAACGCTGAGTGTTACTAAAAGTTTTACAGTGCAATTGGTTTTTTCAAATTCAGTATGTCCGTGCACGCGCAAAGTTTTTAATGTTAATTGCAAGCTGAATATTATATATTTATTAGAAGCTCCCATTGTTTTGAGGAGCAATCGATTATTGCGGAATAAATAAAGTTTCGAACGGGATGTTCTATTTTCGCACAATTGTAAACACAATCTTTAATCAAGTCAGCTAAATATGCGCGGCAATAGTGAATAACATACAGTAGGTCACGTGATTACATGACGTCAAACTGTTTGCAGTTATGAGATGATTCGCTGCTTTTACATTTGTGCCGCTCCACTTTTAATTAATTAAACTCGAAAAAATCGAAGACAATTTCTTTTTTCAATTCGAACTGCATCGCGCGCCGGTCAAAATAAACAACAACGCCGCCAATTTGTTAATTACAACTCGACCGTGCGTGCAGTTAGAAAAAAAAAACAGATGTACGCCTTGATAGTTTAATTAAAAATTCGTCGTTATATACTCCTTTTTTTTCATTCAAAACAGCATACCAATCAAAAAGTGCAAATATATCAAACCGTAGTTTAAAAAATAAATAAATAAAGCGCACTGACATGTGCGAAATATTGAAATTACCAATCGAACTTTGAGTTCACATCTATGTGCTTTAACCGGCGATTTTGCATGGACAGTTCGAAACGCCGGCGTCCGGTCGAGAATAAATTGCGCGGCACGTGATTATGTGGAAAGAGGGCCGAGAAATCAGTGAAAAACTCGGCCGAGATATATTGGCGACCGTCGACGGCGAGTATAAACGACGACCGAAGTAAGTCGTAATACTCACATACACACGTCGCGTCACGTGTTTCGCGCAAAAACGAGGCACGGAGGGCGCGCGCAAGAGCCGCTCGTTTGGCGGGTTAATGGGGCGCGCGAGTCCACGGCCACTGGCTTTTTGCCGCTCGCCGCAAATTCATCTGCGCGAGATTAATCTGTTATCAGTTTTCACGGTCGTATATTGAAAGGCGAGGAGCGGAGTCGCGCGCAAAAAAGGAAGGCAGAGAAGTAAAGGCTGAAGGGAGAGACGCAGCAGTATATTCACCCGCTGGACTCTACTACTCGATTTTGTCCGTGATATTTCCTTTCCGTTTCCTGTTTGACCATCTTTCGACGATTCATTTCCTTCTTTTTTTTTTCACGGTGAAAAATTCTCTACTGAAAATTATAATAGTCAATTTTATAATGCCTTCGTCGATTGACTTTCTTGGAAATATTACTAATTATGGTTTATAGTAAAATTAATTATAGTTTCTTACAAAATTTACTGTAAATTTAACAAATTTTGATACAACTCATGTAAATTTTATAAGAAACTATTGTAATGTTTCTAACAATGTCAGTTTGTTAGGCAAACTATTGCAATTTTGTAGTAAATCTGTTCTCTTCGTGTATTGACAAAGGATTAAATTTGTTGACTTTTTTTATTTAACTTAAATTTAAATATCTTTTTTTAATAAGTGATAGTTTAACAAGAAAATTAAAAAAATGAATGAATAAATAATAAACTGTTAAATACTTAATTAAACTCCTTTGTTTAAATACAAAATTGTTATTTCAATCTTTAAAAGATTCAATATTGAATTCGAATTTTTTTTCTTTTCGTATTTTCGTTTATTGCATTCGCCCAGTTTACCTACCTAATATTTCAATTTTAAAGCAATTGCAAACGTACTAGTTGAATTTAATTCAAAAATGTACAATGCCTCAGCACCATAAATATTTTAGTGCGCGAAAGATAATAAAACTTTATAGAGATTTACGATCTAAGTATAATCTTTACATTTATAACCGCGGAGTAGTGCACTAAAGACAAAAGAATAAGGTAGCTGAAGGAGTAGAAAAGTATTTCTCCTTGTTTAAAAAGAATTTTTTTTCATCTCAAAGAAAAAAAAATGAAGAAAAAAAATATAGCCCGGGACATAAGATGTCCCAGGATTAATCCCTTTTAAATGAAAAGCATTTCTCCCTTTTTTAATTAAAAAAAGAAAAAGAAAAAACAAACCGAAATTCCCAACGCTAAGAGGTAATCATTGAAATCCGTCAGGAAGCAAAATACGCTTATCAAGTTAAACAATCAAACAAGCAACTGCAACGTCCCTCCGAGCAGCTCTTAAGCCCCGAGAACAACGTCCCTCCCGAACTAAAAGCCGAATTCAACCGAAGCCGCGATAAGGCCATCCTATCAAGACGCAAAGACGCGAAATAATCGCATTGATGAATCCTGCATCATTGATGGGCTCCCGTTGGGCAATAGGACGAGAGGAGCCGCGAGGCCGCCCTCGGTTCCTCCATACCTAATGAAAGTTTCATCGGGCCTTGGCAATTATTCATGCCCGGCTCGTCCGGCGAAAGGCCGAGGCGTTTAATACGTACTCAGTAAGGCTGCAGGTCCGTTGCTGGAGCAGTGCATGTTAAAGTCCGGTAAGCGCGTGGGACGTTCATTCGGGCTGCGAGCGTGGCTTCAGACGATACATGATGATAACGCATGTCGCGCCGGGACGGCAGCACGCAGACGCTCCCCTGTCCATTAATCGCGCAGCCTCGCTGACGTCTTGAGCTCTGCAACCGCAACATTAATTCTTTTACAATATGCCGAGCGACGGGTATAGCCGAGTGTTGATGTATACAATGAGAGAAAAATTTGTTAATTTTAAGTAAATATTTACTTCAATAGTACTTGTTACATGTTTCCTTGAGTCAAGTAATTATTTTTTTGAAACTACGGAATTTATT
Source organism: Sycophila texana (assembly GCA_035582955.1). NCBI lineage: Eukaryota > Metazoa > Arthropoda > Insecta > Hymenoptera > Eurytomidae > Sycophila > Sycophila texana. The sequence goes on from JAWWEN010000038.1 coordinate 23,968,653, forward strand.
TACAAACAAATAAATTGATTTTGTTTTAAAGAAATATTTAGTTGATTCAAAGAAATATTTAACAAGTACTATCGAAGTAAATATTTACTTAAAATTATCAAACTTTTTTTCAGTTTATATAGCCTCGTTCACTCTCTCTTTCTCTCTCTCTTGCTCGCTCGATTTTTCTCTCGCTCACTCTCACTCTTTGTTCTCTTCTTCGCTAGCTTTGTCTTACTCGTTTTCTCTGTTTACACTGAAAAACCAAGAATAGTATAATTTCAACAAAATATTTTTATTTTTTAATTTTATTTTTATTATTATTTTTTTTTATCAGCAAATTATTTCTTTAAGAAGTTCCAAGGAAATGGTTTCATTGAATCAACTAAATATTTTGTTCAATCACTTAAATATTTCATTAAAGTCTCTTTATTCAGTAATTTCAACAAAATATTCAGTTGATTCAATGAAGCTATTTCCTTGGAACTCCTTAAAGAAATATTTTGTTGAAATTACTAATCTTTTTTTTCACTGTAGTTTCTTTCTTTCTGAGGTATAGGTATGGTGATATTCTTTTAAATTACAATTAAAAAACAAATTAATTGCAAGAATACAAGGAATATACACTTTTACTATATACACGTAAACGATAAACGTCAGGAAAAGCAGGGCAGTAATGGACACAAGGACGATTCGATTATTTCGCCCAGGTGTCTCAGTTGACTCCTGTTTCCTATTTTACTTGTCGCTCCCATTTTTTCCTCAGCTCCCCTGACAATTGAATTTCCCGCATCGAAATAGAATGCAAATTTATACCGAAGAAAAATGCCGCTTGCCTCGCATTCTCCATAAGTAACCACCGAGCACTACGCACACAATGCAACTACAGTAAACACATAAACCAAACAACAATAAACAGAATTCGAATCGCGTTCGCGCAATACCAATCGCAATTTTTCAGTTCAGCCCCGAGAGCAAATATAAAAATAACCGTGTCGTCGGCCGAAAAATTAGATGGGAACATCGTATCGGCGCATCGAACAATGCACCGTCTCCGAAAAGCTCCTCCGCTCGCCGAGCAAACAATGGCCGTTCCGCCTCCCCCAACCCTCATCTCCCGCTACGCTCCGATAACAACGATAACCACCCCCTCAAAAAATAAAGAGACGGAGGAGTGGCATCGCCACCTCGCCTCTCCCGAATGACCAACAGAAAAGAATGAAACTTCACCCCCGGGAGTCCTCTCGCACCCCGAGGACCCGAAAGGGGGTGGCGGCGAGCTTCCATCGGAGGTTCGCGCGGCGCAGGTGTGTATCGGCCGGCCGCGGCGCCCATTGACGTTCAATCGTTTTTCCGCTCGCGCGACCGATAACGAGCATAATGCCGCGAGAAATAGAGCGAGACGCGAGAAAGGGATGAAAATAGAGAAACAAAGAGAGCCCGATACGCGCGCGCAGGGGGGGGGGCGAGTCGAGGCGATGATGCCGCGCATGCGTTTTCTACTTGCGGCGAGTTTGTGCGCGTGAGTGCAGGCGCACTCACGCGTGCCGGGGGACGAGCGAGATAAGCTCTCCGTCTCGCTCTTCTGGGCTAATAACGTCGCAGGCGTATGCACATCCTGCGAACAGTCGTTCCGGCCTGCGGTCGCCTTTGTAATGGTTCTATTTACATCTTAATAAAAAATGAAGTCCCCGGCGATTAATAATAGAAGTGAGCGCCTTTTGTTTTGCGCGGGCTTCTTGGGAGATTCTTTATTTTGGATTAATGCCTTTAGATTACCGCGCTGTTTCTGTATTGGTTAACGTCGCTTGATTTGTACAGTTCCGACCGTGGCTTTTGTTTATTGTTGCGGGAGGGATTGTTGATAGATTCCGGGGTGCGCTAATTTGGGGAGTCAAGTGCTTTTTGATGAAACTATGCTTGGGAGATAAAAATTGACGGACGGATTAGTGTGATAAGGGGGGGGGGGCTATAAATCTACCCGGACCTTTCTGATAAAATTTCAGTGCAGATATTACATATTTGTAGTTTTTCAACTTGATTAATGACTGTACCAATGGTGTTGGTTTGTGCAGTATACTTTATTGTCTAGAAATAAAAATTGCGGAAGAGTAGACAGAAGATATTGAATTTTTTTTTTTATAAATTTTTACAATATACTCTATACCTTATCTTGTAAAAAATTCAATACGGTTTTCAGCGAAAAATTCTTCTTTCAGAAAATCCCTCGTGCTCCGTGCGTTCTCGGGATTTTCTACACAATCATCCGCAGAAACCAACATCTTACAAAAAACTATAATGCGATTCGAACGTCCGATATATAAATAGACTATATTTAGATTCAATATATTTCAATATATTTAGTGCAGAATTTACTGTCGAACAATTCATAGACTTATCATTTTTATTCCCCAGTCCAAGTAATAATTACTCTCATACCTCTCTATACAAACAATCCGCACACGTCGAACAAATTAACGCGCACTTCAACTCCATGAAATCAACCGTAAATTTTGCACAACTACAATCTGCCTAAGTACTATTCTTAGCATCGGCTATCGATTATATTTCACTAACTGTCCGCGTCTCGCTCGTTCCTTCTTCGTAATTCCGACTCCCTCCCGCCATAGTTTCCACGCGAAAATTCACGTCTAACGCAGCTCCCGTAGAAGGCGCAAGCACGTGCGCGCGGGGCTGGCAGGTGCACGCACGCCCGGGAGGGCAGACAGAAAAAAGGGACGAGCGCGAGAGAGGAGAGAAAGGAAAAAAAAATAGGCGAGTCACGCGGGAGTGACAATGGGCGGAAGAAGAAAGAAAGAGTCTTTGTAACATTATAGCGCCGACAGCACGAGGCTTGAATGTAGCGCAGAAATTCCCCTGTATCAAAATGTGCATATGTATCGGACGGGAGAGATGGCGACGCCTCGTTAAATGGAGCACGCGAGGCATTACTTCTGCGGTTAACTGCACGTGCCTACGTTATATATACCTATTCCGCCGCGTATGAGCTTTATTCCCCGCGGGGAAATTGATAACTTTTCTCTCTCTCTCTCTCTCTCGGCTTCTGTCTCTCTTTATCATCCCCTCCTCTCTCCTTTCTCTCTGTTTTTCTATCTTTCTTGCTTATTACGTTTGTCTGTTTTGTAGAAAGAAATGATTTCTTTTTATGCTGTATAAATATGATTGAACTTGTTTTCTTTTTGTATATATATAAAAAGAGGACACCCATAATGTTTTATTAATCTACTTCAATGGAAAATAAAGAATTACAAGTTTATATAGTTATTTAGTAATTTAAATTTAATAAGTAGTCATTATTAGTTTAAAAAGGAAACAATTGCTAAATATTTTTCTAATTGATTGATTATCAATGGATAATTTTGTTTATACGGAAGTAGAAAGGGAATTTTCTTCTAAATAAGGCGAAAAATGTTGTTGTAAATTAAGAGATCTTCCATATTTCAAATGTACTAAATTTTTCATCAACTATGAATTTTATAATGAGTTTCCGTTCGATCATTTTTATAAAAGCGCATCGTATATGAAACTTTACATATAAGCAATTACGTCGCTCGATGTACTTGGTACGCAAGCTCGGGAACTGCTTAAACAGCGAGCAAAACAATTTTTCCGAGTCTTTTAACACCCCCCAATTAAGCAGTCTCGGATTCACTTCGTTAGAAGTTACGAAAGATCCCTAAAACTCATGAGATTTCAGGCAGCACGGCTAAATACTTTAGCCGGCATTGTTATTTTAATTGAAATACGTGGGTAAACATTTACTTCCGCATTATACGCTGATTTTTAACTTTCTTTTGTACGGCTGGGTACAATGGCGGACTCCAAAGGGAAGCTTATATTAGCCAGATGAATAATCTAAGCTTCTTTTCCTACTTAAACCCAGGGGAAGTAAAAAAAAGCGCATTAATGTTTGCCGTATACACTGAATCATAGTTAGTATAGTTAGTCTTACAGTTCTGGCGGGCGCAAAGTCCGTAACTGTTGAAATTTTTTTTATTTGCGCGAAATTTTTTATCGTCGTTTATTTTCTTTATTTGTCAGATTCTGTGATACTTTTTAACTCGAGAGAAATTATTTGCATAGTTTATAAAGTCCGTTGATCGCGCCTTGTTGTTTTTTGCTACGCCGTTTCGATGCTTCCAAGATTCTTTTACGCGTAACAAAAATGTAGAAATGAAATGTTTTCAGTTTGGAATTTAAGACTCTAGTCGAAAATGTTCAGCTTATTAATCAGATAGAACGTTATCTCTTTTTAATAACAATAGAAAAAAAATGCCATTCCAATAGTAATAAGTAGAAGAAGAGCGCATGATGCGGCTCGAAACGCGAGTTCAGTAGAAACAGCCGCGCGTGGTAAGACGCGGCGATAAGACTTTATAATTTTAATTTTATAAAATTAAATCTTTTTTATTCTGAATGTAAATTTAATAATCGTATTCAGTTAACGAAGTAAAACAAAACGCTATTTTTAATAACATAAAGATGGTGTTAGTATAAGCGAGTAACGAGATTTCAGTAGTAAGGTCCGCTTATGGTCAGACATCGCTCTTCAGCGCTGTAATACATGATTAAAATTTATTATCTCGCAAAAATTTATAAATAACGTTTAACAAACAACAGAATTTACGCAGCCATGAATTTACCTGTGATATCTTGTAAATTTCATACGCGACGCGGGCGTACCCGTTTTTTTGTAAAAAGTTCAGTTAATTAAAATGCTAATTGCTTACGCTACAGCAACGTCGCGCTTTAACGCGTGGCAAAAAAAATTTCGCCGGGACGGTAAATAATCTCAGCTGTTAGCTCGAAAACTCGCACATCACAGCAAAAAAAAAAAAAGAAGCATCAAACGTCCAAGATTAAACCATTCAAAATAAGTGCTTCAACAAAAATAAAATAAAATAAAAAAATCTCGTAAATAACCAACAACAGAATCCCACCGAAATCTATATAACTACAAATAAACACACAAATGAACAGATAATCTCACAAAAAAAAAGAAGAGAAAAAAATGCGCATCTGACGTAAATTTTCACCTGCAGGGCGTTGGAAAGTCGTACGTCGCTTCGGTCCCAGTGTTTACGCAATACCTGCACCGAGAGCATGAGCGCCAGGGAGAAGGGAGGAGGGGGCGTATAAAACAAAAGGGGGTCGAGTCCGATCGCGGCTGAGGGCCCGGGGGCGATCGAGTCGCTGCTCGGCAGTCGTCACAATGGTCCACGGGACGACTTCTTTGACGCGCACTTTCCCGCTCCGGCCCTTTCTCCGACTGTTTTGAGCCCCTTGGGGGATAGGTGGGGCTCGCTCGCTCGCTCGCTCGCTCCCCGGCACAATGCCGACAATGAAACATTGTGCACGTTTTGTTCGCGCGGCGGCCGGGCACACATCATCCGCCGGCGATCGCACAATAATGCGATCGGAGGCTGCCTCGGGCGTAACTGGGTTACGCAATCCCCTCCCACCCCCTCTTCTCTCTCTCTCTCTCTCTCTCTAACTCTCGCGGCTGTTATTCAGCGGGGCCGGTGCATTAGCGCTCGGTCTCCCCCATTATACACAGTCGATCCGTTTAATTTCTATTTCGAGGTGGAAAGGGGGGAGGGACAGATGTCGATGCGGCGGGGCGCGACGTGAAAGCGCGCGCGGCGCGCTAATAAGTTGACGGGCGCTGCAGCGAATCTCTTTGGCGGCGCCAGCGAAGGACGGCCGGGTAGGGAGGAGGACGAGCGGACGCAACATTGTCGGGAGCATCGATCAGCGGAGCTCGCGCGGCCCGCAAGGTGACTACGCGCGCACCGTGCGCCTTTGTCGGACCTTTCAGACCCTTTAAAAGGACGAGCGCGCGCTCGCGGACGTCCGGCGCTTAGCGGTTTTACGCCCGGGACCCCGTGCGACGGGTGCGCTCACTTTCTGCCTGCCTCGCTCTTTCTCGCTCGGCCTGGCTTTACGCTGCTTTTGCCGCGGCGTCCGGGCTTTTTAGAGGTTCTTCATTAATTTGGGAAATTTAGTGGCTGTGCTTTTTTTTTTTTTTAAAGAGCTTTTGAAAGAGATTAGTTGAAGGAGACTCTTCGATGGAGCGTGTCGAGTTTCTTTTTGTACTCGCTGTTGGTTGGAGTAGAATTAATGGGCTGTCGTTATTCAGACGAGGTTTTTTTTTTTCTTTTTAAATTGGAAATACGTGAATGCAATTTGCAATATATAGTAGTGTGATTATAAAGGTATTTAAAAGTCTGATCAAATGAATTTTGAAATATGCTTTATTGAAGATAAATCAAACGTTTTTCTGTGTTATTAGATATGGAAAGGAGTAAAGTATTTTGAATTGAAAATGAATTGTAAAAAAGTCAATCGTTAACACTATTTTTTATAACGTTTCTAAATGATACGAAATTCTAAATGTTATGAAATATGTAACAATATCAATTTACGTAAATATTTAATCTATTAATAGACAGAATTTTACCATATATGCACGTATTAAATTAATTATTATAGTATACTAATTTAATGTGAAATTTGGCGTTAAGCAAATGTTACGTTGTACATAGAATAAAGAAAATTTATAAAAATTGTTTAATAATTATTAATTAATGTTTCTAATTAGCTGATACATACATTTTTTATAATTTAAAGTAAATTCTTCATAACGTTCAAATTTCAATGGATCGCGTCGATGGCAGTGGAAAAAATAATATATAGTACCTATTTTATTCCGGTAACGTGATTACCGAAACGCCAACCCGATTTATGCTTAACAATAATCAAATCGCTAAGGAATAAATTAGTAATTCTGATGAAATCGGTTTATCGGCTTTTTTCCGGCTCCCAATTTCGGCGGCGTCTACTTCGCAGAACATTCACGTATTATGCATAAGCATCTAAAAAATTAATAAAAACTGTTTGAGCCGTATCGATAATTCGAAAATTTGTATAATACGAAAATTCTAAAGGCAGTTATTTATTGAAACGTCGTCGATTTCTTGTTTAGTTTTTATGATAGAGTAAGAATTTAGTATTCGATTATCAAATTAATTTTGCGTCTCTCTGATCTTCGTCGAACTGATAATAAAAAGCGAGAAAGGAAGGACGAAGTGGACTTTTGAATCTTTGAATTGACGATGAAAAAAGATGCGAAAATCTCATTAATATATTGAACGTTCCAAAGGATTACTTAGGATTAGGATCTAATGGTTAAATATTAATTATAATGATGATTAATCCTTTTCGTCAGTAATATTTTTTAATTTAAGTATCTGGATATTACAATTGTTTAGTAATTGCATTTGGAAACACGAATTTATTATCATCATGAAGTATATAAATTGATTGCAAGTTGATTTCAAAATGACTTGTTTAAAAGTGACCGGCGAATTATTCGTGGAATGACATTAACCATCGCTAGTGATACATTCGCTCGAATTGACAAGTGAACTGACAGGCTAAAAGGGGAGTTATGAATAAAAAAATCTTAATAATTTTCGAGTAAAAATAAATTCCGCGAAGTGGTCTTTATGAGAATGCACGCTTCAATATTGACCGACGCAATTCGCCGGATTGAATTGCAAAATTCATTAGACGCTGCGGAGATGCCCTTTTAATCAACAAGAAAAATAAAAAAGTATGCATATTTAATTTTCAACATATTTAAGTAAGCATGTTAAGGCCACTTAATTAATGCAAGGTAAAGTGAAAACGTATAACGCATTTAGCTGTATTAATTTAAATTAATAATGAGCACGTTGAAATTGTTAAAAAAAATAAAATGAAATAAAACTTTCGGTAATAATAATGTGATTCACTACTTTAATTAAATTATTCAGATGCTTTGAAAGCGAATGATAATAGAGAGTAAACATAATATTCCGGACATTGGCAGACTGCCAAAGTTCACCGGCACCGTTTAATACAATACTTTACAGTTTTTTTTTTCAAAGTTCAATACACCGAGTTTTAATCTACATCTACGACCCGAGTAATTTTTTTTTTTACAAAGGATTTTAACAACATGAAAATAATTAATTCCTTTTTTAAAAATACATATTTCTCAACAATTCTGTATTCAGTTAAATCATCATTATTTTCCAGATGGTTAAAATTAAATATAATTATAATCATAATTATACATATATTTTGCGATAAATAATGCGAACAAATGTTCATTAATTAATTATTATCTTTAAATCAAGGCAGGCGAAAGCTCAATCAGGAAAGCGCGCGTAGCGTATTGAACGTAAAATTAAAATAAAATAATAAATATACATGCCATAACCGATAAATAGGATTAATTAACTAACTGTAATGTCATTAGGGTCATGGTAACTGGGTCAGTTAACCCGCTAATTTTTCAATGCTAAAAATTGAAAACGCTAATATTATTATTGAGCCCGCAACAACGGCTTTAATTATAGCCTACTAAAAATAAAAGAACATAGTTATTAGCGCGTTTACGCTAGAAAATCTGCACCTCGTTGCGCATTACACGATTATTAATAAATTACCCAACGAAGAAAAACAGCGTATTATAGATAGACCTCACGGTGCGTCATTAAAAGCTCGTCGCGCGGCGTACTTTAAAAAATTGTGACGTAACAAACATTTTGCTCCGATTAAACGCAACAAGTATGGAAAAGGTCGAATCTAAAGAGAAGAAAAAATCTCGCGAAGAGGTACTGATATTTGAGATTCCCTCCCTCGGAGCTTCTACTCCGTGAAAGTACAGAACGCGATTTACTATTTCGCCGCGACGGGATCCTATCGTACATTTTTTTTTTCGGCCGCCTGCCGTTCACCGTGAAAAACTGCGCTTATTGATTCGCCGCTCCCCCGTTTTTTTTTCTTGGCCGGTCGGGCGCGCGTTTAATCCACTCAAATATTTCGCCGGCCGGATAAATTATTGTTAATCAGTATTTGCGCCTCCCCGAATTGAATTTTCTCGAGCATGAAAAGAGCCGCGCCGGCGGCTTCCATGTTGGCCTCTCCTTTTCATTCTTTTTTTTTTTTTTATTTATTTTCAAGAGCTCAGTTCGGATAAGAGCTCTCGTACTTTTTTCAAAGTTCCGTGCCCCGGTATTGCATCAATTCACCGCCGCGGCGAGAGCTAGAGAGGGAAAGAGAAATTTCGTGCCGTCACAGCGGAATAAAGTTTTATAAAGTATGGAATAATTTTTCTGGCCCTGCATAATGGCCGTGTTTTATGTGTACCAAAAATTGCGCAATACCGAGTCGCGGGAAAAGTGCGCGACCGACTTGAGGAATGGCTTTCTGCGTCTTTGAAAGTACGGCAATCAGAAAGAATAGTGAAAATCCGTGATTTATTCCGAGGCTGCCCGACGTGAGAAATAGATGTTCAAGAGGTCGGTTTAGAGCGAAATGTTTCTTTTGTCGCCGCTTAGAGGGTGAAAAATCATTTAACTCAAAATGGATCCTTCCGCTCGACAGGAAAAGGGGTTTAAAAGAAAATTCGAATGTGTCTTACCACACTCGTCTGTTTCTACTCGCGCAGTTAGCGAAACCGGAGGAATTTAGACTAGAGCTTTTTCAATTTGTTAGAGATCCTATTGTAAATGAAAAAACTAATGGACAATTGTAAAATTAATTACACTGATAGAGGGAATAGAAGACTTAAAAATGTCTAATACTCGCCTTACCGCACTCGTCTGTTTCTCTAGAGTATTTTTTTTATTATTTTTTGATAAATTCAAAAAACTTTAAAAACTCCAAATGAAATCATATCTTATAATGAAATAAAAATATTTATGGTAGGAAAATGGGCTAATTTCGGCTTACCGGACTCGTCCGTTTCTACTTATGCATTTAGCGAAGCCAGCGACGCATTTGAATTCGAGTCTTTTTGAACTTATAATGTGAATTAAAAGCATATCTACTATGTAAACATTTTGAATTGTCAATTGTTTTCGAGAAAATGTTGAAGAAAATCGTTAAAGCAGAAGTTATTTTTCAGGATTATATTTTAAATAAAATGCAATCGACACGTTTTATACCCGTAGCCCGTAAATAAGATTTTAATATGATTTTTGTGATCAATATTTAAATTCAATTCGATCACGCCTCAATCGTCGTAATATTTTCTCGTGAATATTCAGCAGCATTATATTTGGCAAATTGTTTTGTTACGGTACGACAATAAAATCTGAATTGCCATAGTATTTTCTCATCGTTTTATTGAAATCGCTGCCGGTAATTACTCTTAAATGGAAATTTTTGCTATCTTTCAATCTTTATCTACAAAAATTACCAATGAACTAAACTTAAATAATAATAAAAACAATCATCTTCTCCAATCATCGCCTTAATTTGTACATTATTTCATCGTAAAATCAGTTTAAAAAAAAGGAAGAGATTATTCAATCCATACTAAAAACACTATTCGAACCAATTTTCGTCAATAAATCTCACGATCGATTCCGCCGAATAATAACGCGAAAGCCCGTCAATTAAAAAAAAAAAAAAAAAAAAAAAATACATCATCCCACACCAATGACCGACGGTGCAAAAATTTTTATTTAAAATGAAATGATTGATGCAACGCCGGGGCCATCGGGAAATTTTGCCGAAAATACCGAAAATTTCGCTCTCGCTCTGTATACCCACTTGGCGCTATAGTCGGTCGCTCTGTAATTCAATCGGGGTTACAATGTCGAAATTCAGCGAGGTCAGCCGGAGCCGGCGCTAGTCGTATAACCTGGGGCACGGCCCGCCCGTCCAGAAACTAACCGGATTGCTGTGCATCTAATCGTTGCATTTAGCCACTTCAATTTTACCCCATCCGCACGACACTAATTTACAAGCCGACATCTGCCACGACCGACCGACTTACCCTTAATTCGTATATACCCCACCTCCTCTGCCCAGTTTTTTCTTTCCTTCGCGCACAACCGCTGAGATTCTCTCGGTTCATTAATCATCCTTTTCGGAGAGGTGTGCGCGCCTCGTGATTGGGAAGGTCCGTTTCTGGGGGGAGGGGGGGGGGTCGCGGCGCTTTTTTTATCTTCGCGGATCGTACCCGCACGCCAGCTCCAATTATCGCTCGGCTTTATTTCGCTCGCGGCTACATTTCGGCGGGTACGAAGGGACGCGTTTTTGCGGCTTTTTACGCTGCGCCGCTGGACGAGCTGTGGTTACCGGCGAGCGCTTTATTTGCTTTTCGACAGGATATTTTTTGTCGCTGCTCCGGCTCCTCGCGCGTGTTTACGTTCTTGACGCTTGTTTTAGTTTCGCGGCGCTTTACGCTTTTTCTTGTTGAGAAGACTGTGCAGGTACTGACGTTTCGTTAAAAAATTGCAAATTGCGATATTAATTAATTTTTTGCTTGTTTGTGTTTGTTACAATTTTTATCGATTAATGAATAATAGTAAAAATTGAAGAATATAATTCGCGTTCGAAAACTTGTTCGAGGTAAATTTACTTTATTTCGTTGCATTATGTATGAAATGTGCACACGGCCTTAGTATTATTCGTTTAAAACTTACCTTATAAATGATAACGTCGCTCGAAAAGTCATGCGTATAAAATGAAAACAAAAAGAAAATCGTAATTCGTATGCATATGATTTTTCGAGCAAAGTAGCCGCGTATTCCCGGTACGGGTACGTTTTAAACGAATTTATTTTCGGTCGGGTACTGCGTAAGTAGAAACAGCCGGGTGCTGCAAGGCATACATATTCAATGAATATTATTAAAAAAAAAATTACTTTCAAAGTGCAGAAATTTACTTGCTCTTTTCGAATTAAACGTTTCTCCAGCCTCGGAATAATGTCATAATTTGAGTTTATCCCCACCGAACACTTCATGTAGTTGCTCTTATCTCCCAAGTATCCTCCTCTGCAAATATTTGAATAATCTTTTCAAACAAAAATATTTGTTGCACATTTTCCCATCTAATCCTTCTAAAAAATTGGTTCACCCCATTTTATGTCATCGTACCATCTATCCCACTCCGAACTAATTAAATAATTTAACTTTATCACACATACATCAACAAAAATATTTATATATATTTATATACATATCGATAAAAACATTAGCTAAAACCGCGTGTCGATTCAAGATAAAAAGAAAACATCCCTTACCGCGAAGTAATATCAGCACGAATTTGCCTTTGAATCCACAAACGAATGAATCGCTCCACGCAAAAAAAATTCAATAACGTCAGAATCATGCTCCGAACCATCGTACATCCTACGCTCCACCAATTAGCGCACACTCGATGTCCGTCGCACAATAGGATAACACCGCAACATCGGAAAAAAGAAAAAAAAAAAAAAAGAAACCGAAGCAGGAATGCGGACGTCGGTAAGCCTATTAGAGTCGTACACTTCCATCCGCGGGCAGTCGAGAGCGAGGCGAGCGCGCCATGCGGGTATAACGCGATCGGTCAGATTCGGGGGGTGTACCCCTCGCGGAATTAACGATCGCAAATGGCGAATCCAGTCCTAATGCGCACCGCGCGCCCGCCGAGTTTAATATAAGCCCCGGCGCTAACTCGACATAAGTCTCTCTCTCTCTCTCTCTTTCTCTCTCTTTCTCGAACCGCCAAATGGACTCGCTAATTGAGCTCCTCGTTTTTTCGCGCGTAAGCCCACCTCGGCAAAGTAGATAAAAGTGCCCGGCGAATTTTGTCGCTCGCACGCGGGGAATATGGGGCAAAAAAAAAGAGCGGCACGGGAGAGAGAATTTTTCCTCTTTCTTTTTTTATACGAGCTTTAAAATATATATTTTATTTTCATTTTTTGAAGAGGGAAAAAGGCGCGTTTTTTTTTTTTTTTTTTTGAGGAGGCGCGGGAGAAAGGATTTGTGTGAGGTTGCACGTCGCTGGAATTTTGCGATAGGGAGTTTTTTCCATTGGTAATTTGACGATCGTTCGCAATGCGATGCGCTTTGTTCCGTTGAAAATCGCAGGAAGAATTGGGGAGGGTATTACTCGCGGAAATGAAAAATTAATTCCGACGATTGATTATTATGTGCTTTTGGGGAGGCGATCTGCTGAATGGCGTTTATTTTCATTTCGCTAATGAGGAAGCTTTTTGCTGGTTCGAATGTCAACCGAATCAATACCGATTTCTTTTTTTTTCTTTTTTTAATTTTTTATAACCAGTTTGATAAATTTTACGACTATATTCATATTTAGTGATTTAATAATGTCATTCGTATACAGTGCTACAGATAAAATGTAATTTCATTTTTATTTTTTATTTGAAGTATGGTGAACTTTACTTTAAAGTGTAGTCATGATAATTAGATGCTATTTTACTTTTTCAACTCTACCTTTGTCGTTATATTAAGTTGAGATAGTCACATGCGAGAATTAATAACTCCAGTTTAAACTAACGACGTGGAGACGAGTGACTTATTTAAATACAAGCTCTTCTTTATTCTTTACTTATTTACTACAGCCAACTACGTTTAATCCTCCACCTAAAACAGAATTTCTATCTCTCTCCTCCACTCCGACTCTCGTTTACGGCGTTGTCATAGTAGTCTCTAGCTTTCCTCCTTACACTGAACGTACTGAGTTGTTTTCAGCTTTTAGAGAAGCAGACAGTTAATTAAGTAAGTGGAAAGCAGAAAAAAAGGAGAGGGAGAAGAAAAAAAAAATTACAGAGAACCAACTAAATTTTCTGCCTCCAAAATAATGGTCTCGACAATTCAACTTTTAGCGTCTCCTCACTACCCATCCCACTAATAATTCCTTCTTCCCCATCCCCCGACGCACAGCCAACCTAAACACTTTTACGGGAATGTGTTTTCCGGGGAACTTTGCAAAGATTTTTCCTCGCGCGTTCGCGAACAAAAAAAAAAAAAAAGAAGAAGCGGAGAGAAAGAGAGGGTGAAATCTCAAAAGGACGTGAAAAATGGATGCGAAGCGGTGGTACTATGCAACGGCGCAATGTATTACGCTCCCTGCTTGAAATGGAATTGAAGTATTCGAATTGAACTTTATAAAGTGCACGGAAGCACGCGATTCCACTCCGACTTTCCACCGATTCCTACCTCGTGTACCTCTCTCTTCCCTCCTACCCTTTCCACGGCCACCCCTCCAACCCTTTGAGAGGCGTACCCCTTTGTTCACTGAAAATACTGTAGGATCAATTCATTGTCTCTTTCAGTGAGCCTTATAATTTTTAACTTTCTTCCGATCGGAGCTCCTCTCTCTTTCTGATATTTGAGACTTTCGATTCGATGTTACATTATTAATCTTTTATTTACTACTTTTTTTTTGCGCTGGCGAATCGATACGACCGCGAAAAGGAGAAGGAGTAGCGAACTGAATGGAAACCGGAACCGACTCGAATCTTCCTCTCGTGATTTATTCTTTTTTTTCCTTTCTTGTATCGGTGGAATGAACTAGTTTTGCAATTTCGAAATATCTTAGCCTGTAGTAATAAGAGTACAAGTTGCTTTTGAAGGGTGTCTGTTCTTTTTTTTTTTTTTAATTTAGAGGAAAAAGCTTAGATGTAAGTATGTATTGTGCGCAGCTGGATCGAGGCTTATTCGCGGGGAATTAAAATGTAGGTGACTTTTATTCTTATCAATTTGCAAGAAGTTTAATGCAACATGGTAAATCCTTTGGTATTACAAGTAAACGATTTTCAAAAAACTTTTAATGTAGGAAATTATTGTTGAAAGTCAAGTTGAGTTGGCTTACGTTTTCTAAACTTTTTCAAGCGAAAATGATGTAAGTCAGAACCACAATCTAACTGTTGTTATTATTTTTTATATGCATTAACGAATGGTTCGTAGAAACAATTTTTTTATTTAAATTATTATTACTGTTTCTAAAAAGTTGATGAAGTATTTACTTTAATAGCTTATAATTTAAACATTTTTAAATAACACAATGAAACGAAAAAAGTGTTTAAAAAAAAATCATGAAATCTATTTGCATTAGCAATTTCATTTTATCCTGAGAAAATAAGCTTTTATCTCTTTATACTGCCACGTGCGTTATAAACTTCCAAAAACTCATTTCAAGTAAATTATATTAAGATGTGACGAGATGAATGAACGTAAAATTTTTACATTTCCGCCAGCTTGCACCCTTTATAAATTAACATTATATATCACGATTATTAAAATCTACTTTAATATCGAATGATTACATCGAAAAATATTACGTTGTTCGCGACATTAATTTATCCGCACCATTACCTATACAAGATATTGAACAAAAACCAAACCAAATACGAACTTACCAACGCTACCTTCACTATTTTAATTAAAACTATCTAATTAACAAATAAACAAAAACAATCAATCTTTGTTCCTCAAATATACAACTGTTACCCGGTTTCATTTTAAGGAAAAATATTTCCGCGCTAAAAACCAACCTATTTCCATTGATAAAACAAAAGCTTCATCTGCTATGATTGATATATATCACTCGGTGCATCGCCTCCCCAGCCACGCAATGTTATTCACGGTATACTCGCAAACCCCCGGAGGAGCTCGGCAACAGTAACATTTTCCAAAAAAAACAAAAAAAAAAAAGAAATGAAAAAAATATCACTCATTGCGCCTATAGACCACGCCGTTGCAGGATGAAAAAGAAACTTTCAATTTTCCCCACCGGCTATATAAAGAAAATAAATAAAAACAAGAATCGATGAAAGTTGAAGTTTCCCCGCGCAGCACAAAAAGAGCAACTTGTATCGCCGGCCGCTTTAATTCATCGGCCCGGCCGTAACGCAACTATTAGCAACAAAAGAAAAGTGGGTCAGTCGAGGCGGCGGCGGCGACGGCTCTCTGTGCGCGCGGGCGCGCGCTCTTCCCCGGTAAACAAAGCAAATTATTCGAACAGCAAAACAATGCGCGGCCCATCGCTCACGCAGGAATCCGGCCGACCGCTCCGTCGAAAACTTCCTGCTTCCTGTGCAGCAGCCTCCCCCGTAGCCGCGTACACCCGCAGACGGACGCACGCAGGCCAGAACTCGGAAGCAGGCGCACCGAAATTTTGATTAAAATTCTTCGCCACTGGCCCCCGGTGATGCGCGCGATATCGCCCCCATCGGCTCGTCATTTCGCGCGGCGTCCCGGAGAGCTCCGGAAAAAAGCGCAGTAGCCGCACACAGTCTACCCCCCCGTATATACATCGAGGGGACGGGACTGGAAAATGGAAAAGGGTCGAGCCGAGCTCGACGGGAGACAGGAGGAGGGGTGGCCAGGAGCATCCGGCTGGCTGGCGCGATATCTCGCCTCCGCGGAACTTTCGAGCGGCGGCCGGTTTACTAATCGGACTGTAAACAGGCGCGACGGCCAGTAGCGCGAGTCAATCATTGGTCAGCCGCAAACGGAGCGCCCGAAAAAAAGGGGCGCACAGAGGATGCGGATAATCGCGCAGCAGTGCGCTCGTCAGGCGAAAACCACTTGTTCTACTCGTAGGGGGAGGTGCTATACTATACATCGCCGTCTCGCTCTCTCCGCTGTAGGAGTGCGCGCGCTATAACGCACACACGCAGCGAAAAGGGCACGCGCTCGTGTGAACACACGAGCGCCGGACCGCCGTCGGCTCCTCTCGCGCGGAGATGTGCGCGCGCCTCCCGCCGCTGGCCGCGCCTATACGCTCGGGCTCCAGTCTCTCTTTCTCTCTTCGTGTTCAGCAGCCCGACGCGGGGGCGAGGATTTCCCAGAGCCGAAGGGTCCCAGCAGCTCGCACACGCCGTCCTTCCGACCTGCGGCGAATGAATCGAAAGGGAAAGCGAAGAAAGAGGCGCGCGGGGCAAGATGTAGACTGACGGGGGTGTATGTAGTATAAGTCGTAAGGAGGGAAAAGGACAGATATAGACAGAGAGAACGAGAGGAATAGGGAGAAGAAAAAAAAAACCGGAGAAACGATAAAAGCGAGAGACACGAGGGTGCGTGCGCCGCACGGCCGCGAGAGATAAGGCGCCAGGCGCGCGAGGGAGTGAGAGCGAGACGGGAGGTGTAGATAGAGACAGAGCGCGCGCGCGCGCGCGCAGCATCCACGCACGCCGACACGCCCGCGCCCAAAACACGGAGCAGCCGCCGAGTCAAGTCCATTCGGAAAAACCCGGTTGCCCCCCTCGCTTGCGCTCACCTCTGTCTCCGTATAATGTATACGCTTCGCCCTCGCTCCCCTTTTTTTTCCCACCCCTCTCTCTTTCTCCTCTCTTCTTCTACACTCGGAGTTATTCGCCGGAGCATAAATTAGCGGGTCTCGCGCATCGCTGGGAAATTCGCTTTTGCCCGCGAGCCCGGGTGTACGTGTACCGCCGTCGTCCCGTGCGCAAGTGCGAGCGAGACCGCGCGGGAGCACCGGAGCGAGTGAGCGCCGGAGGGAGAGAGGGAGATAGCGTTCGGGGTGAAAATAATTTTCCGATACGTGTGCACGCGCGCGCAGCCGAGCCCGCGGGAGCGAGACGGAGCGCCTCGAGGAAAACACGCGCGCGCGCGCGCGCGCATACACACACACAAACGTATACTCTCGCGGAGCGAAATCAGCGAGTAAGGGTTGGCCCCCGGCGCTTATGTAATTTGGGCCCCAGCCAGAATGGACCGTGGCGGGGTGGCTGGGGGTGGCTCCACGCACCTGTCACGGTTGCTCAGCTGTGACGGCCTCCGGAGCCGAGCCCCACAGCATCCCGCGCGCGCCCTCCTCGTCGGGCTACGCTCTCACACACGCATGTCCCCACGCACATGTATGTGCACGCATACACACGTACTCGCAAATACACACATAGAAAGACACGACACTTATTTATATACATATATATATATATATCAAACACACGTAGACGAAGAGGAAGGGGGGTCCATATAACACAGAGAGAACGAGGGGGGGGTGTACACATGCACAGAGAAGAGACGTGGCTTACTCGGCGTGCAAGTGGAAAAGGTCGAGGTGCGGCCAGACGAAAAAGCGTCGATCGGCCGGCAGGAGGCCGCGGCCGACGTCCTCGCTGTGCAGCCTCCCGGCGTGCGGGCCTCCGCTCCTCCCGGCTGCGCCGACATCCTTCGCCCGCGAGCCCCCGCTCTCCTGGTCCACTCCTCTCTCCTCTTCTCGCGCGCTGTCCCTCTCTCTCTCTCTCTGTCTCTCTCCGTCCGTCCGTCTCCTCGTGCTCGGGTCGTTCCCCGATTATTACAGCAGGCGGCCCAGGCACTCGCGTGTTCTCGCTGCCAGCACCGCCGGGGAGGAGAGAGGACCGGGGCTCGCGCTGGGGGGATGTAGAAAAAAAAGGGGGGACGGCTTTGCCTCCGCACACCAGTCCCTCTCTCTCTTTAACTCTGTCTCACTCTCCTTCTGTATATCCCTGTCTCTCCGCAGCCCTGTCGAGAGCCGCCGCTCTCCCGACTCCTCTGCCACGTTCGGGGCCTCCGCCTGCTCGGGCCTCGTTTTCGCCAGCACGTCGTCACTCCGGCGCGCGCGAGACTCCGGAGAGGCTCGTCGTCGCGTGCACGCGCTGCGCCCCCCGCTGCCGACGGGGTTTGCACGGGCCAGAGGGACGCGCGGGGTAGGGGCCGGAGGTTAAGTGCGCGGAGGGAGAGCCTCGCGCGCCGCGAAGGAAGGACCGGCCGCAGCTGCCTCCTGAGCGTGCGGATACGGTGCGAGGAGCGTCGCGCGACTGCTCCACTGCTCCACTGCGGGCGCGTCGCCGCGAGAGCCGCCAGCCAGCGGCGAGCGCGCCTCCGATCTCGCGCACGTCCCTGCCGCCGCCGCCGCCGCCTCCCTCTCGATATAAAGCGCTCTCTCGGCGCTCCCCGCCGACTTTGACTCTCCCTCGGCTCGTCGAGTTCGCGGAGCGCGCGTACATCCGAGGAGCTCGCACGGGGAGGCAGGATGGGATGCCTGGGATCTGGAGGATCGGGTGATTGTCTTCGATTTCGTGGTGTATGGTCGGTAGGGCTGGGGAGGTTTTTTGGCAGGCGGGGTGGTTTATTTTGGAAAATTGCTGTTAATGGGTGGATGGATGATAGGTGGAGGGGAAAGGGTGATTGATCCTTTTTTAAAGTGTCAATATCGCTTTTAGCGGCGCGCTCTACGGAAGATTTATTAAAATTGCACGATCTTTTTTGAGATGAGAAATTCAAGTTTAAAGACACTTTGGTAATCGTTTTTAATGCGAAAAGGATGTTTTTTAATTGTTTCTTCTTAAATCGGGGAGATAATCGCTGTGCTCATTGATGTAAACCCCTAATTGTATTACTCACTTTAATAGATACTTTTTAAAATACCCTTAGATCACTTAAAATAACTGAATTCTAGACCTTATTCTAGATTTGAATTTTTTAAATCAACGCAACGTGTGATTACTTCCAACAATTTGAAAAAATCCTTCTCACAATGGAAAAGCGCCATGATTAGCTGCTTAAATACGAGAGTAATTAGCTTCGCGCTCTAGGTACGTTCTTACCTCTTCTTCTTACTTATCGCAGTCTCCAAAGTTGAAAGCGGAATTGTAATATAACGTCGAAGCGTTTAGTCGATCGGAAAGTAAAATGAAATTCTCGGGAAGTGCGCGAAGTTCGTCCGCGGTAAAGCAAAAACTGCGGCAGATAGATAAACATCAAGTTTCGCAAGACATTAACTCTTCGCACTCCTTACATATTTGCTCGACTTTCCTCCAACCCCTAAGCCCGGGAAATATAAACGAATGTTTAAACCTCAATCAAACAGTCCCAGTGAGCTCGGAAATGAAGCGGTCAAGTTAAAAAAAAAAAATGAAAAATATCGTGACTTCCAGTTAAAATAACAAGCGCGAAGATCGCGTTGCAAAATTGCCCCACGGTAAATCTAGCGTGCGCCGACCTGGCGGTGGTGTTGTCCTTTTTTTCTAATGGGACGCACCGCGCCACGACTTTACGATTTTAATTTCTCACGCGCGGCCGCGGGTAATTGAAATTTTCGTTACCAGCGCGCCGCGCTGAATATTTCACCCTTCGGGGAAAGGATTATCGGCCTGCATTATGAATATAGGAAATTTTATCGCGATCGGGAGGCAGGATAAGGGAAGTGCAGGGACAATTGATTGAACGGAAGTTAATTTTTAATGTTCTTTTTCTTGTTTTTGTCTCGGGAGGGGTATAAAAGCGGCTCTACTGTTTTTGCACTCGGACGACTTGAGAAGTTTCCCATCTGCGAAATCGTAAAAACGGATTCTATCGGAGTTAATTTTTCCACTTTTCTCGAGAATGAAAATATCGCAAATATCGGACGGTGGAAAAGCAATTGTGAAAAGAGTAGAGGGAATTTTCTCGGGGGGGCTAGCAGTTTAAGCGACGATACCGTTCGATTATTTCAGCGGAGGGATATGAAAGGGAGAGAAGGAGGGGAAATTTGATCGAGGACAGCTGCGGCGCAGGATGCATCGTTATAATTAGTGCAAAATAATTTGTTTTCGTCTAATGTCTCGTGCATACATTAAAACTTCAAAACGCAGCCCTCATGAAAAGCTACGATTTTATGCGAGCTCGGCGGGATATCAGGGGCACAAACTATCGGATTTGGCATCAACGCGACTTAGTTTATTGGCCGAACGTGTATTTCCAAAATGAGTTCGCTCAGAGTTACAAACTGTTTGCGAATGTATTAAAGGTATTACTTTTTCTTTTTTTTTTTTAATTAATAACGTTTTTGACTATAAAAAGAAAAATTCAAAGATATACTGTTTAATTTTTATATTAAATAATAAAATAAAACATAAATGCGAAAATGACCACTATTTAAATTACGTGTCCTCAAATAACTCAGATGTTACTAAGAATTTTAAATAATGTAAGAAAAAAGCGAAGAGAAGAGGAAAAAGATTCGGTACAAGAGCTCGCAAGGCATTGCTCTAGTGGCGCTTTAAAAGTGCACGATTATCTCAAAGGTGGTGCGCGCGGAGGTCCATAAAGTGCGAAAAAGCGAGAAAAAGGAGCAGTCCTGCAAAAGTGCGAGCGAACGGATTTGGCGGGACATTTACCAGCTTCAATAATTCCGCGGTCTCGCAGGTAACCAAGGGAATACCCAAGTGCGCGCAAAACTAAAAGTCGCCAATAAAACACAAATCGACGATCGCTTCCAACCCCCCAACCCAACCGCCCAAAAAAAATATTCAACCCTCAAAAACACTACAGGCAAAGAACCCTCTCATAAAACACTACACATTTTCCCTTCAAAAACAAAAAAAGAAAAAAACATAAAGAATAGAAAGAAAAAATTTAATATTCGCCCGGGCCGCTAAACTCAAGCTGCTCCAGCGGGAGGGAAAGTTTAAAATTACCCGAGGCACGTCGAACAGATATAATTTCGGGGCGAGAACGCGGCGGTGCACCTGCCCCCCACAATGCGCGCCGCGGGAGAGCCCCGAGTGCTTTTCAGCGCGCCGAGGTACGGTATACGCAGGGCCAGAAATAGCGAAGGATCCGCGCAAAGCGAGGCGCGGAGAATGAAAGAGAGCGGCGCGGCGGCTGCACGACGCCGGGCGAGAGGAAAATTAAGAAGAATTCACAGTGCGAAGACGACGATCGGGGGGAGGTTGAGGGGAGCGGAGAGAAGAAAGAGGAAAGGGGGGTAGTATGCCTCGGCGCAAAGCGCATCGTGTTAAGAAACTCGCGAGCGAGGCACTCGTGGAGGGCGGAGAGGATCCTCTCTCCCTCTGCGCCGAGCAGTCGTCGCTTGCTCTTTATTTTCGCGGACTCTTTAGCCGGGCGTCCGGTGTCGCCACCCCCCAGCCTCCCTCTCGAAACCCCCGCCCGCGCCGCTCTCCTCGAGGGCGAAGAGGCGACTCGAGGCGACGCCGGCACTCCACTCAAGAGAGAAAGAGAGAGAGGGAGGCGCGCCGGCAAATTGCGCCTGCCTCCCCCGAGTGTGAGAAAATCGCGAGGCGGCCCGCTCGCGAGCGAGGGCTATTAATTAAAGATAAACGCTCGCGGTCGCGAGGAGCCGCCGGGGCGACAGGACGCGAAGGAACCTGCCTGTTCCAGCTACTCTCTCTCTATCTCTGTCTTTTTTTTTATTGTCGTCGGGGGTGGGAGGGAGACGCGCCTGTTTGCCGACGAGGCGGCCGAGAGATGAAAATGCACGCGCGCGTTTCCGAGCCACTCGAGCGTCTGCGCCGAAGAAAAGTAATTAACGTCGGGCTATTCAAGCGGCCGGGGGTGGGGGCAGGGGGTGACCCATTGTGAGGAGCGAGACGACGGCGAGTGAGTCGTCGGGCGCGATCCGGCCGATTTACTTGGCCGGCCAAGTTTCCTCGCTTTAATTGCCCGATGGCACGATAATTTCGGGCAAATTTTGAGTACTTCCTGAAGGGTAGAGGCTGGAATTAGAGCAACCTGGAAATTCGGATGGTTTGCTGCTGCGGTAGGTTGCATTGTTTGTTTATCGTGGGATTGTTTGTGAATCGAACTTTGCATTATTTTGGAAATTGGGATAGAAGAATTAGCGAATTTTGTCGAGTTGTGAAAGAGCGAGAAAAGTGTAACAGATTACAATTTTTTTTTATAAAATTTATAAAAATTTTAAAAGTTTTCACAATTTTAGTAGAAATTCTGAACACTTTGTTTTTTTTTTTAACGTTGTGTACATTAACATTGTTACATTTATTAAAAAAGTTTTTATAACAAAAAAAATAAAAAATAATAATAAATCTTAGTTTGTATTTTAACAATTTTAGAAATAAAAATTTTAATAATATGAGAGACCTAAAGCCCTGCAACTGAATAAATTTTTTATTCGTACAAAAATGAAAGAAAAGCAATAAATTTATAAACTATTTTTTTACCAAACCAAAAAGCAATGAATTATTAACTTCAACTCAATTTTCCGAAAGAATATTATTTCACAGTAAAATCAACTTTTCTTTTTTCTTCAAAGAAAATAAATTCATTTTCCTTTGTATCAAAAAACGCGCTTTTTTCATAGTCAACTTAAAAATTCCCTCTAGAAATTTAAATTTCATTAAATAATTGCACCTGCAGGAGCGTACGTACGGCACCCTCCTTTATTCTCAGCTCTTTTGGCCGCTGCAACTTGATAAGCATGAATACGCTCTTGTCTCCAGAGAAAAAGTGAATCGTACAGACTTGAAAAAAAAAAAAAAAAAAAATTACCAAGTGTCACGCTTTCAGAGGCAACAATTTATACAGCTAACGACTAAGAACGTTTCGCGAAGATGACACTCGAGTCCTGGCGGCGGTCAAAATGAACGAAGCGCGCCGACCGTGGCGGAGGGATAAATAAACTCTCGGTGGAAAAAAAAAACGAAAGACCAGGGAGAAAATTAGAAAGGGACAAATAAATGAAGGCGGGGTAGGAAAATTAAAACAAAAACGGCGAAGAGAAAGAAGCGCCGACCGGTGGAATAAGTGTAAAAGAAGGGCATAAAGAGAAAAGTAAATAAGGCAAAAAAAGAAGAGGGAATGAAACGGGGGAGGGGGGAGGGCAGAAAAAGTCCGTGGTGAAAAAAAAAAGGAATAAAACATAAAGTGCTCGGGAAAAGTGAGCATTCACGTTTCTCCTTGCACGAATTTGAGAAATTTTATCTGTAAGCCGCTACAAGCGATTTTATAGCCGCTCGCATGTTTCCCGAGATAAAACTTTTCAATCTCTTATCGCTTTTTTTTAACACTTTTCCTCGATATTATAGGTTGAACTCTTGTATAAGTACACGCTCTCTTTTTTTGAAAATTATTCTCTGGCCTTTGTTATCTTATTAAATATAATTATTATATTTCTTTTAATGGTAGACAATGTTCCCGCATAATTACAAAGTATTTTTTACAATTTTTTTATACAAATCTTAACTGTTAAAAATAAAATTAGGTTAAAAAATTATAAAAAGTAATTTCATGATTCGACGTATATTAACAAAGTAACACCCCTGAGAATTTAATAAAAAGAATATACTTATCTATTGAATCGAAGGCGGGAAAATTGAAGTCCGCCCCTTTAATATTTGGCAAACAAAAGGTAAAAAGGAAAAAGGCGCGCATCGAGTGAAACTTTAATTAATTCCCGTGTCGAAAAACTCGACGAAATGACTTTCATTATAAATCGAAAGTTAATTTTATACTCATTAAACGGAAGGTTGGGGGGACTATATACGCAGAAGCGCATAGCGCGCCAGGCGCGTTTAATTGTCCGACTTAAAGATAAATTTTGCTGAAATGGATGAAATTAAATTTTCAGAGAAATATTCCCCATTCCTTGTCTGTGCGAATAACAGCTCGAACACTCGCTAAAAGGAGCGGCAATTAAACGCGAACGCCTTTTTAATGAGGCAGTCCTTTTCACTCGAGTCGCCTGATTTTTCATCCCGACTTCACGGTGCAACAAAAAAAAAAAAGAAAAAGAAAAAGAAATAAAGAGAGATCCATGTAAATTCGACTTAGGGGACACTATTTTTTAAGTGGCTCGGGAATTGGATCCCATGGCTTCTTGTAGAGTTCAACGGCGAGCGCCGCCTCATTGAAATTCACGCGCCGACTCTCAAACCAACATCTTACCGATTTACGTGCGCAAACTTTGTATATAGCTTTCTTCCTAAAAGAGAAACACATAAAATAGAAAACTACCCCTTCGTCTCATCCCCAAACTCCATACAAACCTCCTGCAATGGATAAGCGCGCATCAACCCCCCGAAGTACGAAAAACGCTATCTCAACAAAAAGAAAAAGAAGAGAATCCTTCAAGGATGTCAGCTACAGGCTCTAAAATACATCTTAGCCGATGCATCGTGTATAGAACGTACCCAGTAAAATTTCGGTCGGGCGCAACACCCCGACGGGGTAAACAAGAAGCGCGCGCCGGGAAAAAGGGGGGTCCAGGCGGGCGTCGATCCGCGGCCTGGCGCTACCCCCGTACACGCACACACGTACACCCCCAACGGGGGGGGGGGGAGGTGGAGTTGGGCGTGGGCGAGGCGCTCGCGCGCCGCGAGGGAGCTACGAGCGACACTAACCGGCGCGCCAGCGGACTACATTGATTTTGATTTTCGAAGGCGCGCGCGCACTTGCCCCTCTCTCTCTCTCTCTCTCCGCTCATTCATGCCGGCGCGCGGGGGCGGGCGAGCACTTCGGACGCGCCGAAGATCGGCCGACCAGTGCCGAGCCCTTACCACTTACGGCCTCGGCTGATTGCCGCTTTATCTCGCGCCCGAGCATCAATCGATCCTCCAAGCGCGCGGGATGCGACTGCGGCGCAGAGACGCGGGGACTGATGTATATGTACGCGAACTCGAGCCGCCGCCTGGGAGGCAGCGCGAGGCTCGAGCGATTTTTTTTTTTTTTATTATATGGGACATGCAGTGGAATACTTGTTTTCCCTTTTGGGGAAGGCGATCACGACGCGTGGGTGGTTTGCTTAGGAAAATTCGAAGGTCAGCGGGATATTTTGATTTGGTGCTTGTGTGATGTGCTTCTTAGGATCGCGTTACCTCGGACTACTGTTTGGGCTGTTTGTTTGAATTTTTGAGGGAACTTGACAAGGGAATGTTACTAGTCAGTTTTTAATAGTATAGCTTTTTTTTTGTATCCTTAACTGCGCTTTTAAAGCTTTTAGTTCGAGGGTTTATTAATTTCTTTTTTTTAGAGTTTTATAGTTGATTTTATTTTGTAACGGCATTTCTTTTTCTATTTTACAATTTTATCGGTAAATACACATTAATTTTACGCCTGCATGATATCAAACGGTTAGTTTGAAAAAAGAAAGGGAATAGCTTCGGTTAAATAAAAATAAACGATTACGGTGTTACTCGTTGCAGTGAAAAAAGGGACGTAAACTATAAAAATAAAAAGTTGTATTCGTTTTAACGGTCGGTAAAATTTTTTTGCCAATAAATTTTTCTACAAATCAATAGTATATAGACTGCACCTAAGTCTTCGACGTACTCGAACCAACTTTTTACGCTTGTCGCAATTTTTTATTAATTCTATCGCGAGGAAGCCCGATCAATTATTGAAACTGACAGATATGTACAGTTTTAAATTTCAGAGCGTGATTAAATTCACGTGCAATTCAATACCGACCTAAAATCTAAAACGGAGTAAAAAAAAATTTTTGCGATTCTTGGAAATAAATGATTGAATGCCCAATCGCAGTGTAGGCATAAAACGTGTCAGTGTCAGTGCTGAGCTAGTATTCGATTTATTTGGAAAAAGGAGTAGGTACACCTGGAAAAAGTATATAAATGTTTACCCAGCAAACATTACTCTTTTTACCTGTTTTTTTTTCACCGCAAGCCGTCGTTGCTTTATGATTCGTTAGCATATCGCCGCATAAGAGGTATGGGAATTTTGCATATCGTGGAAAATATGTTGTCTTTATACGCGCTTTCTATTTTTTCTTTTCTTCAAACATATAGTAATGTATGTTTAACTTCAAGCTTAAAATATTACTTTCTTCATTTAAACGGCTGATAAATATAAAATATTTTTATTTTATAAAGGAACTGAAATAATTGGGGGTAGCTTTGATTCAAGTATCATTTACTGTCAAATATAATTTTTAATCCATAAAAAATAAGTTTATGTAATAAGCATTTTCTTGCTCAAAATTGTTCAACATCACTTGAGATCGATACTTCTACGTTGTGTTTTAAAGTTATACACCATGAGTAACCAAAACTTCGATTTTTACGATTTAATTGTTTATTTAATTATGATAATGATTTTCGCACGCCCACGATTACTTTTTAAAATATATTTTTATACTTAATACAAGGAAGCTTTCTGGTCTATTAAGACTGATTCCTTCGTTGCGTGTAGAACTTACACCACGGAACTGACAGAAATACCAATTTTTCGACAACGTAAATGGCCAGAAGTCGGATTAAATTAATTGGATTAAACAAGTTCATAAAACCGAAACTGTTATAAAATAAAACTCTAAATGTATTGAATATTAATTAAAAAATTCAATTAAATTTTTGATTATTCAGTAATGTTACGTAACACCTAATAAATTTTCTATACTTTTTTGTTTAAAAAATACCAAAAATAGATAATACAAATTACTAAAACTGAAATTCAAAGAAGCATCAAACCATAATATCATCAATAAATTATTCATTCCATTAAACATTTGACTCATTCGAAAAATCTTCAGTTTCATGCAAAACCAGCCTTTGCAAAACTCCGAATTACAAATTTAATTACACCTAACTTACGGATCCAACCGTAACACAACTCTCCTGTTACGGACAGAATCCATGTTTTGCGCTTATAAACTATTTTAAAAAATAAAATAAATAAATTCAAACTTAAATCATTAAAATAAAATTAACTCCACTAGAA
>JAWWEN010000038.1:23997830-24009654 GCA_035582955.1 Sycophila texana
GTGATTTTCATGTGATCTGCACGTGATAATCATGTGATTATCACATGATAATCACATGATAATCATGTGACTTTTTTTAACAGGGCAATCAAGACCTAAATATTGATCGTTTTAATTTAGGTATATCGTCGTCTGGTGACAGCCGTGAACGACATTGAGAAGAGGATTCCATTCTCTCACAATGAACGTCTTGGCTTCTTGACCTTCTGCCCAACGAACTTGGGTACCACGGTCCGTGCCTCCGTGCACATCAAGGTGCCCAAACTGGCGGCCAACAAGACCAAGCTCGAGGAAGTTGCCAGCAAGTTCAACCTCCAGGTAAAGCTCTCCTGTCCTATCGTATATCTACTCCTCATCTCTGTTCTCGTGGTTAGGAATCTGCCATACCGACATAGCCGTATGTGTCTTTTATTTGTTTAGGGGTTGGTAAGGCAGATTCCTAACCTTGAATGCTACGTCCAGTTAATGAGGTCGTTCGTCATGTTTTAAATATCCTAAAAACCGCATTCAGGAGCCAGTCTAAAGTCATATTGTGTGTTTCACGAAAGCCAGGACTACGGTCAGTTGAACTATAAAACTTTAGGCTTCTAAATGTGGTTCTGAGAGTCTGTAAAATAAGATAGATCACCTTATTAATAAAAGTATTTCTTTGAGTCAGAAAACCTTTGCTCGTTTGAGTGATATTATATATAACTAGCTGATCAGTATTTCATATCAACTAGTAATTTTTTATCCAGTTTATGACTTATGCAAGTTGTTTCATTTACTATGTTTTATAGTTCATGAGGGATCTATCGATCGTAATTGCACCTGCATATCTTTATATCATAGCTAATACATTTTTATTACTTATTTTTAAAAAGGGTTGATTTTTCTTTGATTACTCGATAATTAATGGCAATATCAATCGAACAAAGCTGCTGACCATCCGAAGATCCAAGCATCCGGATATTCAAAATTCAAATAGATGCAATATCCCATATTCAAAAATTTCGGATCCCATATTCAGACTCCCTAAAATGTCCGAATGTTTTGATCTGAGATTTGAATTAATCCGGATTTTGGGGAATTAGAGTCTTCGGGTATCCTAATCCTAATGAAACTTTCAAGATCCAAATAGTCCAGATGTTTCAAATCTTGGGTTTATCCGAATTTTGGGTATCCAAAAATCCGGATCCGGTTGGCAGTCCTGGTACAAAGAGATATAAATTATAATAACATCCAGACGAATATTGTGAATACACAATTACGATTGATTAATTAAATAATTAATAACTAACTTGTGTACCCTTATTAGGTCCGTGGAACCCGTGGTGAGCACACCGAGGCTGAGGGTGGCATCTATGACATCTCCAACAAGAGACGTCTGGGTCTTACTGAGTACCAGGCCGTCAAGGAGATGCACGATGGCATCGCTGAACTGATCAAGATCGAGAAAGAGCTTTAAGGGGTAAGTTTCATTCGACCATTCACTTTTGCTTAGAAAAAAAAATTAAAAATATACAATTGTACTAAAAATAAATTCATATTTCAGGTTTCTTACCCTTCAAGAAACTGCGAGAATTTCTTTCTCTCCAGTCAACCCCTCGCCCCGTCCTATTTTTCTCCCACCTTGATACACACTAAAAGTATTTAAGAAGACAAGCAGTAACAACAAATCAGTATACACCTGCCTGCATGTGAAACGAATAAAGCGTAGGTGGAACCAACGACGCGAAAAATCCTAATCCTAAAATTAAAAGAAAAAAAAAATAATAAAAAAACAATAACAAGTGTAAAACAATTGATAGTAATTTGCTGACGTATGCATATAGATATACGTATGATGTACTATTTTCGTCGCGCATTTTTCGTCAAAAAAGCTTCCTTGAGCGTTTCCCCACGCCGAAACGTTCATCGAGCGGTTCGCAAACATTGTTGATTGTTATAACGTCGTATTCACTTGGTAACAACAAAAAGCAAAGAAAAAAGAAAAAACGAAGCTTGCGTCAATGATTTTTTGTATCCTTCAATTTTTTCGTTGCGAAGCTTTGCCGATCTGTCTGTCTATCGTTTTGCGTCGTTGCGTCGCTAATTCTCCCGAACGCGAATTGAAAAGTTCGATCAGTTCCTTGTATTTTCGTTGAATGTGTATTACGCGAGATTGTATTATCGAATCGCCAGGGAAAACTTGGATGCGAGGCGTAGATTATGGTAATAAAAAAAAAAATAACCAAAGGAGAAAAAAAAAATACAGGATACCGCGAGCAGCTTGTACTATACGATTGTATGTTGTGATTTTAAGTATTTACTCGGTTTCTTTTTTTTCTCCCCTTCCTATTCTTTTTTATTATTGATTGCGCAGACACTACGCCGCTTGGTATTATTTTTTTTCTGCGTTTTATCTTTCGTTTTTAAAAAATGAATATTAAATAGAAAGAACCTCTAGAGCGTTAGCGGGATTAAGAAAAAGAACTACACTAGTTTGTCTAGCCGTAACTAAAAACAGTAGTTGTTAACGGATGCTTAGTATCCGAGACTCGCTCTTCGCTTTTACTTACTTTTTAATTTAATCCTTCCATTTCACTCGTATTATTTTAATTGTTTACTCATATTATTACATTTGCAATTGTGCGCTGTTAACGCAAAATGCGTCGTCGCCGTATAGTCACTCGCGCTATCCGACGTTCTATTGTGATCGTTTCGTTGGAGCAAAGCGCTTTAAACTAAAAAAAAAAATTAATAAAAAAAACATTAAAAAAAAAACAAACAATTGTATTTTAGATTATAAAAGCTAAAGCACACCTGGCGTTGTAAGTGTTTCCGATCGTTGACATTGATTTTCAATGAAGAATAAAATAAAAAGAAAACAACGAGTCCGCTGCAGGCGATCGGAGAAAAATAATTAAAAAAAAAAAAAAAACGAGGAAAAACTAGTCTGGATGGATGGCCAAGGAATAATGTCGAAAACGTAAAATACTTCACAACGTTATGGATGAATGTTTCTCAAGAACTTTTATTTCGAGAGGGATTTTTTTCTTATGGTTGAAAAGAAATATCGTAAATTGTTTTTTTCGATGAAAACGTGATTATTCTGCTTATTGTCTTTATTCGAAGCATCGTGTTCGATCCTTTTCTTATCGACTGAGCGAAAATTCAAAACCAAATCTGTGGTGATATTTCAACCGGACGGAAGAACATGTGCAGTATTAGATTATCTATCCAAAAAAGGAAAAAATGGCCAGATGTATTGAAAATACGAGATTAGAACACGAATAAAAGACGTACACCTTAAAATTCGTCTGAATTTTTCTTTTTTCATTTTATACCCTTTTCTCAATTGCTTAGTAAAGTACAAGTATGTTATAAGTTATGTCCAATTGAATATGAGTGTCGAAAACTAAAAAATTTGATTATAAAACATTATCACAATAACTAAATTATTTTCAATTTACTCAATAAATTTTTTATTCATTCTAATAATAATTTTTAATCAAAAATTTAACTTACAATACACGTACAATTTAAATACTCGATATTTATTATTATTTTTTTTCACGAATTACGCAACTATTAAAATATATAAAACACTTACAAATCGCATAAAATATTTCCTCCATTAGACTTTCGAGATTCTTAACGATCAAGTAATTTATTATCATATTAATAAATCATTTAGCGCTATAACAAATGTATATTCAAATTTTCTATTCTTATTCTGTAAATAATCTTTCACGAGGTAACAATACATTAAACTTTACACGTTTAAAAAAAAAAAAAGAAAAAAACTATACAATCAGTAACAACAAATAAAATTTTACAGTTACACGCATACACAATCTTAATAAAAAGGGTTGAGTGTCAGTCTTATTGTCCGACTTTAGTATTTGCATTGAAAATAAAAGCCATACTGTAGTATAAAATCTTGACTATTCGATTGTAGTATAAATGCTCGAAGTTTCCCGTTTGGAACTTTTTTTTTTTAAGTGGGCAGCACATTTTTCAGTTTTAAAACTACACGTGAGCGCAATTCCGCCAAATCGACCGCTGATTAGACTGTTTTTGAAGAGAGACTTTCTTTCGTTGCTGTCAGGGCTTGCTGAGACGATTCAAATTTGACTCCTCCTCGAAGTAAATAAAATCCTGCAAAAATATTTTTACAATTAAAATTTTATTTCAAAAAATCGATTGAAGTTTATTCTAAGAATTACGCGTTCTTTTTATATTTATATATAAATGATCGGAGACCATTCGATTTTCGAACAAATTATTTAAAAAGTTGTGTACCATAAAGTCATTCAAGCTAATTTATTTACTTATTTCATTTGTTTACTGACTCGAAGTCCTTCCAAATTAATTATGACAGTAAAAAATTAAAATATTATTTCAAAATAAAATAAAAAAAGAACCAAGTATTAAAATCTATCCGTGACGCTTGAAAATCACCAAATTCACCGGTAAAAGTGTGCACTTACAAAATAAAAATTATCATCCATTGGAATTTTATACTGCGTGATCGTACCGTTAACAGCCCGAAATCCAAAGGCTGCATTATCGAGCATCGAAGATAAAAAAAAAAGTGTCCGAATACGTTTGATCCGATAATTTACTGCAAAAGGGTTTTTCTTATCGATCGGCCAGCCTCCTCTCAACGCACCTGCCAAAGAAACGTCGAAATTCAAAGCCGTGAACCCAGGGCCAACGACCTCATCTTCTCGCGATCCCCACGAAAATCCCCCCTAATAATTTAATTCCACTTCCTCGGATCGAGGGTATATAAAGAAGCGGCGAAATGAAGGAGGAAGTGTAGGGGCGAGGGCTGCGTGTACTCACGATTAAGAAGCAGGCGCCGAGGAGGACAGCCTTGATTTTCACGTCGAGATCGACGGGGAAGCCGAGGCCGAAGGAGTTGCCGTCTTTGAAGAATTCCCGAGCGAGGCCCGACCACTTTTTCGTGATGACGCCGACGCCGTGCTGCTTATCGATCGACTTTATCTGCAAAAGGGGGATGATAATTAGGTAAAGCTGAGGAGGCACCGGTAATTGCGCCCCGCGAGCCTCGTACAAAATGACTTAGCGACGCCTACCTCGCGAGAATCTGATAGAGCGAGAGAAAATAAGATTTGCAGGCCAGAAAATATGAGAGAGTCGGAGAGAGAAAAAAAAGCAGAGATTCAGGCAGAGAATTGGTAGTGGGAGAAAAAATCAGAGAAGTAGGCAGAGAAAGTAGGAGAGAGAACCAGAGCTTGATTTTTTGACTCTTTCTCATCACTTTCGCGACTCATCATCTCTCTTGCTTCTTTGAGAGTCTCTCTCTCATGTCACTCCCATCACTCATCGCTTTTCTTTCTAACTTTTTAAGTATCGGAAACAAAGAATGATTAGAGAGAGAGAGAATAAAAAATTCGGATAGAGTGATGAGAGAGAATGAATCACTCTTACTCTCTGACTTTTTGACTCTTTCTGTCATCACTTTCATCATTCATCATCTCTTCCTAATTTCTATCCAAATCTCTCAGAAGAGAGTCTCTCTCACACATCATTCTCATCACTCATCGCTCTTTCCCTCTGACGTTTTGAGTATCGGAAACAGAATGATGAGAGAGAGAGAATCAAAAATTCAGATAGTGATGAGAGAGAGAATCAAAGATTCGGATAGAGTGATGAGAGAGAAAGTCACTCCTACTCTCTGACTTTTTGGATCTCTCTCTCATCACTTTCATCATTCATCATCTCTCTTCCTAATTTCTATCCAATTTTCTAAGAAGATAATTCTCAGTCTGAGAATCAAAAATTCAGATAGTGATGAGAGAGAGAATCAAAAATTCAGACAGTGATGAGAAAATAAAAAATTCGGATAGCGATGAGAGAGAGAGAGAGAGAGAGAGATAGAGATGAGAGAGTCACTCTTACTCTCTGACTTTGTCTCCCCCTCTCTCTCTCTCTCTTTCTCTCATCACTTCCATCAACCATCTCTCTCTTGCTACTTTCTTTCTTAATCTCTCAAATCTCTCATGAGAGAGCCTCTCTGTCTCTCACATTACTCTCATCACTCATCGCTCTTTTTCTCTGACGTTTTGAGTATCGAAAACAAAGAATAATCAGAGAAAGAGAGAGAATAAAAAATTCGAATAGAGTAAAGAGAGAGAGAATTAGAATTAGAATTAGAGAGAGAGAGAGAGAGAGAGAGAGAGAGAGAGAGAGAGAGAGAGAGTGATCAGAGAAATAGAGAAAGTGATCAGACAGATAGAGAGAAAATCGCGGAGTAATAGTGAGTGAAGAGTGAGAAGAATACCAGATAAAGTCAGAGAGAATCAAAGTAAAGAGAGAGAGAGAGAGAGAAACAAGAAAAAAGGAAGAGGGAACAGGAAAATTAGATATCGTGCTTGCCATCGCGTGCTGCCCGATCCCTGCCGTTTTTTTATTTGCAGAGTTGATCAGCTGATTTGATGGAAAATACATGTTGCATAATAGTTTGTATAATATCCCTTCTGTAATTTTTTTTTTTAATTTTTTAAAAATCTGAATTCTCAAATTGCTAATATTCATTTTATAAACGTGTTCCATTTTTTGTCATTTTACATTTTCATCTCATTTTTTTCAGATGCCCTACTTTACTTTAATTTATCTCGTTTCCTCCCAATTAACGAACATCGTCAAACTAAATTTTCTTCTTACAAAAGAGCATCAGACATTTTCGTCCAATTACGTTAATTAAAAAAAATTATTTCTTTTGTTTAAAAAATTTCCATTCTATTGTCTGAATCTACTGTCTCAGGTTCTTCTACAAAAAAAAAAAAAAAAAGAAATCAAATAATTATTTGCACGGTTAAAACTAAAATTAAAATTAAAATTTTATTAACCAAGAATTGTACAAACAATTTCTCTCCGTGAACTGTAGGTTTAATATTTATAACCTCAGGTTTTTTCATGCTTCAGCAGACGCAACCCTGGACTAATTACAGGGTGAAAAGATAATACAGTAAAAAGGTAATAGGACATAGAATTAAAGACTTGAGGTATAGCAATTTAGAAAATGTCTACGAATATTGGAAATGACCGAAAAATCAATATTGGTTCAATATTGATCCAATATTGGTTTTTCAGTCATTTCCAATATTCGTAGACATTTTCTAAAAACATCATAAAATGATCCAAAAACACTCAATTGAAAACACAGAGGCCTTTTCATACTTTTGGAGACCGAAATTCCTGAGCATTCGGTGCCCCATAAGAAGTTATCACTTCAACAAATTTTTTTAGAGTGAATTAGAATAGCGAATTAAAGTACCGCGGAGCATAAGCGAAATCGTCCAAATCGTGTATGTATATGTACTCACGAGAAAATCGACCTCGCCGCTGCAGCACAGGCAGACAGGCCCCTTGAGCAGGAGGACCGGCTCGTCGAGGGAGTCGCGCACTGTGAAGGAGGGCCGCCAGGCGTTCCAGTTCTGCGTCACCGAACCCAGCAGCTCGCCGTTCGCCTGCACCGTGACTCGCTGAGTCCCAAAAGATAAAAAAAATTAACGTCAGTCATCCTTTTCTTACCCTTCGTTTTTATCTGGGGGGACGAAAAAAAAAAAGGATGGAATTTCGATTTTTTAAGGGGAATTCGAGGTCTCCCTTTTTTGGCTTTCGACTGCCGGGTCGAATTTTAAGGTCCGGAGGGCAGCGTTGGAAGCAATTTGCGAGGAATGTTTCAACTTCGGATTTTTAAGAGACTTTTTAAAATTTTACAGCGAAAGGAAAGTTTTCTCTCTTTCTCTCTCCTTTTTTTTCTCTCGTAATTACAAATTTTATAAATTTTGGGAAAGTGTCGTCTTACTATGCTCGGCTGTGACTACTTCTTTTACTTTATTTTTTTTTAGTTAATATAGAAGAGACATTTACAAGTTTAGTTAAATTTGTTTTCACTGAAAAGAAGTCACTGTTTTTTTTTTTTAATAAACATTATCTTCTTCTCTTGAAAACTGCATACACTTTTTGTGTAGAGAACAGGTAAGGTAAAATATATTATCCTGCACGCACTTGTTCGTCATTATCGTAGCACAAAAGAAGGCGCAAAAATGGTAACCCCTGCTAAGTAAAGAAGATTTATCCTTCAGGTAAACAAACCTCGGAGAAATTTTTATATTAATTTTGTAAGCTAATTTTTTATCATAAAAAACATATATAGTATACCAAGAAGCAGCGTATGCATTTTAAAAATTCTGTTAACATTCAAAAAATCTCGCTAAGCAAGTGTCTTCACAACGCACTCCTTTTAAAACTTCGTCTGCGGAGTTTCCGAAGCCTCAGTAAATTATTCATAGTAAAAAATAACGCACGCACCGAGTAATAACAGTTATTAAAATCACAATTAAAATAATGGGAAAAGCCGTTGTTTTCCTGCTGTGCCACGCCAGCTTAGGAAACTCCGCGAGTGCGAAAACTCATGAATAAAAATGTCCAGGCCTCTCCTCAACGCGCATCCTCCGCAGAAACCGAGAGTGGGGTAAAAAAAAAATGAACTACCGAAGTTTCTCGCTCCTTGCGAAATAAAGTCATAAAACCCCCCCTTCAGAAAAAGTTCTCGTCAAAAAAAAAAGAACGAAAGAAAAAAAAAACGAAAAAGTACACCTTGGACGACCCTCCGTTCGACCTTCATCCGAACAAAGCGCAAAACGCACAATTAATCATCCGAGCTTTTAAAGCCGAAGAACCATGCACAGATTTTAATATTCTAGCTCTCTCTTTTACTCTCTCGTTCTCTCTTTCTCAGTATTTTCTCTCGTTCTCATTTCTCCCTTTGATTTTGGTTTCCTATGGATTATCACTTTATCCCTTTACTTTATTTTTTTTTATTTCCCTACTCCCTCTATCTCCCTATTTAATACGTTCTCACCCTGAGAATCTTTCCCGAGTTCTCTGACTATTTTTATTTTCTCTGATTCTTTCTCACTCTTAGTCTCTCTCGATCTCTGATTCTTCCTCACTGTTAGTCTCTCTCAATCTCTGATTCTCTCTTATTCACAGTCTCTCTGAATCTCTAATTCTCTCACTCTCAGTCTCTCTGAATCTGATTCTCTCTCATTCTCAGTCTCCCTGAATTTCTGATTCTCTCATTCTCAGTTTCCCTGAATCTCTGATTCTCTCTCACTTTCAGTTTCTCTCTCAGTCTCTCTCAATCTCTGATTTTCTCTCACTCTTAGGTTCTCTTAATCTCTGAGTGCAGTCTCTATCAATCTCTAATTTATTCTTTCACATTTTTAGTCTCGAATCTCTGATTCTCTCTCACTTTCAGCTTCTCTCAATCTCGGATTCTCTCACTCTCAGTCTCTCTCAATCTCTGATTTTCTCTCACTCTTAGTCTCTCTCAATCTCTGATTCCCTCTCATTTTTAGTCTCTCTGAATCTCTGATTCTCTCACTCTCAGTCTCGCTCATTCTCTCTCATTTTGTCTCGAATTCAGGATTCTCTCATTCGCTCCGAATTTTCTCATTTCCTCTCTGAATCTCTCTCAGTCTTTCTCTTACACTCTCGTACTCTCTCATGGTCTCTTCTGCTCTCTCCTACCCTCTCATTCTCTTTTACTCTCTTATTCTCTCTCATGCGTTCTCGTTCTCTAGCATGCTCTCATTCTCTCTCTCATTCTCTTTCCCTTTCTCTCTCTCTCTCTCTCTCTCTCTCTCTCTCTCTCTCTCTCTCTCAAAAAAAAGAAGATTCATACGAATACATGCAAAAGCTCCCGGGGAGAGCGAGTTAAGAGCGAAACTTTGAGGAAACGCGTGCGCACGGCAGACCTCGGCGATCGTATAACCGCCGTCATAAAACTTCTTGTCACGTAAGCACCGTCTGCCGCTTGGTCCGTAGCCGTTGTATGCCAGTCGAGCGCGCCCGAGGGATCAACATTTAATATTTGTTAGAGCGGAGAAACTTGTAATTGACTGACGTTCGAGAGATTTATTTATTATTATTATTTTTTTTTTCAAGGCCTCGCGAGGAAATTCCGTCAGATGCGTTAGTTAACGGTCGATTTTTTCTCTTTAAAAACATTCTTGTACTCGCGACAGTTTAAACGCGCATCCTGAACGAAAAACGTAAAATATAAAGAAATTTAAGTGAAAGAAAAGAGTGCACATTAACGAATTTAGAAACTGGAAATCTAAAATCAATTCCGCGAAAGCCCAGTACCAATCTGTCGGCAGCGTTTTTTTTTTTTTTCTTTTTTATTACCGTCCGATATTACCGACTTCCAAAAAGAAATCATCGCAACGGGGCAAAAAATGATCGCTCCGCGACTTTAACGTTTCATAATTTCAGCGTATATATAATAATACCAAAGCTTCCAGTGAAGCGCACCTAACAATCCCTCCATAAATCCCATCTTCCAGCAGCCCCTCGCCTCAGAAACGAAACGAGGAAGTGCCCGTTAAAAAGCGAAGCCGCGCGTCTGGCGCTCACCTGAAGGCAGCAGGGGAAACAGCAGCTGGCGCAGCGCAGTCCGCGCGTCACGCGGAGCACCTCCCGGTGGCCCTTGTCCACGAGGTGGAAGTCCCAGCCGCGGTGCTTGCCGAGGCAGCAGCGGGCGCAGGCCGCCGACTCCTCCACCGCCGTGTAGAGCAGCTCGCCGCTCGGCTCCACCACCTGGTACCGCTTCTCGCTCTCCCACGTCCGCACCGCTACGGTATTTTCGCCGAGGCCCCGGGAAAAATTCACTTTGATTAGGTTTTTGTGAGGGGGCTTGGCTTACTGCGTTACTGCGTTTGAATGGGTAATGTGATTTTTTTTTGCGAGGTGGTTATTCTTTTCTTTTTTCTCTAATGAAGTGGAGATGATAATGAGGTTGCGGTATACTGCAATTTTTCTGAAGGTTGATCAGATTGTTTATACTGTAATGCTGAAAGCCAATTAAAAATTCAAATTTCGCGCCACAAAATAGCAGACGAAAAAATACAACTAATTTACTTATAACAATTAATAAAAACAAAATTATGAAAAACCAGGAGTTAGTTGCCCTCCGTTATGTAATCATCTATTATTTTACAAAGTTTCAAATAATTATAATAATATGTCGCCAAGAAAACCTTGAAAAATATAAACAAATTGCATTTTGTTATATGATATAATGATATATTGTTATAATAACTTGAAAATTTGTAAAATGATAGATGATTACATAATGGAGGGCAGCTAACTCCTGGTTTTTCGTAATTTTGTTTTTATTAATTGTTACAAGTAAATTAGTTTCGTCTGCTATTTTGTGGCGCGAAATTTGAATTTTTAATTGGCTTTTTGAGCCCGTTAAGGTAGTTCACAGACTTTTTGATTTTTCTTACAGATTTTCTTAAAATTTTGTTTGTATTTTCATTTAGGTGGTGATTTATATGTGGTTAAAATTTTAATAGTTCAAGCGGTATGAAAAATATTTAGCTATCGAACTTCAAAGTTTCAGTTTTTAATAGGTAATTCCTATACCGAGCCTCCGCGAAACAAGCGTTTTATTAAATATCGTCTCGAATTTGCTATAAACATCTTTCAAAAAATAGTGTAAATTGCAAAATAATAAACGGAAACAGATGCGATAAGCTTCAAGAGCTGTTGCGATACTCTTCTTAATGCTGTAAGTTCTTAACATTGTGCACCTATGTTATTAGTATATCTACATAGTGTTACCGACATAAGCAACATTTAACCTGAAGTTTGTTTTTTTTTATATTATTTTGTATTTAATGCACTGTTTACTGATCCTTAAGTACTTTAAATATGGCCTTAAAATTTCTTTAAATTAGATCCCTTATATTAAAATGCATTGCGATTATGATCGAATTGAATGAAGTCGAATTATCGCATTATCGAAATTGAA